>JARWLC010000011.1:64382548-64930048 GCA_033318265.1 Phyllotis vaccarum
AAGAGAGAATAAATTTCCTTTTGAAATTTGAAGCCAAATTTGTGGTCCTTTATTCCAGAGGTCACATTAAAAAGGCACTGGGATGCACACAAATGTCTCTCTTTCCTAGATACGGAAGAGATGAGCTTCCCTAATGCTGTGAAGATGGATGATGTGGCACCCAGACCGGAAACAGGAGCAGCTAATGGGTTCTGTCCTTGCTCTGGGTCCTCTCCTGGGCCTTCTCCTGGGCTTCAACTTCCCCATGAGTAAAGGAAGGAGGTGGGCCTTCACGGGCTCTTCATGGGGATCCAGGAACGTTCCCAGAGGTGCTGATCCCCCTGTCCCCTCAACAGTGCCTCCCATTTCTACTTGACCCTGCTACATTTCTTTTAAAGAATGTTGCAGTTTGAAAACCACTAAGCCCACTCACTGTCCTTAAGGTCACACTACAGTAATGGAGAATCTCCCAGGCTCCAAACTTCAGGACAGCAGCAGTCTCTCTGTGTCTATAAAGTCTGATTCTCAGCAGCCAGGTAGAAGGGGTCGTCTTAGAATCAGAAGGCCCCTCAGTGGGGCAAGTCTTGGTGTCTGCTTCATGTTGGAGACTTCCTGTTCACAGGCCCCGAGTCACAGCAGCTTTTCCATACAAGGGGCCTGAGCCAGCTCATATCACCACACATTTAAAGATAGGGCACACAGTTCTGGGATACCATAGGCTGGTTCTTCCTCAGAACTCTTCTTATACAGTCCTGTACAACTATTCTAGCAAAAAATGAGCCCAAACCAGAATGCACATGGGCCCTGCTAGGCCATTCACAAAGATGAGGCACTTTTAGGAAAACTTTTTGTGTGGGTCATACACCTTGGTACTTAGGTGGTTATTTTCCTCTGTCCGCTCTGTCACTTGGGGAAAAATGTACCATCAGAAGAAACCAATGCTTAGTGAAATGGGACTAAGCCCTCTGCAGTTTTGCTTGCTCTAAGGCCAGACAATAAAAAGGCAGACGGCCATGTGTGCCTGCTACTGTTGCTAGATAATTGGCTAAGCGTGGTCATATTCAAGAATTCACCCCTCTCCAGTTCATGCAACTTAACTATGGAGGAAACAAAATGTACTCACTTTTCCAAGCTCTTTATTAAAAATAAAAAAGCTTGTTATACGGCCTTCCTTACTTGGGCTGTGATTAACCACTCACTATTGTCGTAACAAGAAGTCCATTGTTTTTACCTTAATAATTATATTAAAATCGCTGAAATTTTTTGGAGCTGTTACCATAATGAAACTGACAGCCAGGAAAGGTGACTAACTTAGCCAAGGTCACAGAAGACATGAATATCTATGCCTACAAAACACTGATAGGTGAAATAAAATCCATAAATCTAAAAAGACCTGTTTTAAAGAGTGCTCCGAAGCATCACAGCGTCTGTAGAGCATGTTCTTCAGAGAAACAACCAATGGTATGCAAAGGATCACACAATGGTGGATGCATGGTGAGGGCAAAGCCAATGGAGGGGTCACCAGAAGCTCAGGGAAGAGCAACTGGGGCCAAAGGTCATCTGTGGGCAGAATATCTTCTTCCTTGGTAGAGAACAGGCTTGGGGTCAGTCTCTGCTTCATTGAAATTCTCAGAATGGCTCAGCAGTCAAGTGCTCATAACTCTCTTCCAGAGGACCAGATTGGTTCCCACAGGAAGCAGCTCACAACTGTCAGCTCTAGGGGATCCAATACCCTTCACAGGCACCTATGTGGATGAAAACACACACACACACACACACACACACACACACACACACACACACACACACACAAACTAAAATTAGCAGGAGGGTAACCCAGGAACCTGGGTGGCCTTTACCAGCCGGTCCTCACTGACCACCTTATCTATAAAATAAGTTTGAGGTCTCAACAGTGTTTCTGTGAAGATGAACTGAATTAAGGACAGCACCCAGTGTGTGTTTTATGATGACATGCACTAAGCACAGCCTCTCAAGCACAAGAGAGAGGACCCCACAGCCCAGGCTGGAATCATTTCTAAGGTATTTACATGAGTCTTCTTAGAAACGAAAGCTTCACAATTCTTTAATAGTTCTATCTGGTACAGCATTGCATGTGTAATTTTTGGATGTAAATACACTGTGGAATGGTACGGTTGGACTAAGAATCAAGTAGTCTCACGTGGGTATCACCCCAGTAGCGATGCTTAGTTTGGCGCCCATTCTACTGAGCACATGCCTGTAATCCCAGTATTTAGGAGGTAGAGTCCAAGGTTATCCTCGGCCACACAGTAAGCGAAAGGCCAGCCTGAGCTACCCGAGACTTTGTCTGAGAAGCAAAGAAGCAAATAGACATGGATTGGGGACAGGCTTCCCAATATTTCCAAGCATAAAGCTTCCAAAGTAAAATCACTTAGGGTATTTTTTTTTTCTACCCTCAAATTACAGAGCAGGTCTTTCAGTGTGACAGCTACCGGTACGTAAGCACGTACATACCCCTTGAGGCACTTGTGTGGCCTTGCTCACTGGTGTAGCTAATACCTCCCATCAGCAAATCTGGGGACAGGGTTTATTCTGGTTCCTAGTCTCAGAGGTTTCTCTTTGGGAGGGTGTGGAAGATCAAAGCAGCTCACAGCAAGTCTGTGAAGGAGGAGTGAGGAAGAGGAGGAAGAGGAGGAAGAGGAGAAAGGGGAGGAGGGGGAAGGGAGGAGGGGGAGGGAAAGGCAGGGAGGAGGAGGGGCAGGGGAGGCAAAGGGAGGAGGGGCAGGGGAGGAGGGGGAGGAGAAAGAAGGGAAAAGGGGGAAGGAGGGGAGGGAGAGGAAGGGAAGGGGAGGAGGGGAGGAGGGGAGGAGGGGATCTCTTCTCTCTTTCTGGGGTCCCCTTCTTTCCTTTGCCCCCCCCCCACACACACACACCTGTCGGCTAGCACTGCCACCGTTCAGGACAATCATTCTCCCTGTAAACCCGAGGGAGGCGCTCTTCACTACTTGCCCAGGTACATCTCAGTCTTGTTACGGCAACAAGATAAACTACAGAATGTGGAGTCACATGAAGTCAACGGTAGATTCTCAGACTCACCCACAGACACCTTCAAGAACTCTCGTGTACCAGAGTACGGCAGCAGAGACACAGCACGGTCCCTGGCTTTGGGACACGGGTTGAGTGTCCGCCATAAGGCTGGAGAGGGACTACCTGAAGTCCAGAGGGAAACAGAGTGAGTCTGCAGCACAGCCCCGGGGTCCTGCCCAAATCCCTCTCCTCTCCCTAAACCATACGCGCACCCCTCAGGAACGAGCCCTAAAATGCCCTTTACTGAGCAGAGGCTTCCTTGGTTTCCCAGTTGTGTGTGAGGTTGCCTGATCATGTGGGCACGCATGTTTGGATATGCAGGCTGGTACATACAGAGCTGAATATTTTTATTTTGCGTTCTCCTGTTGGCCTGAAGCTCACAGTGTAGGTCTGGCTTTCTGCTCATTCAGCCTCAGGGACTCAGATGCTTTTACTTCCCTAGCCTCCCCCAAGCCACGGTATTTTTATATGAGTTCTGAGGCTCAAACTCGGGTCCTGGCAAGGCAAACACTTTTCAGGCTGCGCTATCTCTCTAGCACACATGTGTATAAACTTAAGCATAGAAAAGTTTCCTTATTCCTTACCCTTACAGCCCTCTACTCTCACCCCAGACTTAGTGAGGGTCATGATCTCCACAGTCCCACCCACAGGGGCCCAGTCTCACTGGTGTGTACAGATCCTGCTCTGGGTGACTCTGTCACACCTCTTAAGCCCTCTGAAACTTGCTGGCAAATGTGATTCTTGGTCGTGATTCTTAGCACTGTGTGCCAACCCTTTGCCTTCTGGGGATCCCACCATTTATGCCTGCCCTGCAACCCCCGAGGTCCTCTCTATGCCCAATGTGTCCTTCCACCTGGCTGCTCAGTGCCCTTTTGAGCAAAGTCAAACGTGGAGAATGGCAGGCTCCTTTCCCCGTGACATTCAGCCTTGGCCCCAATTCCAGACAGTCTCTGTTTTTCTGAACTGAAAGGAAGCGTAGGAGAAGGTTCTGGAAGGTGGCTATGTAAATATCAGATAAATGAAACACACTTCAGTCTCAAGAGTCTTCCTTGTAGCCAGTGAAGCCAAGACCAGTCATGATGTGTCTTGATTAATTTGTTTTTTGAACATATCACAAACACGGACTTTCCTCTGAAGTAATATTTGATGAGTTTCATAACAATCTTTTTACAGTAACAGGCAAAACTGACTCATAGGGTAAAATGGGCTCTCTCATTTCCCTTGGCATAGGAAAATTGTCTCTGTAAGTCAATTTTCTAAATTGCCATATTTTGGACATTTTTTGAGCCAAGAAAATAATTAAAAAGTGAACAGCATGGTAAGTGATGAGCAGAGGCCATGAGCCTCTCTTTCCATGAGAGTTGTGAAAAGCCTCTCAGACTCCATCTTCAATGCCCTTTTTCAGAATCGAAGAGAGTATCTCTTGGGAATACAAATTATTTTTTTCATTTATTAATCATTGGTAATTTTTGTGTTGACTGACATATGAAATCATTTTAACATGGGAAACACTGGTATAAGCCAGTCAGCTCTGTGGATGTCTCTGTGAAGCCTTTTAATCAGGGGACATTTGATTCATCTAGATTAACATGGCACCAAAACCAAGAAAATATGGCAGACGCTAGTGCTGGAGCACTGGCTGCTCCTCCTGAGGACCCGAGTTTGACTCCAGCACCTACAAGGTGTCTCACAACACCAGTTCCAGGGAACCTAGGCCTTCTTCAGGCCTTCATGGGCACTGCAGGTATGCAGACAGAACACCCGTACACATAAAATAAAAACGGTTTTCATAAAAAGAAAAACTTAGTAAAACTCGGGGCCTGAAGATAGCTGTAAAATAAATAACAAAACAGAAATAAAACGTTTAGACTGCCTAGGACATATTCTGAAATGTAACTGGAAAGCCTTTTCTGCTGAGGGGTGTCTCAAGTACTCATCACCTCTGCCGCTCCAGACTTCTGCTGCATCCCCCACGCTGCCATCTGTCAGGGCTGCTGTGGCATCCCCTCTGAACACTCCCCTGTGTTACAAACACTCAAAGACAATTCACCTTCATCCTCTTTCTGCAAATGTTTGTGCTGTCTTGGTGCAACTTGGTGGAACTTCCCAACTTTGGTGTCTCTCTTTTGACCGACCGCAGGGTCCAACAGCTACACTGCCTGGCTGCGCTGTCTCCCCGTATTGTTTCCTCCTGCCGTCACTTTTTCACTCGGTGGGCCTTTGGGACCAGTGGGCCAGATGATTGAAAGCATGGAGAAGATGCTTCTAGGCTGATACTGTGCCCTGAACACAATCCCCATTTTGCCTTTGATGTATCTTTGCTGTGGAAATGGCTCCACCCAGTGGTAGCACTGAGGAATTACATATCTTTTAGCTGTCCGGCTTTAGGCACAATAAATTCTTTCATAGCATTAAATTAATTAACCTATATGAAAATCTATTAGTTCTAAATTTTTTTCAACTAACCCAAACTCCATTATAATCCTCTATAAACAGCATGGTGTTTGATGTAACATGGAAGAGTTAATTTTGAGTTATGGGAAGAACAGTCAAAGCCAGATTTCTAAATTAAACTAAAGTGTGGCGGGAGGGGGGAGTCGTACACATGTGTTTGCATGTTCGTGTATGCTCAGCACACATTTATGTGTAGAGCTCAGAGGTCCACGCCAGCACCTTTTTAAAGTGCTCTCTAATTTTGAAATTATTTTTATTAATTTCTTCCCTGACAATTTCATACATGTGTGTAATACATTCTGGTCACACTTTGGATCCACCAGGTTTAATGAAGGCCATTCATATGATCCCGAGTGTGCAGGGTCTGCTGGGTCATGGGTAACTCACTGGAAACAATGACTATAAGTCAAGCATAAATACTTAAGATTCAGTTTGCCAATATGACCATTTAATAAAATAAGCATAGAAGACTCACCCCTGGAGCCCATGGCTTCTTTAGCTTTGACCAGATCCACAGCACTGGGCATGTGCTCTCTCCTACATAGTGAACCTCAGATCCAATTTTAAAACTGCATTGACTGCCCCATAAGGCGGTGTTACTACTCTACCAGTGGCACCTCTGAAATTAGATTTTTATCTCACCCTGCACAAAACACTTCCTTTGGTTTCAGGGGTTTTGCTTCTCAGTTTCATGAGATCCATGCATCATCTGTCTTTTTCCTGTGCTATTAGATCTCGTGGCCCCCAGGCGGAAGGATATTCCCTACTTTTCCCTCTAGTGGTTTCCAAATAGCAGGGTTGACGCTAAAGTTCTTGATCCGTGGATTTGAGTTGTGCAGAATAAGAAGGACATAATTTTATTCTTCTACATGTTGATATCCAGTTTGTTGACACTGCTGACTTTCCTCCAACGTTTCAGGTACCTTTGTCAAAAATCAGGAATCTATACTTGTATGGACTTACATATAAATCCTGCTTATATTATATTAATCTACATGTCCATTTTTGTGTCACTTTCATGAGGCCCTGCCCCCTCTCCTCATTCGAGATAAGGTCTCACTGTGCAGCACTGGCTGTCCTGGAACTCACAGAGATCCACCTGCCTCTGACTCCTGAGTGCTGGGATTGAAGATGCATGTCAGCACGCCGGGGGTACCGTGCTTTTCCTATTGCTGTGTCTCTGCTGTATAACCTGAAGTTGGATACCGTGACATTTGCGTCCTTTGTGTTCAGAATGCTTCGGGTATCCTAAAATTTTTGTGGCCTAAAAGAAAACCTTAAGATTTTTTTTCTGTGTCTGTGAAGAATAGCCCTAGATTTTTAAAATCAGGATTGCATTACATTTGTAGGTTGTTCTTATTGCTTCCATTTTCACAGTGTGGATTCTCCTGATCGATGACCATGGAAGGTCTTTCCAGCTTTCCATCTTCTAGTGTGTTCTTTTGATTTTCTCATCATTATCTTTTTATGTTTCAACGTTTTGCCCACATATATGTATCTGTGCCATGTGTGTGACTGATGCCCTAAGAGGTCAAAAGAAGGCACTGGATCTCCTGGAGCTGGAGTTACAGATGGCTGTGAGCTACTATGTGGACACAGGGAACTGAATCCGAGTCTTCTGCAAGAGCTGTAAGTGCACTGAGTCATCTCTCCAGGCCTCATCAAGCACTCTAAAGATTTTGATGAAGGCATTTTTGTTTATTTTGACTCATTGGTTAAGTTTATTCCTAGGTGGGAGTCATGTCTCTGGCTTTTATGAGTGGCATTACTTTCTTGATTTTTTTCAGTATGTATGCCATTTGTATTTGATAGTGAGACTAAAGGCCTGTGTTGCTTTATTTGGTAACCACCACTAGGTTGAGCAAATCCCCTAGGCTCTCTCAAGTGAGTCTTGCAGCCTCTGCTTAAGAGTGAGACAGGCCCAGAAAGATCCAGCAGAGGGCGGGCTGTGCAAGCTGCAGACTCAGGATGCATGAAGAACTAGTGGTCCTAATAATAGTGGCTTCAGGCTTGTGAGCTCCAGTGATTCGCCCTGAGAGTGCTCACTCCCTGACTTTCCTAACCGTGCTCCCCTAGACACAGAGCATAGACTACTGTGCTCCACTCCTCTCCCTGGCCAAGTTATAAGTTTCACAAACTGGAGGAACCTGGGTAAGTCCTGGGAACTGGCCTGCACCTGGTTGCTGTGGCAATTAAGGAAAAAGCAGGACAGGCCAAGAAGCTACGAATTTTGCATAAAGTGTCCGAGTCTCTGTGACCTGGCGATTGCACTCCTTGGTGTGTCTTGGAAAACAAAACCCTCACGGATTACAGGAAAACCTGCAATAGAATTTTATTGCTCCATTGCTGCATAGGAGCAAAGGAGACACAGGAGAGACAATGACCGTCTCCTCTCGCTGTGCAAAGCCCAACAAAAGCTTTCAGCAGAGCCATCCTTCCAGCAAACACGACCCTGCCCGATAGATGCAGTCTCAGAGAAAGGATCAAGTGGAAATGAGTGTAAGACCCCAGGATGATTTACAACAGTGCCTTAGAATTCCCAGCTCAAACAGTAGAGGTGCCTGCCTTCCAGGAATATTTGCCCTACACAGGATTGTGTCAGGACCGTATCATGTAGCAGATAGGAAGCCTGTAAATTATGTAAAAGCATTGAGCTAATTTGACATAGCGGTGTGATAAGAACAATCCAAAGGGAAAAAGGTAACTCTAGGTTTCTAGCTCTTCAGAGGGGGAAAGGCTAAGATGACCGCACAGCTGTGAGCATAGATTATTTTTACGCAAAGTGAAAGATAATTCAAAGTTTAGCTAAGAGCCAATCTCAGGACAGCACTAGAATCTGATACAATTTAATAAACAAAACTGGAAATATATACCTGCTGCGTTTCAGGGTAACTAGGGAAAACCATTTGTGCAGGACCCTTACTACACTTATACACTTACTTTGTTCATTTTCCATCATGTTCTCATCGTGTGCAAGAGGCTGTGTATGGGGCAGATAGCAGGGTTCATCTTGAGAGTCAGCTCCAAGGGATTTAGGGTCACCATGGAAACAGATCTCTGCACACATCTGTGAGGCATTCTCTACATTAAATCAACTGAGCAAGGAAGACCCACCATAAATATGGATGGTCCCATTCCACAGCTAGAGTCCAAGACTTAATAACAAGGAGGGTGAGTTGGGCAGAGGCACCCGTGTCTTTGTGTTTCCTGAGCATGGATGCAATGTGACAACCCCTCAAGCATCTTTCTCTGCCACTTTCCCACCGTGATGGACAATTCCCTGGAGCTGTGAGCTGAAACAAACACTTCCTTAAGCTGCTTTGGGCGCGTGTTTTTGTCACAACAATGAAACAAGCAACTAATGCAATACACAGCTTGCCTTTACAGTATCCAGGGCTTCACCTCCAAGGACCCACACTCTAAAGCAGTCCCCAAGGATCCTACCATTGCTGGGCCCTCTCTGCATCTATTCAAAACACAATACTCAGTTAGAAAAAGGGTAGGCACACTTTCTATATCAAAGTGGAGGAATGGTGAGCAGAGCAAAGCGGGTGAACCCGTACAATCTTGGGCTGAGAAGCACTAATTTCTCCTCTTCTCCACCAGCTGGTCCTACATGTACCCCAATAAGACATGATAAAGGTGAGTCCAGCCTTCGGAGGACCGGTTACTTGGATGTCGCCCTTTCTGAATATCTCCTGTTAGAATGGAGATGCATTTTGTGAGGAAACCCAACCTGTATACAAAAGGACCTTGTGGAAATCACAGCAATCAGTAATCATGCCTAGCCAGGGCCCCAGCTGGCAGCCATCATCACACATGGCAACGGCCAGCACTAAGAAAAGCCAGGTTGATCATTTCCTCTACATGATCACAACTGAGCCAAAGGGAGGTGGAGTGGGTATGTCTCCGGATGGAGACTTTTTAACCCCTTCTAGAACTAGGAAAGATGAAAAGATGGCTGTTCTTTTGTACCTCTGAGTTTTATTGATAACATTAGATGTTGGGAACAGACTAAAATACAGCACTGGGTAGGTTTCTGGCAGCAAAGCTGTAGTGTGCATTTGACTTCACAGAGTGTGATTTTTAAGCTTGCTTGCACTGATTGTCTAATACTCTCTTGGATATAACTGCAAATTATCCGAGCCATGCTTTCAAAGGATAAGAGGGGGGGGAGAAATAATGTTAATTTGATTAGCCACCGATTTACCCACGTCAATCTGATTTACATGCTGGCCTTTATTTTAAGGTGTCCTCAGATGGGAAGAAAATAAAAACACAAAGCCCAAGGTCAAAGAGAAACTTACACATACTGTGTGAGTTTTGTCGAACCTGCTACTTCTTGCATTGGGATGTTTTGCCTGCACTGAGACAGGAAGACCAAGAGTTCGCTGTTTTTACAGTAAAAAGTAGAAGAAAGCCAGGCTCCAGGGCTGGGGAGTTAAACTAGGCCTCCAACCCCGAGCAACACTTCCCAGGATCATTTATGCAAGTCCTCTGGGCAGGGAAAGCTTGAATGCTGAGGGGCCCTGTGGTTCTAATGTTCCTAGGCTTCTGTGCTCACTACCCTCCCTGGGGCCTGTTCTCACAGTTCTTTGAGAGTTCTACTACCTCACACTTCCAACCTCCATGGCTTGGGGGCTTCTGCCCACCCCTGATGTCCACTCTCAGAAAATTCCACAGTCCTGTGTGTGGATCCCTGAGAACACCATCCGTCCTTTCTTTATATCCCAGAACCCATCCTTCACTGATGTCATGGTGTAAACGGCTGGAGCAAAAAAGACCCCAGACCCAGATTTCTTGCAAGACAAAAAAGAAAAAGTTTAATATACTCGCAAGTGGGCTCGAGGCAGAAAGAGGGCAGCCAAGAGCCCTGAATACTTTCAGGGTAGAATTCTTATACCACACTCTGCATAGGGGAAGGGGAGTACATCTGGGCTTGTGAGATAGGGGGGTTGCAAACGAATATTTGCAGTTATCTCGGGTGGTCCTGCCCGAGCAATTACGTGCAGAGATGTAAGTTCAGAAGATGAGGCTGACCAGGTGTGTCCCAAGAAGGAGGCAGGAATCACATCCTGTGTGCAGTTAGGCAAGCAACCATAAATCCTGTAAACAAAGCTTTATCCGAGAATCTGAGTTTTGAGCAAACAACCATTTGATCAATTGTCTGTCACACAGGGAACAAAACTCTGTCAGCCTCGGCTAGTTTCGGGGACCACAGGAAGGGGGCAAGGGGGGTTTGGACAATTCAGGTGGGGAAGAGTCAAACAGGATTTTTCTATTATTACAATGGTTGAAGGAGCTACAGCCCCAGACATGACAAAACTTTCTCCCCTCTGCTGGGGGATGACCTTTCTGTCTGCTGTGAATATGTGTTGCTACCACTGGTTAATAAAGGAGCTGTTCTGGCCTCTGGCAAGACAGGATACAGCCAAGTGGGAAATTCAAGAGAGATACAGGTAGAAGAAAGGCAGGGTCAGAGGAGACACTGAGAGCCGTGGGGGAGCAAGATGTAATGGAACATAGGTAAAGCCATGGGACACGTGGTGACACATAAATTAACAGAAATGGGTTCATTTAACATGCACGAGCTAGCTGTCATAAAGCCTGAGCCATAGACCAGTTTGTAATTAATATACGCCTATGTGTATTTATTTGAGACCAGGCAGCTGAGGGACTTCCGGGGTAAGACAAAGAAAGATTTCCGTCTACATCCCTCTCCTTCCTCAGTTTCCACTGCTTTGTCCCGTGCCCTCCTGAAAAACCCATTGCTATTTGAAACTGTCTGTATCCTCCATCCATAGTAGCTCCTGGGTCACAGAGATCATACAGCAGCTGTGTGTTGTCTCAAGCCTCCATCACCATTTCAGAATGTACATGGTTAAGGCATTGCTGCTTCTTTACACTAAGTTTTTTCTTGTGGGATTTTGATGCTTCAATCCTGTTGGTCATCAGAGAACAGCCAGCATGAAATCCAGTGGTGAGAATGTTCCCCTCCTTACCTGCCTACAGTCATTCCACTCTGAGACAACAAGACCAACCTTGGTATGCGTCAATAACCTGTAGTTACTTGGATGATTCATGAAGAAACAGAAGATTGCTGTGTTGAAGGAATCCAAAAGCCCCAAACCATGACATACTGGTTAAAATGAAGGGAACAGCACCAGCCTGAGTCTGAGGAGTTATAAGATCTCTGCTGTCTAGTGAAAGGCACATCTTCCAGGTGACATCTAAATACCTCCCTTGAGTTCTCGCATATCAGGGAAGACATCACACACACACACACACACACACACACACACACACATACACACATGCATGCATGCATGCACACGCACAAGAAGCAGGAGACTAGAATTTTTTACCTGTCTTAAATGGAATGTCTGCTGATTTGGGGGGGGGGGGATTCAGAAGCTCAAACCATACTAACAACTACTGGACCCCCAAAAATGCTCACAAGAAAGAAATTGCTTTGTTGAGAAACATTTTACGGACAAGAAGCAAGTAAGCTAAGCCAAGAAGGATGGACGAAATCTAAATAGTGTAAGGAAAGGATGCTGAGCACAGCCTTGCAAGGAACAGAGAGCCTGTTGAGATCTTGCTAGTTGGCATCTGAGAAGGGCAGGAAGAGGCAAATCTAGAGAGGTAGGTAGCATATTGTAAGAGACTTTATATGAACTTGACTCTGTAGCCCTTGGAGAGCTTTGAAGGTTTATGGCAGGATTATACAACAAAGGCCATTTTGTATAGAAAGGTCAACATTGCTTCCTCGAAGGGGATGATTGGCAGAAAGGCTGCCTACACAAAGATTTAGCATTTTCTGTAAGAAACTAGGTCCCCATTAAAGTACACCAGCTTCTCCAGTTTTTTTCATATTTTTTTATTTATGTTTGGGGGTGATGGGTGTGGTGTATGTGCAAACGGGTACACCCATGAATGCACTTGTGTGTGCCCATGTAGACACATATGAGTTTCTTCTGTCACTCTGCTTATTATTTTTTGATGCAGGGTCTCACAGTGAATCTCGAGCTTCCCTACTGGTTGGACTGGCAGGCCAGTACCTCCCTGGGATCCTCCCGTCAATGAGATTACAGAAATGTGCTGCCATGGCAGCATTTCTTACAGGTGCTAGGGAGTCGAACTTGAGTCCTATGCACGTACAACAGACACTTTACCCATGGAGTCATTCTCTGGACTCACATCTTACTTTTTGAAGGGACTGTTAATGCAAAACAAAACATCATCTAATATTAGTTTTGGGGAGTCAGGGAGACCGTAACAGAGATAAGATACTTGTCTCCCCAAGTTTAAGAACGAGTTGCTAAGACTAACAATAATATCATAATAGAATAAAGATGATATCTATATTATCACTGTATTATTTCAATATCTAACTTATTGAGAAAATGTTGGTATTCTTTCCTATTTGCATTTCAAAGTACATGCTCTTCTCCATTCTGATAAGAGCCTCCATTTGCTTGTAAGAGGATTTAAATAATTACATCAGAAAAGCAGAAGAAAGTTGATTTTCAGCTTTAACTAGAAAAAATTGCTTTTTTGAGTACCTAGAAATAGGATGGTTTTGACACTTCTGTGAGTGTCTAAGCCAGACTTGGCAAGACTGATTCTACATTTCTGTTACACAAAGAATGGGAGAAGCCTGGGGGGGGGGGGGGGCTCTGGTTTGCAAAGAGGAGAAAAGCCCTTCTCTAGGTCTGACAGAGAGCTGTCTGGTTGTCCCTCATGAGTTTTCCTGTGGGAGGTTGTCCTTTTTGTGTGTGAACTGGTGTGAAAAACTAAGCCTGAAGGGAGGTGTCACCATTCCCTGAGTTTGGGACCAAAATTGTGTAAGAACAGAGAAAACAAGGTAAGTGGAAGGCATGCTCCTGACTGTGGACGTGTCTAGCCGCTCAGGCTCCCGTCTTGATTTCCCCGCGGTGACAGACTGTGTCCTCTAGGATTGAAAACAAAACCTTTCTCTCAGAAGGTGCTTTACTTGAGATTTTTTTTTTTTTTTTAATCACAACAGCAAAATGAAGCTAAAGTAGATGTTGAACACAGGCTGGAGAAGCCCACTGCCATTGTCTTAGATGGCTTTTCTCCACTGCATCCTAGCTGTAGATGGATACCGGAAGAGAGCATTGCCAGGGTGTTCAGGGGTATCAGACCATTGGGCATTGATGCATTTAGCACAACAGAACTAGGGCTGACAGACAAGGTGTGCATTCAGGAATAGTGAGAAAACCTTATCACGTGTGGATATAGAGGAGCCAAGAATCTGTCTGTTCCTCCAGAAAGATTCAGTGTGTCTGAGAAGGCCTGAACTGGCCTATGTTCTGTGGAGGAAAGGTATATAGGACTCGGCATGAAGCCACAGGAGTCCATTGCATACATGAGTCCCATGAGGAAGCTCAGAGAATAGCATAGCCCACCTGTGCCACTCAATACATAGGGGGAGGGCAAGGGACCCCAAATTCCCATGCCAAAATTCTGTCTGTAATCTCTCATTTAGCTGGGGATAGAGGAGCCTCGAGAAAGAGTCTGAAATATTGATGCTTTTACCCTTCCTGGGAAGACAAAGAAATATCCATTTGCTCCAACTAGGGCACTGAGGCAAATGGGATAAGTCTGCTGTGATGAGACAGTGAGCTTCTGGAGGTTACTAGGAAATCACGGTGGAGGAGCATCATTTATAAGAACAGAGGTGACTCAAGCCTGTATCCCAAAATGTTCCACCGAAGCATGGATGACAATTTACACAAAATCAGCCTCACTGGAATCCCACCTCCTTCAACAATCATCTTCCATCTCCTACCTATTTTAGCACCATCCGAGACCACGTGCAGCTGGGGAACAGACAAAAGTGGGGAACAGACTCTCGGGAAGGAGCCCAAGGACGCCCATTTCTCTTCACTACTGAATATTAACAGCCCAACACCAACACCAGCGACCTGATGAGATGAGTAGTTGCCATTGTCAATGTGACTAGATTAAGAATCACCCAGGAGGCTGAGGTAAACTTCCAGGACAAGATAGGATGGATACATACCAGGATTCACTGATGGCTGGTTTCTGATCCACCAAGATGTGAACAAACGGTTGTATGTCCCCATCACCACAAACAGGGTGGTCCTGGCATCACTCTTTCCCTGCCGAAATGGACTGTGCCATCAGAACCCCACTCCCCACCAAAATAAACTCTACCTCTTTTTGTCCACAGTTGTGAGAAAAACAGCATCTTGTGTCTTCACTGTATCCTCCGGCTTATTCTGTCACCACAGCTGTGAAACTGGGTGTCCTGTGCTGATATGGGATATTTGTACACTGTGTGAAGAATTTTCACTTTGATTGGTTTAATAAAGAGCTGAATGTCCAATAGGCATAGGTAGAATTTCCAAGCAAACTGAGAAAAGCAGGAGATGATTGAAGTGCAGAGGAGATGTCCAAAAACAGAAGAAAAGGAGGTACAAGGTAGGAGAGAGGTAACTCCATGTGGTAGAACATAGGTTAAGATAAATGGGTTACTTTAAGTTATAAGAGATCATCAGAAACAAGCCTAAGCTATAAGCTGAGCCTTCATATTTAATAAGAGGTCTCCATGTCATTATTTGGGAGCTGGATGGTGGGACAGAGAAGGGCTAATCACACTGTGCAAGTCTACAGCTTCTCTAATCAAGATGGCTGAGGGTCATGCATACTCAGGGGAAACAGCCTCACTGTGATACAAAGACAGTTGAGCTCTGGTGTCTCTGGCTTATTTCTCATCTCCAACACTTGGGAGGCTTGTAGGGACATTCGGTGACTTGAAACTATAAAATCAGAATCTTCTTCATGCCATAAGCCTTACTCATGGAACAGATGTTCCAAGATTCCCAGTGGATGCCTGAAACCTTGAATGCTACCGAATCTTTATGTATCAGGTTTCCTTCCAATATACATATGCAAAGATTAAGTAGAATAGTTTTAATGCACACTCAAGAACTTTACAGGAATATGATCTCAGTTTCTGTTAAGAGATTAACAATATCAGGGTGGTGATAGACTACAGGAAACTGAGGAAGGTGGACCTCCTGTAAGAATCCCTGGCACGTAGCAGCTATGTGGTAAATGTTCCAGTCCAATAACCCCACATGGTGCCGGCAGAACATGCCCCTAGGTGAGGCTATGTAGTCTGTGCCTACCCATTTTCGTATATGGAGAAGCCACATAGAAGGCCATTCCTTTTCTCTTCTGCTTCTCTGATGTGGGAATGTCTCTCTGTATGCTGTGGATATCAATCTTTAAATAAAGGAGCTGTTTTGGCCCATGACAGGCACCATAGAAAAAGTAGGAGGAGGAATCAGAATAGGTAGGAAAGGAAAGGCGGAGTTAGACAGACCAAGCCACCTGCCCAAAGAAGAAACATGTAAGGAACACAGGTGAGCCATGGGCCACGTGGAAGACAAATTAATGAGAATGGGTTGATTTAAGATGAAAGAGCTAGCTAGCAATGTGCCTGAGCCATAGGCCAAAGAGCATGAAGTTAATATAAGCGTCTGAGTCATTTTTGGGGAACTAAGCAGCATGGGCAGCTAAGCGGTCTGTGGCTGCAGGTCTGTGGGTTGGAACCTCTGGCCTAGAAACCTTAACGTAACACTTCTCTGCCCTTGTATCCACTTGGCAACTTTCCTCAATAAATTCTAGCGTGGCAGCTGTTGGTGTGTGTCTGTTCTCACGTGCGAAACCAACACCTACTAACAACCTACTAAGGAGACAACCCATCAAATGGTTCCTTCTTCCTCTGTTTGATTCTTGTGGCCATGAGAAAAAAAAAAAAAGAGAGAGTTATTCTGTGTTTTATAGAATTCTATGTACCTGCTGTCTGTAATGTAATGTTTTAAAGAATTTGTGTATTATAGAATAACTAACCTGACTAATTAACATACATGGTACCTTGGGTCACTTTATATTTGTGGAAAGAATATGTAACAGCCAGTTCCTAAGCACTTTCCAAGAACACATTACAGGGTTGGAGTACATCTCCATGGCAGAGCATCTGTTTAGCAGGTTCACAGCTCTAGACTCATCTCCAGAACTGCAAACAAAAGCCATGTTGTCCAGATAAGTAGTAAAGACCCATTAAAGGAAAGCTTCTTTCAATCCTCAAGGAGGAAATCTCTATGGGAAGTGTGGTGTGTGTGTGTGTGTGTGTGTAGTGTGTGTGTGTGTGGTGTGTGGTGTATGTGTGTGTGGTGTGTGTGGTGTGTGTGTATGTGTGTGTGTGGTGTATGTGTGTGTGGTGTGTGTGGTGTATGTGTGTGTGGTGTGTGGTGTGTGTGGTGTGTGTGATGTGTGTGTGGTGTGTGTGTGTAGTGTGTGTGTGTGTGGTGTGTGGTGTATGTGTGTGTGGTGTGTGTGGTGTGTGTGTATGTGTGATGTGTGTGTGGTGTGTGTGTGTAGTGTGTGTGTGTGGTGTGTGGTGTATGTGTGTGTGGTGTGTGTGGTGTGTGTGTATGTGTGTGTGTGGTGTATGTGTGTGTGGTGTATGTGTGTGTGGTGTGTGGTGTGTGTGGTGTGTGTGTAGTGTGTGTGTGTGTGGTGTGTGTGTAGTGTGTGTGTGTGGTGTGTGTGGTGTGTGTGTATGTGTGTGTGTGGTGTATGTGTGTGTGGTGTGTGTGGTGTATGTGTGTGTGGTGTGTGGTGTGTGTGGTGTGTGTGTAGTGTGTGTGTGTGTGGTGTGTGTGTAGTGTGTGTGTGTGGTGTATGTGTGTGGTGTATGTGTGTAGTGGGTGTGTGTGTGGTGTGTGTGGTGTATGTGTGTGTGGTGTGTGGTGTGTGTGTATGTGTGTGTGGTGTATGTGTGTGTGGTGTATGTGTGTGTGTGGTGTGTGTGTGTGTGTGGTGTGTGTGTAGTATGTGTGTGGTGTGTGTGTGTGTGGTGTGTGGTGTGTGTGGTGTGTGTGTAGTGTGTGTAGTATATGTGTGTGTAGTGTGTGTGGTGTATGTGTGGTGGGTGTGTGTGTGTGTTGTGTGTGTGGTGTATGTGTGTGTGGTGTGTGTGTATGTGTGTGTGGTGTGTGTGTGTGTGTGGTGTGTGTGTAGTATGTGTGTGGTGTGTGTGTGTGGTGTGTGGTGTGTGTGGTGTGTGTGTAGTGTGTATGTGTGTGGTGTGTGTGTAGTATGTGTGTGGTGTGTGTGTGTGGTGGGTGTGTGTGTGTGTTGTGTGTGTGGTGTATGTGTGTGTGGTGTGTGTGTATGTGTGTGTGGTGTGTGTGTGTGTGTGGTGTGTGTGTAGTATGTGTGTGGTGTGTGTGTGTGGTGTGTGGTGTGTGTGGTGTGTGTGTAGTGTGTATGTGTGTGGTGTGTGTGTGCATGTGTGTGGTGTATGTGTGTGTGGTGTGTGTGCTGTGTGTGTATGTGTGTGTGTGGTGTATGTGTGTGTGGTGTGTATGTGTGTGTGGTGTGTGTGTAGTGTGTGTGTGGTGTATGTGTGTGTGGTGGGTGTGTGTGTGTGGTGTGTGTGGTGTATGTGTGTGTGGTGTGTGTGTATGTGTGTGTAGTATATGTGTGTGTAGTGTGTGTGGTGTATGTGTGTGTGGTGGGTGTGTATGTGTGGTGTGTGTGGTGTATGTGTGTGTGGTGTGTGTGTATGTGTGTGTGGTGTGTGTGTGTGTGGTGTGTGTGTAGTATGTGTGTGGTGTGTGTGTGTGTGGTGTGTGGTGTGTGTGTAGTATGTGTGTGGTGTGTGTGTGTGGTGGGTGTGTGTGTGTGTTGTGTGTGTGGTGTATGTGTGTGTGGTGTGTGTGTATGTGTGTGTGGTGTGTATGTGGTGTGTGTATGTGTGTGTAGTATATGTGTGTGTGGTGTGTGTGTGCATGTGTGTGGTGTATGTGTGTGTGGTGTGTGTGCTGTGTGTGTATGTGTGTGTGTGGTGTATGTGTGTGTGGTGTGTATGTGTGTGTGGTGTGTGTGTAGTGTGTGTGTGGTGTATGTGTGTGTGGTGGGTGTGTGTGTGTGGTGTGTGTGGTGTATGTGTGTGTGGTGTGTGTGGTGTATGTGTGTGTGGTGTGTGTGTATGTGTGTGTAGTATATGTGTGTGTAGTGTGTGTGGTGTATGTGTGTGTGGTGGGTGTGTATGTGTGGTGTGTGTGGTGTATGTGTGTGTGGTGTGTGTGTGGTGTGTGTGGTGTGTGTGTGGTGTGTGTGTATGTATGTGTAGTATATGTGTGTGTGGTGTGTGTGGTGTGTGTGTGCATGTGTGTGGTGAGGACAACTTAGCATTCCAGTTGTCCTGTGGCAATCACCTAGCCAAGGTACCACCCATCGGGAAGGGGACATCCTGCTAAGGAAGCTGGGCTCACCTTAAGTCATGCAGAAGAGATAGATGAGATTCTTCTCAGAATCCCACCCCAGCTGCCGTGCAGCTTTATAAGTCTATCTGCCTTCTGAATTATAAACAAACAAACATAACTTCCCCTTTCCCGGTCATTCCTAAGGATGCTTTCCGAGAACTTTGAGCTTCTTCAGTATTGTGGGCTTCCTTACTATGTTTCTAAAGCCTCCTTCACTGCCTCATGGCTGCTTGTCCACCACGTCTAACCTCCACCCTAAAAAGTGTGTTCTTTTCTTTCTCAAGTCCCCTCTCTGAAGATGCTGAATTACAACTTGCCTCTTGAAGGGGAAATTTCTCTTAAACTCTTCAAGCTTTGGCTTACATCCATTGTCAGTCTCTAAGAGCCATGTTCTCTGAGCTCTGACATCAAACCATGGCCTCCTCTGGACTCGGACATCAGTCTCTTTAAAGCAAGGTCTCCACGTGCATCTCCCTCTCTGTCCTCTCTTGGGAGCTTCCCATTTCTCTTTCTCTATTTCTTCTTGTTCTCTCTGCTACTACAATCATAACCTTTCTGTTCATCAGAACCATATTCATCTAACAATAAAGCTCTTTTCTACATATAAACAGCCATTAAGAGTCTCCTGCTATCTGCTGCTGCCTTCTGCTGTGTTCCCATGTTCCCACCTGTATCCATAGAAATCAGCCGCCAGATAGCTAATATATGCAAACCATGCCAACCAAACATCCATTATTGAATTTTTAATTTTTTAAAAAAAACTATTTTATTTTGTTTTATGTGTAGGAGTGTTTCATGTGGATCTATGTCTATGTCTCACCTCTGTATCTGGTACCCACAGGGGTAGAAGAGGGTATCGGATCTGTTAGAACTGGAGTTACAGATGGTTATGAACCATCATATGTGTGCTGGGAATACAACCTGGATCCTCTACAAGAGGATCTGTAATAAGTTCCTGGTCTGGACTTTCTGGCCTAACCTCAAGGTTTGGACCCATAGACCTGCAGCCCCACAGAGACACACAGACCTTACATTAATTTTGTGCTGACTGGCCTAGGGCCTAGGCATATAACTTGCTAACTCTTTACTCTTAAACTAACCTGTGATTCTTATCCTGTTCAGCCATGAGGCTTGGTACCTTTTCTCAGAACAGCATAGTTGTCCTCTGCTTCTTCTGGCGTCTCTCTGGCATTCTGCTCTGTTCTTCCTGTTCTCAGAGTTTTCTTAGTCTGGTACCTCGCCCACACTTCCTGTCTGCCTTTGGCCAATCAGCATGTTTATTAAACCAGTAGGTGGGACAATTATTTATAAGGTAACAACATAATCCCCCTACAACCCACTCTTAACCCACCATGCCATCCTCCTGTCCCCTATTCAATTATTTTATTATGGAGACTAAAAGCCCCAAGAAAGGATCCTTAATTCCCCTGTAGCATCTGGCAACTACAGAAAGACTCCCCAAATGCTAGCAACAATAATTGGACACATCATATTCCTTGCCACAGTCCTCACATTACCATTCACAACATATTTATTATATTTCCCATATTTTATTATTATATTATCCCATTATTATATATCCCATATTTATTATAATAAGAGTTCCAAATTCACCAATGATTTTTCTGAAATATGATATTCTCTGAGTGATATATGTCTATGATATCACTACACTTTGATTTTGTAATAAGAAATAAAGCTTCAGTGATACCTACCTATCCAGGATAACCTGTCATGCCCCTCTGATTAGTTATTATCCATGAGGTTGGGCCCAAAAGCCACCAAGCACAGCACTCCACTGGAGAAGCCAGGCTGCTTTAGGGGTTAAATCCCCTTTCTTTTCTAAAATAATATGAAAAAGTGATAGGGGTAGGGTGGGATATGGCTCCCGTGGGTCCTGCCTTTGGTGTTTCCACCCCCCAGAGCTGATGGACATTTCTCCAGGGTGGAAGTAGACAGAGGTTGCTTCACCTAGAAAGATCTTTCTGCCAATATTTTTAAACACACAAAACCACAGTGAAAGTGAAGGAAAAACGTTCCAAGGATGAACAACTGCCAATGATATTTACAAGGGAATAAAGCTCAGCCATCGCAAAGTTCCAGATTGCCGGAGCTCTTGATGGTGGATTTTAATCAAAGCGCAGCCAGCTGCCTGTGTTTAATGTTAATTGTGGAGTTCTGCTTCTCAGCCAAGCACTGTACCTCTGAGCTGGTACAGTAACAACAAAGACCAGAACTCTCTTCCTTACCCATGTGGCTGGGGAAGGGTGGGGCGGGGTGGAAATCGTTCTAGATCTGGTCAGTCTTGGTATGAAGGACTTCACTGGTCTTGTAAACTAAACAATATCTATGCCTGGAAACTTCTCTTCACCTTCAGTATCTTCTTACATAGCGCAGTTAGGGACCTACGAGCCCCCAATTTCTCTTCCTGCCACTGAAAATCAATGCAGCATCTTCAAGAGATGGTGTTTTGGTTGTTTTGCTTAGGGTCCACTATGGGCACAGTCTCAGAGAAGCCGTGTTCTGGGTCAGTTTGGAGAAGTTTCTCTTTTTGTCTTAGATTGCTTAGAACTCCAAGCATTCCAGCAAGTCCTAGCCCCCACCCCTACTCTCACCCCCACCCACAGGGATGGATTCCTCAGCCGGTTTTCTGGACTGAAAGGTAAGCAGAGCAGCTGGTCTGGGGTGAAAATATTCTTTTCCCACTCACTCCATAAGCTGTTAGTAAAATGGAGGATTTCCTGACAGTGTCTAAAAAAGCAACAGACTTCTAGAGTCATCTCGGGCATGGGGGGAGAGGATGTACCCAAAGCAACCTTACACGGTCAACATGACCTTGAACCTGACTTGGAGATCTGCCGGTGGAAAGGCAGTGTCGGCTATTAGGTGTGGTGCTTAGCAACCATGTCCAATAGAGTCTCTGTCTCTTTCTAGTCTTTCACATATAGGTAGCAGTTAATATTCGAGCGAGTGTAAGCAAACCCACAGGTTGATTAAATTAAATCGTCTCCAGCTTGATTTACATAACTTGCCACGATCAGAACTGAGTGGAGTGGAGTGGGGCTC
Organism: Phyllotis vaccarum; assembly: GCA_033318265.1. NCBI lineage: Eukaryota > Metazoa > Chordata > Mammalia > Rodentia > Cricetidae > Phyllotis > Phyllotis vaccarum. The sequence goes on from JARWLC010000011.1 coordinate 64,404,445, forward strand.
AACAGAGCTACAGGCTGCAGCTATTTGGAATTAAGCATAATTGCATCGAGCTTGCAAATTCTCTATTACTGAATGCCCAGCTGGCTGAGGCTAACTGTAATTTCAAAATATTAACAGATGTGAGTTGGTGAGCTGGCAAGTTAATTAAAGTCTTAGATAAACAAGAGGAAAAATTATAAACAGGAGGAAAAAAAAAAAAAAGCTAGGTTAATGACCTGAAAAATCTCATGGAGATTCACCATGACACTGTGTTCCAACCTAGTTTACAGAAGTAAAATCATTTAGCCATTGATCACTTTGTTTTATGGCAGAAGTCAACTTTTTTTTCAAGACACACCCCCATCACTGCATGCACACCCGGTTCTTATTCTGTATGACTGGTGAACAATCCTGCGCCTCCAACCCTGCTCACCATGCTTTTACACAGGAGTCAAGCTTACCCAAGCACACACCTCAATTTTCTTAATTTGCCTTTCCGTGCTGTTCCCATCACCTAGGGTCTCAGAGAGAAGGAAGAAAGAAGCAAAGTGGCAGGCACAGGGTCACTGCAGGGACCCTTTCCCAGCTCACAACACCACCTCCACTACTTCCCAAGTGTTTGTCAAAAACACAAACAATGTAGACCTAAATGGAGCACTCTGGCTGCAGCAGGTGACAAGAGACAGACAGGAGGGGTCTGGAAGCAGGACTTCACATAGGTTTTGAACAGTTTGGAGTTTGGTAAATGTGGATGGCTGATGCACAGCAAGAGGAACTTCCCAGCCCTCTCAGTTCTGCGGAGCTCTGCTATCCCAGCTCACAGTGACAGCTTTCCCTCCACAGCAACTGTGTTCCTTTACCACAGGAAAAAGAGTGTCTCTCTTAAGGCAATGTTCTAGAGTTGTTCAAATTAATATTTATAGGTTAGCTTTCAAGAATTAAAATGAAGATATTCGAATTTAAGCTAGACCTAGTGGCATAGACCTGTGTCTTTAGGTGACGGAAGCAAGGTGACCGAGAGCATAAAGTCCACGGAGCTGGTGGTGAGACCGCTCAGTGACCAAGAGCTCAAACTGCCATTGTAGAGAACACAAGCTTTGCTTCTAGGATCTAACAACACTTTGTAACTCCAGGGGACCCAGTGCCTCTGGCCTCTGAGAGCACCTGAACTCACCTGAGAACACACGTGTAAAAAATAAAGTAAAATTTAAAAATAGTTTAAGTTCAAGTTTAAACTTAAAACTTAAAAAAAAAAACAAAAACAAAAAAAAAAACCAACAAAAAAAAAACAGTTGGGGTCTGGAGAGATGGCTCAGTAGTTAAGAGCACTGCCTGCTCTTCCTAAAGATCTGGGTTAAATTCTCAGCACCCACATGGCAGCTGTCTGTAACTCCACTTCCACGTGATCTGACAACCTCACCCATACATACATGCAGGCAAAACACCAATGAACATATAATAATAATAATAGTGATAGTAATAATAATCAGTGGGGCTGGAGAGAGGTTTAGAGCACTTCTTCTTATTGAGAACCTAGGTCAGTTCCCGTCACCCAATGATAGTTCACAACCATAGCCATCTATAACTAGCCTCCTCAGACATAGTATGCACATTATGCAATGACATACATGAATGCATAATATTCATGCACATAAAATAATCTAAACAGAAAATTTAAATAATAAACAGTGTCCTAGTTTGCATTTCTGTGGCTACAATAAAACACTGACCAAAAGCAACTTGGGGGGAGAAGGGCGTATTTCACCCGAGAGCTTACATTTCATCATCCAGAGAGATAGGGCAGGAACAGAGGCGGATGCCGTAAAGGGATGCTGCTTACCGACTTGTTCCCAATGGGTCGCTCAGCCTGCTTTATTATAACCTAGACCACCAGCCCTGGCATAGCACCACCCACAGTGAGCTGAGCCTTCCCACATCAATCAACAATCAAAACGATTTCCCGCAGGCCCATTTGATGACAGCAGTGCTCAACTGGCATCCCTTCTCCCTAATGATGTTTAGGTTGTGTTACTTTGACAAAAACCTAGCCACACAAAGAACATCCCCAGCTACATCCCTGGCCTACATGAAGAACCTGTTTCAGGATTTTACAACAATGAGGCTAAGGACTTCTATTGCCCATTTTAACTCATCTCCAAGATTCTCCCCCTGCGTCTCCCAGCAGGTGCCATAACCAGTCCAGGTGCTCACTGTTGGAAAGAGTCTGCAAAATTCAGTTACAGAATGTATCCATCCACTCCTGTGTTTTCCTCCTGGCCTGCATGGGTGACAAACCTAGAAATCGTTTTCACCAGTAAGGTGGAAAAAAGTGACTTGTGTAAGTTTATTTGCAGTAACTTTGATCTGAAGCTGCCTCCTTGCATTATTTTGCTTGGCCTAAACCTTCCTCCACAGCTGACAAATTGTAACCAAAGTTTAATGTATCAGTGTGTAACCTAGTTGTGGGATGAGTCTCAGCCAATCAAAACCACATTCAAATAAGACAGACAAGAGTTACAACCAATCAGGCCATTGCTGTATCTCCCTGTATTCTCTGTGCCTAGCTTCCTTTCCTCTGCTCATAAATGTAACACGGCATGCTGCATGTTCATGGCAGCATCAGCTTTGCAACCATTATTATTTCTAACAGCTATGAATGCTAAATTAATTCAATAGTTTGCTATTTCAGCATGCCTGTGAGTGTAGGGAGTATGTTGTTAGCAGCTACATAAGGACATGGATTTATCCTTATAAAATTTTGTTTCTGGAAAGGAGATCTTGGTGCCTGAGGCAGGGCCCAGGTCGGGGAGTGTGCCTGACAGTCAATAGATCCAAAAGTTAGTTCAGCCAGCAGATTCAGGGTTTGGATTCACGTCAGAAAGTTCAGCCAATTGTTACTATAGCCAATACCCCTTTACCCAACCCTGGAATACCAAGACATGCAGCACCCCGCTTATATAGGCTTTTCTTTAAAAGCACCCTCACCTCGGAGCTCTGGGCCCGTAACCCTCTGCTACGTCAGAACAAAGGGTTTGATTTGGGTTCCTTTGAACCTGTCCATAACAATAAAACCTCATGTGTTTGCACGGAGTCCAGCTCCTTAATGTCTTGGGGGGTCCCTCGACATGGGTACAGCAGCTGTTACTGTGTGGTCCACATTACTTAAGCTGCCTTTGTTTTGTCTCATGCCTTCCAAAGCAGAAGTCTGTCCATTTTCCTTCAGGAAACCCTTAAAAAGTTTTCTTTTCTAATTTGTCCCCATCTGTTGCTCTAGAAAAACCTGTGTCCAGCTCTCTTCTCTAAAAACCACTTTTCATCCTCAGGTGCTAGGGGTGAAGATCAGGGCAGCAGGACCCTTGGGGACAGCCACACTCATGGGAACCTTTTGAGAGGCTTCTACAGAGCCTTCTCTCTCCTGGGAACTTCCAAACACTGCTACCCACCCTCCTTTGAGGCTCAGTTTAGGAACTTGTCCCTGAGAAATTCCTTCAGTGCTTTTCCCTAATCCTGATTACTCTGAAGACCAACTGCTTCCAATGGTACAGCCACAAGAGGCCGCTCTACCTTGGTAGGCGTCTGCATGAATGCTAATAGATGCTCTGTTAAGCATCTGCTTTGAGGATGGCTTTGTCACAGGGTCTCAGTCTTTCCCCAAAGCTTCCAGTCAGAGAAGCAGCAGCAGTCAGAGCTCATTCGATGAAAAGGTAAGTTTGTGAGGTGTCAAAGGATCAAGTGTACTCTTGTGGCAACCAAGGTGCAAATGAAAACCGGATGCAAATGAAAGGGGAAGCTGGTTCTTGGGTGCTTCCAAACTGCCAGGAGAGAACATGGGAGGGCAGAAGCACAGGAGAATGACTAGAGCAAGCACTAGAGAGGGTCCCGTGCAAGGGACAGGACAGTTGTCCTCCTGTCTCCAAAGAATTGACCCGAAGGTGCACCCATTCCTATGTGAAAGAGTACAATGCCGCCTTAAAGCTGTTCTATCCTACGCCCTGCAAACCAGTTCCAGGTGGCTGAGAATGCCTCACACAGTGTTAACGTGAATCATTATGCAAGTTTATGACATAATGACATTACATAGAAAGGTAGTTGATACAGTACCTACCTCAAAAACACAAGAATCTGAATTCACATTCCAAACAGCCATGCCAGAGCAGGCACAAGTCTGCAGCCCCAGTGCTGGTGTGGAGCTGTAAGGACTGGAAGGGTCCTGAGCTCAGGGGCTACCCAACCTGGACAATCAGCAAGCTCCAGATTCAGTGAGAGACCCTGTCTCAGAGAGTAAGGTGAGAATAAGGGAAGAGAATATCCCACGTCTTCTTCTGGCTTCCACACTCCTGTACCCACACATGTACACACACACAAATCTTAAACCACACACATGACCCCTGCAAGGGGAAAACGTCTGTACATGTTCAGAGCACAGATATCTATGGACTCCGGAGAGAGGAGCCCAACTGTGTTTGAGAACAGTTCTGATGATGGCAGCAGAGAGCAGTCAGAGGCCATGCTGAGGGTATGGCTGGCCACCACCAACCTCTTAGCTTTGAGCCACTTGACTTAGCTCTGGTTCTCAGCATCTCACCATCACCTCACTACACTACCCTTTATCCTCTGCTGATACCACAGCCCCTTCTAGAATTCTCACAGTTGCCTGTTCTCAGCATCCCACCCAGAATGTTCTTTACCTCTGTCTCCAAATCAAAGCTGGAACCAGGCCCTATCCGTCAGGGTCTGGGTAGCCCAGATGGATCTGCCTATGAGCAGATACAATGCTGTCTGGTTGGTAACTGGCACCTGCCCTTCTTGGTGGAGAGAAGGAGACACATTCACAGATTTATGTGCTGTTTTTAGATAAATGATGATCTCAGGATTTTCTTCATCTCTACTTCTCAGTGGCATTCAAAGCAATCATTAATTCAGTGGTATGTTTGTAAGTGACATGTGCTGCTGTTGTAAGGTGTCAATGCAGGTTAATCGATGTGCTCCATTGTGGTCAACAGGTTATTGTGCAGGGTGGTGCTATTTGAAAATCTTGGAAACCTTTGAAGTGTGGGAGCTCCTCTGGCCTCTAGGGTCATGCCCTCAGAAAGTATTTCTTGAACAAGGACTGTTTTAAAAGCTTGAGTTTGGCCCCACCCCATTGCTCTCTGCTTCTGGTTTGAAGTATAATCATTTGTTGGCTATAGCCACAGTGCCCATCTATTATAGGCGAGGCAGCCTAAGGGCAAGCCACAAAGCTCTGCCCTCCAAACTGCAAGGTAAGTAGATGTTTTCTCTCTGAACATTAGCAGTATTCCATGGTAATGACAGAAAGCTAACTAGCACCTGTGCTATGCAAGGTGTGCTTCTGAGGCCTGGGCCTACCCAGAAAAAAAAAGAGAGAGAGAGAGAGAGGTAAGAGGCGTCTGCTGACTCAATCTCCACAGAATCAGCAGCTCTCTCAGAATGGGGGTGTAGGAGGACATTGTGTATCTGCTCCAATAATTACCCAAGTGAATCCTGGAGTTCAGCTTGTAACAAGAGAAACTTGATAACCTTCCAGAAGTTCTGGGTTCCAAAAGTACGAGAAAGTCGCCATCTTGGCTATCATCCTTGGGTTGTATGTTTGCCCAATAACTTAGGCCATATTTGGCAAGCACAGCTCAACCTTTCCTGGAATCTTGTCTTTATCTAGAAGCCAGCAGGACTCCTGGCAGGCTCACAGTATGCACTGGACAAGGAAAATAAAATTGCCCGAGTTTGTCAACAACCCAAGGCTGCATGATCTGGGACACAGAGAGCTGCTAGCTTCTCAGATATGAGTGTATGAGTGAGGAAGCCTTCCTTCTTGCAAGCCTGAGCCCTGGGAGGGCTGAGATAAACTAGACCTGACAAGCACTTGGGTCATGTCTGGACTTGCACAGATGGAATTTTAAGCACATAAAGCACTGGAGCACTGGCGCCAGGAAGCCAGCGTTCACAGCAGAGTTCTGTAGGTCCTGCAAAAACAACAAGAACCCATGTCTTGGCAAGGTTGTTTTCAAGAAATAACTTTGTCCTGGTTCTGAAAGACAGAGAGATGAGGCTATTAAAAAAAAAAAAAAAAACCATGTATGGAAGCTTCATGCTGAGACAGGACCATGAAAAGTAGGAAGGCTTGATGAACTATGTGCATATATGTCTATGCACATGTGTGATTATGTGTGATTGTGCATGAGTGTGTGTGTGCAGGAATCTGTATGTGAAAACTGTAAGTCAACACCAGTCCTCAGTTATCCTCCACCAAATATATATATATATACATACACACACACATATATGTGTAGACACATAAATATGTGTATTTATACATTTAATTTAAATACATATATTTAAGGTTTATTTTCTTTTTAATTATGAGAAGGGGCAAGTAGTAGATGTGTGGGGGTATTGTGTTGTCTCATGGTAAATAATTGTCCCACCCACTGGTCTAATAAAAAGAGCTGATTGGCCAAAGGCAAGCAGGAAGTGTAGGTGGGGCTACCAGACTAAAAACTCTGAGAACAGACCACCAGACAGAATTCCAGAGAGAGGCCCGGAAGAAACCAAGGACAACTATGCTGCCCTAAGAAAAGGTACCGAGCCGCATGGCTGAACAGAACAAGAGACATGGGTTAGGTGAAGGGTAGAGAGCTAGCAAGTGATATGCCTGGGCCTGAGGCTGATCAGCCTAAAACTAATGAAAGTGTCTGTGTGTCTCTGTAGGACTGTGGGACTGTGGGACTGCGGGTCTGCGGGACTGCGGGTCTGCGGATCTGCGGGTCTGTGGGTCTGCGGGTCTGTGGGTCTGCGGGTCTGTGGGTCTGCGGGCCTAGACCTTGAGGTTAGGCCCGAAAGTCAAGGCCAGAAACCTCATACAACATAGATGCACATGAATGTGCTGACTGAAAAATCCAGAAGAGCGCATCAGATCCTCTGGAGTTACAAGCTAAAATTTGGAGCTAAGAACTGAACCTAGATCCTCTGCAAGAGTAGCCAGTGCTCTTAAGTGTGAGTCCTGAGCCTTGTTATTTCAGAGGTCTGTCACTGAATCTGTAACTCACCAATTTGGCTTTCTGGCTGGCCACTAAGCTCCAGGACAAGCCAGTCTTCACTTCCCCAGGAAATTTACAAGAGTACTGTCACATGATGCACTCACTGGAGACTGACTGGCAGATGCCCAAGTCAGTAACGGCAGTGGGCCATGGGGGCTCTGGCATGCTTGAGGTATACTAGGACCCTATTCTGCCACCTACTACTTTTCAAACCGGGGGAAAACAAGGTGTTTTTCTAAAGGAAAGAAGTGAATGAAAGCTTTATTCTTCTGCCATTTGTGTTCAGCAAATTTTGATTACATACAAGATGCAAAAGAATTTTTACATCATTTGTAATATTCCCTGAAACTTGAAAGCTGAAGGGGAAATCCTCTTAATTCCCTCCCAATGCTAGCTCACTTTTCCCTCTGGTGGTGACTAGGGCTGTAGGGGGATTAGGTTGTTCCATTGTAAATAATTGTCCCTGTCTATGAGTTTAATAAAAAGCACTGATTGGCCAAAGGCAGACAGGAAGTGTGGGCAGGGCTACCAGACTAAGAAGATTCTAGGAACAGGCAGAACAGAGCAGAATGCCAGAGAGAAGCCAGAAGTTGCAGAGGATAGCTATGCTGCTCTGAGAAAAGGTACCAAGCAGCGTGGCTGAAGAGGATAAGAACCATGGGTTGGTTTAAAAGGGAGAGCTAACAAGTTACATGCCTGGGTTCCAGGCCAATCAGCCTAAAACTATTGTAAGCATCTGTGTGTCTCTAAGGATCTGTGGGTCTGTGGGTCTAAACCTTGAGGATAGGCCCGAAAGTCCAGGCCAGAAATCTCCTACTACATAGGGCCTTTCCTGGAGGCCCATGGTAACAAGGATCATAGAAGAAGGATTTGAGTTAATTTAGGGCTAACACATCTATCTCGTGACTTTGAAAATGTCTCAGAAACAGTTTATACGCCTGCTTGAAGAACTCCAAGTTAATTGATCATACTAGAGTAGAAGAATCTAGAATTAACTGAGACCTTGGCATCTTAGCACGCCTGTGAGGATTATCTTGAGTGCATTAATTGAGGTAGAAAGACTTGCCCACTGTGGGCAGCATCATTCCTGGCTGGGTTCCTGGACTCTTCATCCCCATCTGCCTCCTGATGGTGGATATGATGTGACCAATTGCCTCCCACCTGCCTGACTTCCCGTTATGAATTGTGACCTTGAACTGTGAGCCTGCACAATCCCTTCCCCTAAAGTTGATCCTGTCAGAGTATTGTATCTCAACAATAGCAAAGGGAAGTAAAACACAGGCTAATTAAGAGTCTCTCCACGTGAGAAGGTCACTATGGCAGCTGGCTAGCAGCCTGAAGGTACTTCACCTTGAGGGTAGTACTGCTGACACCCACGTCCTGTCTTGAAAAAATTGTTCCATGAAGGAGGTTCCCAGTGATACATGGCTTCAGTCACAGACCCTTCAGTATGACAGAGAATGAATTAAAATCAGTTTTAAAAAGAAGCCAGATGGGAAACTTCTCTCCACCAAGGCTGACATATAACAGAGCATGTCCTAAAACTGGTGTGCACTGTTCAGATAAGCCAAAAGCTGAGGATGCTGGGGTACAAAAGTTCCAATTATTTGTGTAGTGTTTGCCATCGATCCTCTGACATTTCTTACAGCTCTGGCCCACATCCCTTCTTGAAAGTGCCTCCCACACATACACAAACTAAATAAGTTGTTTCTACCACTCACTATTCATGGGCTTCTATTCTGTCTTTGTTTCGGAACACAGGAACCTGGAATCACTGTGAGCTCCCTGGGACTCAAGTCCCTAAACCCGATATCTCAGCTAGACACTGCTGAATCTCTTCTCTTTGTATTAAGAATAATAATTATGAAGAAAATCAAAGCCATGTTTGTTGGCAAATGCACCGCCTAAGCCGAACTCAAATACAGAGTTTGACCCTACTTTAACCCTGCCTAAATTGCTTTAACTCTGTGTCTCCCTCTCCAGACTGCTAGGATCCGCTCCGTGGACTCGGGCCAAGCAGTAAATGCAGCACTGCTTGACTCCCCCACGCAGATGGGAGAGGACGCATGGGTTGTTCTGTCAGACCAACGACTCCTAAATTAACCACTCACCAACTGCTGCCCTACTTTAAATGGAACAATGGCATCCACCCACACCGTCAACCTTCTGAGGGCAAGCTCGAACCGCAGCAAAGCTCACGAGCTGAGAAATAGTGCCTGGTTCCTTTTCCAAACCTAAAGGAAAAGAAAAGGAGAAAGGAAAGGAAGAAATTACAGGCTTTCTTTTCCTCCTGCTCTTCAGAGACTGTGCACAATGCAGCTTCCCTTGGCTGTACTGCCTCTCCCTTTTTTCCCGCTACCGGCCCCGCCCCTGCCTCTGCCCAGGTTTTTGTTTGAGATGTTTCCCATTTTCCCTAAATTGTAGCATATGATACCCTGCGAACAAGAGTACAGTCCTTTTTGCCATGCTAAATGCCCAGAACAATCTAGAGAACTTAAATTCTTAGAACAAGAGATCACCCAAAAAGGCCTAACCCCCAGTTCTATGCAAGGATGTATGTATGGGTTTTCCTCCAGGATTCTCATGCTGCTGCACACTGATGAAACATACAGGCAGAGGCTTCAGTCACATGGCAAGCACACACAGGAATGTCAGCATGGAGAGCCATCTTTTTTTCTCCCTTTTGCGGGAAGGGGTGTCAAGACAGGATTTCTCTACATAGCCCTAACTGTCTTGGAACTCACTTTGTAGAAAAGGCTGGCCTTGAACTCACAGAGATCTGCCTCCTCTGCCTCCAGAGTACTGGGATTAAAAGTATGAGTCACCAAGCTGAAAAGCCATCTTTACCTACACCATGATCTTTCTAAATCTCTGTTACCGCATTGCCTAGTTACAGTTACAGATTCCCTCCTGGTGTTTGGCCTGGTATAGCTTCTCATTCACCTTCGCATCCCTCTCCCCTGCACAGAGCATGCCAAGGATCACTGCACTGAGTGAGCCGCAGGGCACAGTGCACCTTCTCCGTGTGAGGGTGGAGAGGCTGAACGCAGCTGATAGAGAGGCGGGCTGTGAGCGGCCAGACTGAGAAGCTGTGGTTGTGTTCACTCTCACTTTTGAAATAGAAAATGTTTCAAGAAGAAAGGAAAGGAAAGGGGAAGCGACAGATGGTTACAAATACAGGAGAGCCGCATACAGAGAAGACACTGTCTCATTAGCGTGAGGGTCAAAATAAACATATTCTGAAGCCTCTTTGGGGTGTCAGCTTTGCTCCGTCTCTGAAAGGATAGAGACTGAGGTATCTCCTATTGCAATGCTCAGTCTCAGTTCCAAAGTTCCCCGTGTGGATTCCTTATGTCTGAGCACCACTCACCAATAAGCCCCCAGAACCAGCATCGGGATTACAAGGACCCACCACCACTGTAGACATTTTTAAATGTGTTCTGAAAACTGAACTCAGATCTTCATGCCTGAGCTATCCCCACAGCCTGCTCTCCACACATTTCCGAATTCCTTCTGTAAACCAGCTCAAAGGGCTTCTTTGTTGTTGCCATCACAAGTGTGAATGCTCGGCACACATTTCTGTGTCAGGTGTCCTGTGGCTGGAACTATAGACAGATGTATGCTGTCACGTGGGTGCTGATGGAAGAGCAGCAAGTGTTTGTAACCACTGAGCCATCTCTCTAGTCTAGGCACTATTCATCAGGGCCAGAGACAGATGGCCTTGGAGGTGGTTAGAGGCTATTTCAGTGGGCTTTATTGGGTTCAATGGGCACTCTGATAGATCAAGAAGCAGACAGCAGAGAACTCAGTCCAGAATTAGAAATTCGAATCAACCTCAAAGCCCAACCCCATAATCCACTTCTGCCATTGAGGTCATAATCCCTAAAAACCTAAAACCCGCTAAAGAGCATCACACTAGCTGGGAATGGAGGCTTCAGACACATGAGCCCATGGGGGTTCTTACAAGGGGAAGAAATAAGACATGGACATGTTCTTTAGTATGTGAGGACACAGCAGAAAGGGAGCCATCTGTGAGCCGTGCAGAAAGGCCCCACTGGGGAACCAGATCCTCAAGCATCTTGATTGTGAACTTCTAAAACTCTAGAACAAAAGCCGATAGATATCTGTCACTATTCTGCTCATCTTATGCTGTTTGTTACCGTTGCCTAGACTGAGTTCAACCTCTCTACCCACTATCAGAGTGGCAGTAAGCCACCTAACTGATTTGCTTCTCATCTGAGGGTTCCACAACTTCAAGCCCAGCAACACATATCTGGGTAGTGCTTGCGAGAGTCACATTAGCTCCATTTTAAGAAACGATGTTATTTACGTTTTCAGAATGGATTATTATTTAATTGTTTGAGGCTTAAGGGTACTTCCTATTTTGTGAAATTAGGAAAAAGAGTTCAATACAAAGAAAGACTCATTGAGATTTCAGGGCATCTGCTACTGTTGAAAGACACTTCAGTAAATTCTAATGTTGGCTTATTTAAATAACCAAGAACTAAAAGGAAAAATGAATGTTTTGGGCTTTATGGAAAAGTTGGAGCTGAAATAAGTCAACCAACTGTCATTTTCTCTCCCCACCAATCTGCTGAATCCACAAAGCTGCTGGACAGTCATGTGCATTTTTCTGATTTCCTCAAGGCAGAAATTGCAGTATGGTGGGTCAAACCACTTCCCATGTGCATGGCCAGGAGAAGAGACACCCATGCAGTTTTCTCCAAGAATTTACAAGTCCAACTCTGTTGTAGCAATGGGTGTTCTTTCCCGTCTCTCCAGGGAAAGTCACAAGTGCTAAGTAAGCAAGACTTCTGTCACTTTGTGTTTCAGGTTCCAGGAGTCTTGTCTAACAATGTCTGACACCTGTCAGCTTACCAGATAAGCCATCTGAGTGACAGACAGCTCAGACATGGCAGGAGAGCCTGTCCAAGAGGGAGAAAATGCGTGGAGGAAGCAAAGAGACCTCAACACTTCAGAGGCAAGTGGTCTTCACATAGGAGACAACATGACATATATAGGGCAGTGTCTCAGCAGTCAAATACACTAAGTCCTTTTAAATGCTCACTGAGGATTGACTGGCAGAATGGCTCGCTGAGTAAGAGTGTTTTCTGTGCAAACAAGAGGATTTGAGTTCAAATCCCCAAAACACCCAAGGCTGGCTGTGTACCTGCACCTTGTAAGCCTGCCCTGCTATAGGGGGAGACAGAAGGATAGTTGGGGTTCTTCCCTGATGTCTGGTAGAATTTGGCAGTAGATCAGAATGATCCTAGGCTTTCCTTTATTGGGAGCCTCTTTGCATGCTTCAGTCTCCACTCTTGCTTTGTGTTAGTTTCAGGTGTCTATTTCCCGGGGAGCCTGCACGGAACTGACCTAGGCCTCTGCACATGTTACAGTTGTGCAGTTTGAGATTCTTATGGGACTTCTAATAGTGGGAGCAGGGTCTGTCTCTGACTCCGTTGCCTGCTTTGGGGACTTTTTCCTTATATCTGGTTGCCTCATCCATCCTTAATAGAAGAGGAGGTATTCGCTGTAACTTGATTTACCATGGCTGGTTGATGTCCACAGGAGGCCTGCCCTTTTCTGAAGAGACAGAAGGGCAGAGAGAGGAGGTAAGGACAGTCTGGGAGGAGATGAGGGAGGGAAACTGTAGTAGGGATTTAAAAACAAACAAAAAAATGTTTTTTCCTTTTAAATTTAATTTTGGTATATAATATATGCTTAAGAATTTACTTATTTCTTCTAATTTTTTCTCTGTTTTAGAAGATAGGTTTATAATGCAGTCCCTAATGATCTTCCGGATTTCACTGATGTAATAGCCACATTTTTTAAATACTTGCTTATTTTTACTTTATGCATATGGGGATGGTGGTTTTTGCCTGCATGTACAACATACAAAGGCCAGAAGAGGACATCCAGTTCCCTGGATCTGGAATCACAGATGGCTGTGAGGGACCATGTGAGTTCTGGAAAGCAAACCCCGCTTTTCTGTAAGACCAGTGAGTACTCCTAACCATTGAGCATCTCTCTGGCCCCTACAATTGTTATATTCTCTTTACGAGTTGTTCCTTTTGTTAGCATGTGCTGGCTTTTCTTATCTGGCTAATTTTAGATTAAAGTTCCCAGTGTGAGATACCAGCACCGGTGCACCAGCTTGCTTTTAGCGTCTGTTAACTTGACAAATTGACTTCACCCTTTTGCTTGAAGTCTGTGGATGTCTCTGTCAGGGAGGTGTTCTTCTGGAAGACAACAAATAGATGGGTATGTCTTATCATCCTGTCACTGTGGTCCTGTGCTTCTAGTCTGAGGTTTAGGACCGCTTACGTAGAGAGATTTAGATCCCCGAAATTCTGCTGCTTGTGTTTATATTTGGTTGGGATGTTTCTTCTTTTCTCCCCCCTCCCCATTCATATTGAATGTTTGCTGTGTGAAGCATCATGGAGTCTTTCTTAATCCCTTATTTCTCGTCTCTTTCTCTCATGAAGTGAAATCTTCCGTGCATCCTCATGACTGGATGACCACAGGCTTCTGTACCTGTTTCCCGTCTCTGTACTCACTGCTCTTTCCTGTATGCCCTCCAATAAAAAAAGGTGTTTTTCTAATTGTCATGACGTTTCAAGTGGGAAGAAATGCCCATCCTTTTTATCAGCCCCATCTGAGCCGGGAGACAAGCGCCTCAGTCTCCTTATATAAAGCCAAAGTGTTCTTAACTCCTGCAATTCAAATATAAACATAGTAACCAACAAATATCAAGTCCGAGACATGCTGGCAAAGATGCCCTTTGTATTCTATTTCCTTTGACTTTATGAAGTGGCTGTTTGTAACTCGAGAGCACTGTCTGGTCCACACGCACAGCCTATTTAGCAAATGACAATGGAATTAAACAGCAATCCTTTGTTGTTATTGTTCAATTTCCTAGTTTTTATATTTTAATAATAACTGCAGGGATTAGGAATTTCATTTAACTTGAATTTATGACATAAATTATCTCTTATTTTAATGCCTAGAATGTTTTGTTAGAAATGCCTGCCATTCTCTCAGGATCTAAAGGGGAAGAGGGAACTTAATCACAGACTCCTGCATTTTTGACTCTCAGGTTCAATACTTGCCTCCAGCCATTCTACTGCTCTGTGCCCACTCCTGTTCCTATGCTCAGGAAACAGTGGCTAAAAACAAGCTCCCCTTCTATTGCCTTCTACAGAAATGGATGAAAATGAAGGTATGATTTTCATCAGTACTGCCTCAAGTGTTGGCGTCAGGACAACACTCAGGCCAAAGAGATGGTGCCATCCCAGACCCATACTAGGAGTGTATGCTCTTGAGGCACAGATTTAACAGCTAGGAAGGCAATGTAGCCAGGGCTAGATTGGGGGCTTCTTTTTTAATTCTGCTGGCTCGCTGGGAAAGAAAAGTACTCCAACAATGTCAAGGGCCTTTCCCCTGAAAGAGAAGGTAACCTGTTAACCAGGTACTCACTCACCTACATGTGGAAGACTGTCTGGGCATGCAGTACACAGCCTATGCTGCCTCACACTGTCAAGTAGGTCCCAGTGTTAAAAATTTACCCGTTGGCCAGGTCCAGTGTAGACAGATATGGAGGAACAGGGAAAGCCTGGCCTTGTCCAGATGAGACAGACCTTGGCCAAGACAGATGCAAGAAAGTGGCTGGTTTCAGAAGCAGGGTTGGGGACAAGGAACTCGGCTGCTTCACAGTTCACTCTGCCGGCTCTGGCTAGGCCCTCTGTGCTTGACTGGGGGTGTAGGTAGAAGTGTCTGCCCCTGCCTTCAGGGTTGTTACTGTGAAATCAGAGTATCTCCAAGCTGGGTGTATTCCTGCAATGCAGTCATCTGTCTTTAGTATTTATTTATATTTATTTAATAAGTGTGGAGGGCTAAGGGAAGGTCAGAGGGCAGCTCTTGAGAATCGGTTCTCTTCTGTCCCTGTGGGTTTCTGGGATCAAATTCAAGTCATCAAGCATCGCTGCAAGCAAGCACTCTTATTAGCTGAGCCATCTCGCTGCCCCCTCATCCATTCTTAATCTTGGGAAAAGGGTGCAAAATTATAGGCAACCGCAGAAAGAAAGCCAGTTTGCTCAGAGAAGTGGGATGCAGAATGTCATCCACAAGTGGCAGAATGGAGAGAGATCAACACAGTTACTGCAGTGGATCAGACCAAAGCCGCAGGTGACTGTTCATATTCTAGAGTGTTCCTAGCGTGAGTTTACTGAGCACCTTCAACAGCTAGAGTGAAAGTGTTGACACTGGATTAAGAGAGCACAGACTCCTACCCCTTTCCTCCCACACCCATCTTCCACAAAGAAAGCGCCTGCCCAGGGATGTGGGCAAAGACTGGGGTTGTTAATAGATAACGCTGCCTGAGTGAAAGGCAGTGCTGGATAAAATGTAACTTCAGTGACCTACAAACAGCGCACACTGGCCTGAGGCACCCTTAAAATGAAATCTGGGAGGGTAGAAAGAGGTCATGACCCCAGATGTGTCTAGTATCCAAGTCACTGAGTGCATTCCTTAGAGACAGACCCAGCTAAGCATTAAGCATCCTACCCTGAGCCCACATAGCCGAAAATAGGAAGATCTGAAACCGAACATGAACAATAGCCTGTCTTGAGGTGTTAGCCTCCACTCGGAAGTGGCTGAAAAATCACTTCAGCATGATGTAGCTCTAGAAGGGACATGGGAAGCTTCATTGAGCCATTAATGTTCTGTAAGGGAGATAGCCTCAATCAATAACTTGCTAAATAACACAATAACTATAAATCCATTTTCCCCAAGATCCTCAAGAGGCGACTATGTAGGGAAAATGTGATAACATGTAAGTGTGAAAAGATCCAAGTGTCTTAGTTTGCTTTCTTTTATGATAAATGCACCATAAACAACCTAGAAAGGGTTCATTTCAGCTTAACAAGTTACAGTCGGTCATGGAGGAAAGTCAGGGCAGGGACTTGTGTGTCTGGAAGCAGGAGCAGATGCGGCGACCATGGAGGAGTGCAGCTTACTGGCTTGCTCAGCCTGCTTTTTGAAAGCACAGACCCACCTGCCCTGGGATGGAGCCATTCACAGAGGGCTGGGCCCTCCTGCATCTATTAGCAAATAAGAAAATACCTCACAAGCCACCCTGAGGTGACTCCACTGTGTATCAAGGTGATAAAAAATTAAGCAACCAGTATGTAACACAGTATTTGACTTTAAAGATCAGCAGGCAAGGTAGGTCAGGAAACTGGGACCCACCTCAAGGTCCAGCTCTACAACCCTTAGGCATATTCTAGAGGACACTTCATTCTACTACAGATATTCTTGCTCATCTGTGTTCATTGCTGCTCTATTCAGAATAATCAGAAACTGAAAATAGGTCCAGCGGTATTAACCAAAATAATTAAACTAAAATAACCAGAAAAAAATAAGCAAAAAAATTAATAATAATTGGCCTATTATGTTTAAATTTATTACTATGTTCTGACAGAAATGGACATTTCAAGGTTATTCTGACCTTCATCTAACTTTGATGTAAAGTATTGTTTTTGGGGGTTTTGCCCTTAAAAACTCTGTACTTTTGAGTTTGGGAACCAGGAGACTTCTTGGGGGCACAAGCTCACTCTTGCTGTCAATCAATAAAAAGGATTTAAGACTTTTAATTGGCTTAATCAGCATAGGTGTCAATAACTATTCCACGTGGTTCATTTCAAGAGGGTTACTTTCAGGAGTTGGTTTTCTCCCGAACACTGTTAGGATAAAATCTCCCAGGTTTCTGCAGCTGTGCCTTGTACTCCAGGCTAGCTCTGCCATTGTTTCTATAGGAGTTGCTGGGATTACAAATGTGGGCTACCACATTAGTTTGTTAATTGGGTTCGGGAGAGCAAAATCAACTCTTCAAGATTGCTGGGCTAGAGGTTTTAAACAGTGACCCTTCTCTCCATCCACACGCTGACCCATCTCTCTATCCATACACTGACCCATCTCTTCAATCTCACACTGACCCATTTCTGCATCCACAGACTGACCCATCTCTCCATCCACACACTGACCCATCTCTCCATCCACACACTGACCCATCTCTCTATCCACACACTGACCCATCACTCCAGTCTCACACTGACCCATCTCTCATCCACACACTGATGACCCATCTCTCCATCCACACACTGACCCATCTCTCATCCACACACTGATGACCCATCTCTCCATCCACACACCGACCCATCTCTTTATCCACACAATGACACATCTCTTTGAGGTTCAGCTCCACAAACACCATTACAAATAAGCCTGCCGCAGGTAAGGCAGTACACAAGTCTACAGATGTGCTTAAGTAGAAAAGAATTATGGGATTTCCATAGTGCTTGAAGAGTTAGCAGAATTTTAGGAGACAGCAAGTAATAAAACAGCCTTCTCACTTATTTTAAATAACTGTCTTTTCTGGGATTAAAATTGAAGCAGACATTTATACTGTCTCTGCAAACCAACTGGGTCCATCTGTGGATTTTCGTAAAGATGAAGAACAGAGACTTTGACCAAGATTCACAATATCTAGGAAAGAATCCAGAAATAAGTTCTGGATTCAAAATGGTTGAGACCACAAGAGCACATGGGACTGGGTGGACAGCTCCTCTCTCGCTATGGGATCTGCCAGGGTTCATACATCCCTTCTCTTAGTTCCACCACAGGACCACCACAACCAGCTCTGATAATTCATCCCAAGGACAGTATAAATTCCAGAAAGGATAGACCTGTCACAATATTTATGTGAGCCCAGAAATACCAAGCTGTTCATTAATATGGCTTTTTCCAACTCAATTTACAGTATAAGATCCATAATTAATCTTCCAATGGTTATCTATCTATCTGTCTGTCTATCTGTCTGTCATTGATTTTATTATTTACTGGGGCTGGGAAGCTGTGCACCAGTGTGCAAATGGAGAAGGCAGAGGAAAACATTCAGGAGTTGGTTCTCTCTCTCTGCTTTGTGGTTCCTGGAGATCGAGCTCAGATGGTCAGGCTTGGAGACAAGCACCTTAACCCACCAAGCCATCTGCCCTGCCTGTTAATTCGTCTTAGCTGAGCTGAAAATCTCTACCAAAAAAAGGATTCCTGGCTCAGCTATTATTTAGGATTTCTAACTCGCTAGTAGGAAATACCGTTTTCATTCTTATGGTTCTTCAGTTGCAAACAGCCAACTGAGACCAAGTTAATTTAGATCAAATTGGATTATATTGGTGTTTATTGACCCACAGCATGAGAATCATGGCTAAAGAAACAGATGTCACTGGGATACTGTTGGTCTCTCTGGTCTGTCATTTGCCGTTAGCTTAGTCCATTGCTGGTAAAGGAGCCAATCTGTGATCTTTTGGTTAAAGTAGGAGAAAAATGTCAGCGTATCTCAGAACTGTTCACAACAGTTCTAAGTTCCCAAATCTCCTGTAATGTCCATCATGAGGAATGGATAAGGAATGTGATACACACAGAGAATGTATCTATTCAGCCACAAAGAAGAATAAAAATGTGCTGTTTTTAGAATCTGAACCAAAGGCATTGTATACCCTGATGAAATTCTCAAAGGATAAATAAAATGTTATTTAAGAAATAAAAATGTCTTTATGAAGCCAATTATTAAATATAAAGAATACATACCAATTAAAACAACAGCAGCATGTGGGTCCTGCTGCCTGCAGGTCCATTTCTGTGCCCAGCTTCTGTGACTCTATAACTCCCTATTGACAATGTGGAACCTCAGAGTATAGCCACATAGTCAGAGACAAGGCTGTGCGTTCCAGAGTTATGCTCATTCTCAGTTAACACCAGAGGAGAAGTGTGCGGGGATATTTTCAAACATAATAAAAACAGTCTGAGATATCAGAGGACAGATCCACCCCCTCTAGTCTTTGTTTGTTTGTTTTTTTCCAGACAGTTTTCTGTGTAACAGTCCTGCTGTCCTAGAACTTGCTTTGAAAACAAGGCTGGCTTTTAACTCACAGAGATCCTCTTGCCTCTACTTCCCAAGTGCTGGGACTAACAGTGTGAGCCATGGCTTCTTCTGCCTGCCTTGTTATGTGGGAATATTTTTAAATATAATAAAAGCAGTTGGAGATATCAGAGGACAGAAGTGTCGGTTGGACTTGTGAAGACTGGTAAGTAATGAAAATGGAATATCTTCCTCACAAGATAGGTCATAATTTTTGGCCACATTCTTAAGTACCCAGTGTTAGTGATTCAACCAAAGCAACAATTCTTACTTGGAAAATTACTTACTTGTCAATGCTGCTTCTAAGTCCTTATTTCTGTTGTTCTAATGTGAAAGAACAGCAGGATAGTGCAGTGAAAGAGACCACCAGTTGCTCTAAAGCAGATATAATTCAGGACCAGCAAAAATAGATGGGGAAATATAAAAGATGTATGGGATCATAAATGTCATAAAGGGAAGGTCCACAAAACTTGCTAAGAGTCAATGTGCAATGGTTTAAAGATAAAGTATCTTTAATGAGTAAAATTAAAATCCCATTCTAAATTAACTGAGATGTCGACAAAATTATAGCAATAAAGATTAATGTTTCTTTAGTTGTCGAGAGAATGATGAGTCAAAACTCTTACACTCCTAGGTCTTTCAAAGGATTTTAAACGCTTAGAGAAGGAAAGACCCTTAAAAGTGCTGATAAGGACTAGTTTTAAAATAACCCTGCAGCTGGGAAAACCACTCAGAGGATAAGAGTACTTGTGACTCTTGTAGAAGACCAGGGTTCAGTTCCCAGCACCAACAGTGGTTCATTTGTAATTCCAGTTTCAGGGATATGATACCTCTTCTGACCACCAGGGGCACTGCATGCCCATGGTGCACAGTGTATATATATACATACAGATAAACACTCATGCACATAAAATAAAAGTATTTTTTTAAAATAATCCTGTGTTTTATATTCTGGATGTTCCTTTTCCTCTGCCAAAATTCAGTACTCTCTCTCTCTTCCTTGCTAAGAATGTCATCTAAATTCTGGGGAATTGAGTGAGGTGTCCAAAATTCAGGCAAAGGAGGGACATGATAGCAGACATTCTCTATAAGACCATAAAGACACATGTCAAGGTGTCCATTGTTCTACCTGGTCATTAATTACAGATCCGTGCAAGTCTGCATTGAGTCTAGAGGACTCTCAAGGCTAAAACATAAGCCTCTCCCCCCACCTTGTCTTCACCATCCGAGTTCCTCCACTGCCCTGGGAATCATTTCTGGAGACAGGAAGCCTTACTGCCCCACCCCACTGCCTCCCATCAGATCTCTTGTCTGTGTCCTTCCTACTGCTAGTTTGTTCAGACTCAAACTCCAAGAATATATTTATTTTTACTCTTTAATTTTTCTATTTCCTCACCCAAGAGTCAACCCACCCAAACAAGATGCCTAGCCAAGCCCCAGGAACCGATGGATTCCATCTGGAGGTGAGGCCAGATAGGGTGAGTCTGTAAAGCTCCCCAGATGATTCTGACTCATGGTGAGCTTGAAAACCCAAGAGCACTTAGTTAAGGGGAAGTTCTTTTTTAAAAATGAAAAAAAAAATCTGGTAAATATTTTATGTTATTTCACAATCGTGGACAAATAAGTGTTTCATAATCATACACAAACAGTGGAGGTTAGGCAAGTCCTTGGAAACCAATTTAAATCTAAGCCTGCAAGAAAGGTTTGAAGAAAATTATAAAAAATATTTCATACCACAGTAAATACATACTAATCTGTGGCAGGGAACAGCGGCTCTGATATTTGAATGCCGACCCAGTCTAGGCAAAACACGTGGAAATACTTGTCTTCAATTGTCTTGGGTTTTGTTAGGGTTTTTTCCATTTTATTTTGTTTTGATATCTGTTGTTTTTTGTTTTTTGTTTTTTGTTTTCTGAAGAACATCCAATTAGGACTAGCCTCCATGGGATTTTCATTTGAATCTAACTTGATTACAACTGGTGACCAATAAGACAACCCAAGACCAAATCAAATCCTGACATAATTGTCAAGGAAAGGATGCTCGCCCCAAATCTAAACCTCCCTTGTTCTGTCTCTGATGAGGTGCAGCCTCTGTGTAGCACAAGGCCATATCCAGCTTCCTGTTCCGCTGCCCTGGGAGCTGCCTAAATGCAAGTCTTCAGGAGATTCAAAGCTTTTGATATGGGTGAAGACTTTAAGTCCACTGAGTTCCAAATCAGAAAGTCGCTGGGCTGTGAGATCATTACCCTGGCAATAAAATCTCATAATTTGAAGAGATACCACAATAATAAACAAATACACAGAAATAAGTAATTTACAAGGAAAAGATAGCAGTGCTCAGTCTAAAGTCAATGTGGAAAACATAAGCTCCTGAGATATTCAAATCTTGGCTCTACCTCCTGCCAGCTGTGCGCCCTTCAACAAGTTGCTGACTCTATGTGCCACTGATCACATGTTCAAAGCAAGTCATTATTAAACTTCCCTTGCAGGGTTTTTACAAAAGCTGAATCAAGAAATATTGATTTAAGTTATTGGAAAACAGTATTTAAGACAAACTGTCTAATTCCATGAATGAATCTAGTCTACGAAGGGGTGGAGACCAACTTGAAGAGTGTGCGTGATACTACAAAAGAGTAAAACCAACAAGTGAAAAACACAGGTAGCCATATATGGTGTTCAACAGTGAACTATTGGAATTGCTTTCAAAACATTTCTCATATATTTGTATGTGTGACAAGTGTGTATGCAGTGGCCCTGGAGGCAACAAGAGAGTATCAGGTCCCCTGGAACTAAAATTACAATCAGTTATGAGCTGCCATGTGGGTGCTGGAAACTGACCCTGGATCCTCTGCAAGAGCAGCGGATACGCTTAACTTTTAAGACTCTCTAGTATCTGTAATACCAAATGCAATGTAAATTCTGTGTAAAAAGTTGCTGAACTGTGCTCTTGAGGGAACGGTAGCAAGGAAAACATCCACATGTGTTCACACCAATGCAGCTATCCTGGTGCTACATACAGTGTGCCTACCATCCTTACCTGGTAGAACCTGTCAGTGAGGAAGGGTCTGAGAAAGGAGGATGAAGCATTTAATTGGACCATAGAATGCCATCCTTGGAAATGTCAGAAGATATTAGATCTCCAACTAAATCTACAGGGCGGGGTAAGCTACCATCTGGGAACTATCTAGGTCCTTCCCAAGAACAGTGAGTGTTTCTAACAGCTAAGCCATCTCTACAGCCGCTGCTCTACTCTCCTCAATCATTCTGTCTTGTTTTTCCAAGGTCGGGGAAGTTCTAGGTACTGCAAAGGACACAATGCTTATTTGATGCTCATTTCAGTCTCTCCCTGCTCCTCTCTCTTTTGAGATTGTTCTGATTATGTGCTATGTAGTCCCGGGTAGCCTCAAACTCACTAAGTAGGGTGGGCTAGCTTTGAACTCTCAGAGACTGCCTGCCTTTGCTTCCCAAATGCTGGTATCAAAAGTTTGTACCACCACACCTGGCCTTTCAGTTTCACACATATATTGAACACATGTGTGGAACTAGCTCGCTCTCTCTCTCCTCCTCCTCCCCCCACTCCTCCCTCTCTCTCCCTCCCTCCCTCTCTCTATCTCTCTTTGTGTGTGTGCATGCGTGGTGTAACATCACAATAAATAAAACACAATCACTGCCTGAAATGCATGGAGCATGCTAAGGGCTTTCCAAGGCTGTGAACTAAGGATGGTCTCCTTACTGATTCAGCAGATGCTAGCTGTTGGCCTGGAGGACTGACTCAGTCAGGAATCCTCAGAATCTATAGGAAGGGTCTGTGATCCCAGGGTTCCTGTAGTGAGAAAGGGGACCGAAGTGTGCAGACCAGCAGATGCCAACAAGACACACTGTATCCAACAGAAAGGGAGAGACCTGAAGCTGTGGACCCACATGTAAAGACTCCTCCAAATCTGTTTTCCAGGTACTTCTCTGATTTTCCAGAATTCTTTTGGAGGAAAGAGACCCTGTTAACACCTCCCTGTGTCTCGGTTCTTTTAGAAGATGTTGCTGGTGTTCCATTTTTCTTCTCCTCAAAACTCAGGTAGAGGAAAAAAAAAACATTTTTTGAAATAAGCTCAGATTTTATACAAGAATGGACTTAATGACACATAAAATTCACTATTTAAAGTAAGAAAAGTGGTTTTGAAAAACCTCTAATTCCTACTCACAAGGTAAAATATATATTATGTTAGAATAATAACATGACAGGGGTACAATGGAGGATAATTATCCTTTCTCCTTTTGGTCTCGCCTTTTTTTTTTTTTTTTTTTTTTTTGCCCTTGCTATCTAAAGCTTCCTCTAGCACACACAAACCTCCTCCAAATGTTTGAACACTGCCAAGTGATACCCACAACCTGACCCGGAGTCCAACAGTTGTGAAGAGATGTACCCAGAGCACACACTTCAGAATGTGTTTTAAATCTAAAGCAAACTTCCCACGTGTTGGCTGAGACCTCACCCTTACCAGATAGGCTACCTTCGGAGAATGTGGGCTGATGTGAGGGACATCTTGAATGACAGCTCTCTAGCCTGGTGTTGGATGCCCTTGATAAAGTGTCCTTCCAGGCTGTCTCAACGGTGATGGTCAAATCCCACTCATGCATTGGTGTATTTTCCTACAGAAACCAGACAACCAAATGAGAACGTAATAGAACACGGAGAGGGAATTAAAAGGCTTTTTAAATAATCTTTTAAAACTCTGCCATCAATTACTGTTTCGTTTATCTGCGGCTGTATCTGCTACTGCCAAATGTAATAGCATAAAAACTGCTGCTGTGACTTTTCTCAAGGAGGAAGGAAAGGGAGGGGGAGGAGGTGGGGGATGGGAAGAGAAGCAGCTCCCACTCATTCTCATGCTGTTCCTGTTGCATGGATACCAGGGCCTGCGTCTTCTAGCAGCTGATACCAGCTGTGTTCTAGGTGCTCAACTGGGCTGAGCCAAGACACCTACACATGGGTCTGTGTGCCCTGGGTTCCCACAGCCACATCATCCTGTGCACCTGTGAGGACCGTCTCTATGGTGTTGTAGTAACCTTTCTTCCACCTTCTACTTAGTGTCAAAGAACAAGGGAAACAGAGTAGCCTTCACCCCCATTGGAGGGGGATTACAGAGCTTGCACCGGACTGCCACATAGTAGCTGGTCACCTTAGAGTCTTTTCTGAGATTCCTCATGTCCTGTCAATCACTCACCCTAATGTTCACCCCCCATACACCACTAGTGCTTTTCACGTTTTATAAGTCTTAATTTGAAGCTGGAGCTCACAGCTCTTTTCTGGATTTCCACCTCTTACATGGTTGTCCATGTCATCACTGCCCCTTGGGATTTGGTGCCCTACCACCTTTCTGGAACTTTTCATGTCTTTATAGCTCTAGCGGAACTGTGACAGTTACTAAGGGAACCTCACTCACGTACCTGGTTATATGTTCCTCCATCGATATGCTATCCTGCTTCAGGGAAATTGGGTTCCTCCCCAGCTCCTACCTACACCCTCTGTTATGTTCAGAAGCTCTTCTCACGCTTTGTCTCCACACTCACACTCACTGACAAGTCATTCTTCAGCTCAACTGTGTCCTAGTAACCTGCCAACCACTTCAGTTTTCTTGTTTTAGATAGAAAGGCCCAAGTTCTGGTTTTTGTAAACCTTTAGATAAGATATTCAATGAGGTCACCTAGCATTGTGACAACAGCATTCTTTCCTCTTTGTTTTATTTTAGGGCAAGGTCTCATGTTGGGTTTTGAACTTTCTGTATAGCTGAGGATGACCTTGACATTTGATCTTTATGCTACACACCAATATTTTCACTACATGCAACACTAGCGATAAACCCAGTTTGTGCCTGTCAGGGAAACGCCCTACTGCTAACTATGCTGCCCTCTTGAATGGTACCAGTCTTGTACTTTTTCCCTGAGTGAGCAAGTGGACCCCCGTGGCACCCGAGAACACAGTGGTCTATCCTAGGAAGTGGCGGCCAAGAAGATTGTCTCTCTTTGAAGACGGTGATAACAAACAGGAACATGCTAAGCATTACATACCTGTTTTCAGAATCCAAATTCCACCAACAGCAGGATCTTACGACTGCAGCTGTGGTTTCAGTTCTTATGCAGCAGGGACTTCTTCCCAGGAAGACCAAGACCTCAGGCTAAGGACACTCACATGCAGCCACAATATAGACTTGTCTGGTTTGAGTCTTTCACTAATAAACTAGTAGATACCGTGTGTGTAGCAGGGAATTACTAAGGAATTTCTCATAAATTTTTCAGCTGATTGGATCACCCGGTGGCACATGTCTGGATACTGTATCATCTCTGTTTTTTGACGCTCATGTTTGGTTTCTCATACATAAATATAGCCTGCCATAAGTCTACTTGTGGGAGAAGTTTCTGTACAGGTCTAATGTCACCTGATCCAGCCAGCTCCTTCAAACTTTAATTCCTGGACACACACCCAACTGGATATGAGAAAGGATAGTTGTTTATTGTGCACATGAGTTACCTCCAGAAAGTTTGAAATGAGGAGTGACTGATGCACTATGAGGGTCTTCCTGTACCCATTAGATAAACTAAGAGATGCCGAATGGGAAGGGACTCCGGTTGACATTCCCTAGAATGACAGGCTTAACAGTCTCAAGAGAATGTGCTCATGGACTCCACTTGGAGAGGACAGGTTATTGGATTTCTTTTACTGCACAAGCACTCGCTAATAAAGGTACCAGCAGGGCAGTACTTTTGAAATCTTAGTGACGCAATCCTCCTTTATTCCTTCAGCAAATATCCCCTGAGTGCCTATTGTGCTCAGGAACTATTCAGATGCCAGGGATACAGAGGCCAACAAAGCAAAGTCTTTCTCTTGGAGAGATTATGTCCTAGAGAGATGAGACAAATGGTTTATGTGTGGGCTAAGAAGTGCTGTGAAGGAAAGTCAAGCAGAGGAAGAGGAGGAGGCAGAATTTGGGAGTGGAAAGGGGCGTTGTTCTACATAGAATGATCAAAAAGGCCTCTGATATAGCACCACTGATGCAGGGGCCTATACACAGTGTGAGGGTGTGGAGGCAGGGGTGTGTGGAGGCAGGGTGTATGGAGGCAGGATGTATGGAGGAAGGAGTATGGAGGCAGGGTGTATGGAGGCAGGGTGTATGGAGGAAGGAGTTTGGAGACAGGGGTGTGGAGGCAGGGGTGTGGAGGCAGGGTGTGGAGGCAGGGGTGTGGAGGCAGGGTGTGGAGGCAGGGATGTGGAGGCAGGGATGTGGAGGCAGAGATGTGGAGGCAGGGGTGTAGAGGCAAGGAGTATGGAGGCAGGGTGTATGGAGGAAGGAGTATGGAGACAGGGGTGTGGAGGCAGGGTGTGTGGAGGCAGGGGTGTAAGGAGGCAGGGGTGTGGAGGCAGGGGTGTGGAGGCAGGAGTGTGAGGAGGCAGGGGTGTGGAGGCAGGGGTGTGGAGGCAGGGGTGTGGAGGCAGGGGTGTGGAGGCAGGGGTGTGGAGGCAGGGTGTGGAGGCAGGGGTGTGAGGAGACACACAGATACAGGCATGTGGAAGCAGGATATTTCTAGCAGGAAAACAAGCATGAAGGGGAAGGGAAGGCGAGGTAGAAGCCTCTTTAGCCTGACCCACCACTGCCCCAGCCCAACTCTTTTTAGCAGCTCAAGGCTTTAGAAGTTTCTCTTTACTTCACACTAAGACTTAGTCTATTTCAAGTCCTTAATTGTATTCCCGGTAACTGAAAATAGGTTTTCTTATCTTCTCAAGAAAACAATGTCTCTGTAGCCAGCAATACAGGTTTATGTATTCACAAATGAGTGGCATTTAGAAAAAACGAAGGAAATCAGGAGAGAAAAAGAAGGTAGAAAATGTGGGGTAAAGGAAGACCAGGGAGAGTTAGTCACCAAACACCACATCAGGCTCAGGGCACCTAGACTTGTGATTGAGATTGTCACATATCGCAATGTTATAGTTTCAATCTGTTTCTGTGGTCAAAGACTCTGAGTAAAAACAATTTGGAAAGCAAGCGTTTATTTGGCATGTACTTCCAGGTCACAGACCATCATTGAGGGAAGCACATAAGACAGGAGCCTGAAGGCTGGGCTCACGGAAGAATACTGTCTATTGGCGTCTTCTCTGGCTCACCCACAGGCTCAGGCTTAATTTTCATATACAGCCCAGAATCATCTACCCAGGAAATGGCATTGCCCAGTGTAGACTGAGCCTTCCTACATCACCTAAGACAGATAAGACCATCCCTCACAGACATGTCCACGAATGATCTGATAAAGACAATCAATTGATAGCTTTTCGGGTGATTCTAGACAATGGTAACAACTAAAGCTTTCCAGAACACAAAGGAAGTTCTCCCTAGACAATGCACAGGTGTCACTGGGTATCTCCAGGTAGGCTAACAGACTTTGACTAATCTGCACACATAGAAAGCAGAGTACCAAGCACAGGACCCAAGCAAATCATGTCAAAAATAATCGTTAGAATGAATAAAAATATACCTCTGCCACCTACTTATGTCATGACCTGAGGAGTAGATCAGTGTAGAACACATGCTTAGCATGCTTGAGCCTCTCTGGATTCACCTCTGGCACCTCACAGGGAAAAGGTCTATTCATGTGAAGTATGGCAAACAACTTGCCTTCATGACTGTATTTTATTAAAAAAGGATTCTTGTCAAACAATAATTTTGTTTTAAAGATGTGTGACTAAGTATAGTGTATATGTTTATCACATGAATGCACTGCTTGCCAAGATCAGGAGAGGGCATCAGGTCCCCTGAAACTAGAGTTACAGATGGTTGTAAGCTGCCATGTGGGTGTGGGAACTGAATCTTTTGGAAGAGTAACCAGTTCTCTTAACCACCAAGCCATCTCTCCAGCCGTTAACACATTTTCTTTAGGCACATTTTAAATTATATAGTTGGAAACTCTCCCTCTTAGTCTAGTTATTCATGTACTTATACACATTATTTTTTCAAGTACAGCAAATTCCCAGTCCTCAGAAGTCCCATCTTGTAGCTAAATGATTTTTTTTCTAAAGTACCTTCCTTATTCAGTACTGAAAACTTCCCAAGTTACTTCTGTGAAGCATTTTAAATGACTTGCATGAAAGACTTGACCTTTAATCCTGTCCTTACCACTGGCTGTCATTATAGGGTGCAGGTGTTCTGGTCCCCAGGCAGACCTGAGCCTCTGGAAGCACTTAATGAATAGGTGTTGGTTGATACCTGCCACCCTCATTCTGGCTCCACCATCTGCAAAGAGCTGTAGCACTGGCTGGCTTCTCTGACCCAAGTGTGAGCTGGCTGAGGAGCTTCGTCCACCCGATATATTACCTGAAAGCTGTCATACAAAATGAAGTTAAGAACACACTCAGAGAACAGCTGCTTAATTTTAAAATAAATAAATAAATAAATAAGTAAGTAAGTAAGTAAATAAATAAATAAATAAATAAATAAATAAATAAATAAATAAATAAATAAATAAATAAATAAATAAAACAAACTTGCTATCAACACAGAAGGTTGTCATTCAGAAAATATCATTGAGTTCAATGTTTGGTAGATATACAAATAAGAGAAAACTATTTCTAAGATAGTTTCAGTAAAGAGATGACAAGACAAAAGTGTGTGGGGTATGTGTGTGTGTGTGTGTGTGTGTGTGTGTGTGAGAGAGAGAGAGAGAGAGAGAGTGTGTGTGAGTGTGCATGTGTGAGTGTGGTGTGTGTATGTGTGTATGAGTGTGTGTGAGTGTGTGTGAGTGTGGTTGTGTATGTGTGTATGAGTGTGTGTGTGTGTGAGTGTGTGTGTGTGAGTGTGGTGTGTGTGTGTGTGTGTGTGT
The DNA here is from genome assembly GCA_033318265.1 of Phyllotis vaccarum. NCBI lineage: Eukaryota > Metazoa > Chordata > Mammalia > Rodentia > Cricetidae > Phyllotis > Phyllotis vaccarum. Next base: position 64,433,317 of record JARWLC010000011.1, read on the forward strand.
GTGTGTGTGTGTGTGTGTGTGTGTGTGTGTGTGGTTATCAGTTAGATGAGTCAAACTCTTGCCATGCAGCCTACATTGGCTGCTGACTTTCAACCATCCTACTGCTTCCTCTGAGTGCTGGTTCCAGTTGTAGAATTTATCTAATTATTATTATTATTAAAATCTTAAGAGTCAAGTATCAGGGTAGATCAGTGACATACAAGGGATGATTTCTATTTATGATTACCTTTTGTAATTGAATAAATAACCAAGTTAATACTGAATCATCTGGAATAATTTCAGTAGTTCAATATGTAAAACAACTCTTTCTGCATATTGAGAATCAGTAACTATAACATGATATTTGGGGAAAATCTAATAATACCAGGACAATAGCATATAATTCTGACCTTTTAGTGGAATCATAAGGGTTTTGAGCCATTGTTCTTAAATTTTCTGTCTTATACTCTGCCTTTACTGATTTTTTTTGCATCAGTATTAAATGTAGGGGGTCCCATAAGTTGGTGTTCTTTGTACATTACGAAGAAGAATCCAACTAGTACTTTTTATAAATTCAAGCCTCTTGTTTTAGAGATATTTGTTGCTAATTTCTCCCATAAAGTTACTTCAAGTTCTTTGTCAACGTTCATTTTCTGCCCATACTGGGGCAATTTGAGCATCAGTAAAAGGCACCCAAATTTCTACTGGGTCTATTCCTGTTAATTGTCAAAACCTCAATTTTTCTTTTAGAATTAATTCAGAAAATTTTCTACATAGGTATTTAATTTTTTACTGTTTTTATAGTAAAAATATCCATTCTAAGATACTATCTTCTTTTTGCATACAAATTTCTGTGGGAGAATGCACAGAAGGAACAATGGAAAACCCAGATTAATATTCCTCCAACCTCAGAAACAAATCATAAGCTAGAGTATGTTTTTGAGAAAAATATTAAAAGGTATTATCAATAACAGTCTTCGACTGTCCAGGTTGTACATAAGCAGAGAACAAGTGCTGCAGATTTTCAAAGATACCAGCAGTCCTACCTACAAAATGGTTGACTGACGAACCTGTCTGGGTAGAGCAACGGCCTTTGACATCAGAAAATTTACAGGTATTAGAACAGAAGCAGCTAAATGATCAACCTATTGAAGAATTGGCCACTTCTTGGAATTTTCCTATCTTTGTCATTAAAAAGGAATCTGGAAAATAGAGAATGGTGACAGATCTAAGAGCTATTAAAAAGTGATACTGCCAATGGGTCCACAGCCTGAAATTCCCTTGCCTTTCCTATTACCCATTGAGGTTGCTTATGCATTGGCCCCTGCTAGTTCCCTGTTGGTGGTAAGCAAGAAGGCTCAGAGAACAATGCCACAGTCTCTGGAGAATAGTTGAAGCAAGTAAGTCTAATATATTGAGGAAGGGGCAAGCCTTTTATACCCTTCTCCAAGCAGGGAGGAAGAGCTTTGCTTTGCTGGCATCTGCTGCTGCTGTGTGGTCTCTTGCTGGTCCAGGTCATCTCACATCAAGACTTCACCTCTGTTACCAAGGCCCAGGAAGACCTTATCTTGGCTTATGAGGAATTTCCCACTCAAGGGCCCTAATGGTTATGAGGAAGTGCTAGGTGTCATGTTTTAAGGCAGTTTTAACTGGCTAGGCCAGGCTGGTCCCCATATGCCAAGAAGCCTCTAAGGCCTGTACATCCCACAATTACTTAAATAACAGCTTAGTAGTGATTGTTTTAAAATACTGCTTTTTACTATACCGTTACAGGAACAGAATAGAGACTAATTTGCCTTCACAGTGCCCACATATAATAATTCCTAGCCTTTTAAAGGGTATCAGTGGAAAGTTCTTCCACATAGATGTTAAGTGTAGTAGTGGCGTTCTAGGGTCCCAGGCGGCTGAGACCCACAGACCTACTGCCCAAGCACGCTTAGCCACCCAGCCGCCCAGGCCCCCAAAAATGACTCAGATGCTTATATTAACTTTATGCTGTTTGGCCTATGGCTCAGGCACATTGCTAGCTAGCTCTTACATCTTAAATCAACCCATTTCTATTAATCTGTCTGCCACGTGGCCCGTGGCTCACCCGTGCTCCTTACATGTTTCTTCTTGGGTGGCTTGCTGGATCTGCCTCTGACTCCGCCCTGCTTCTCCTACCTATGTTCTGATTTCTCCTCCTACTTCTTCTATGGTGCCTGTCATGGCCCCAAACAGCTCCTTTATTTAAAGATTGAGATTCACAGCATACATAAACACATTCCACATCAGTTAAGCAGCCTTGTGTCAATATATTGTACAAAAACCTTTGGAAATAATTCATAAATAGTTTCTTCAATCTATAATTTACTATTATATAGATGATATTTTATAAGCTGATTCAGATTCAGTTACCTTAGAAAAAATGTTTGAAGAAATAAAGAAAATTTTGCTTTATTGGGGACTACAAATTTGTCCCTGAAAAACTACAAAGAGAAGATTCTACTAGTTACCTAGGATATGAGACAGGTTTACAAAAAATTCAACTACATAAAGTACAAATCGTAAGAGATCAATTACGAACTCTTAATTATTTTTAAAAATTGCTAGGAGATATTAACTGGTTATGGCCCACAACTGGATTGATAACTCAAAAATTAAGTAATTTACTTCAAACCTTACAAGAAAATAAAAATTTAAATAGTCCAAGAAAATTATCATCTGAAGTTAGAAGAGATTTGGCTTTGGTAGAAAAGAAATTACAGGATGTATATGTAGATAAGAGATCTATCCAGAGCTTGGCCAATCTGGATGCCAAGACTTGGATGAAATTATTGTTACATCTATGCTAATCTCCAGCATACTTTCAATCACAATGCCATTTATTTGTATTTCTAGCTTTGATCTTTGATTGTTTATAGAGGTTAGCCAAAATTCTTGTTTTATGGTCTCTCCTGAAAATTTTGTTTTATCTACCGAAGCTGTTCTACCATCCAGAGCAGTATGTTTTTTCACAATATGCTTTAAGTCTAATTGCTCTGTGGAGGAGTTTCCCCAATGCTCACAGGGAATGACTGAACCAAATTTGGCATGGAGGCCTGCAGGAGGCCCCCCATAGCATTTCCCAGTGGCAAAGGTTACCTTGTCCATACCTGGTGGATCTACATTCATTAGTTTCATGCTGCCCTGTGCCACAACTTTTGCCATATTCCAGAAGGCTGGGGCCCTCTAGATTATTTATTTATTTATTTATTTATTTATTCATTCATTCATTCATTCATTCATTCATTCACTCACTCACTCACTTACTTACTTACTTACTTACTTACTTATTTATTTTACAAAAAAACATTGTCTCCAAAAATGCCTTGCCTACAATCCCTTTTCAGATGACTTGGTTTATCATAATTAAAACATCTAACTTTTTAATTTTTCTTAAAATTTGTAGAATTCATTTTTCTTATGTATCATCATAAGATTCAATATCAGCTGTATTTCTAATCCATTCATCCATTGGTTCTGGCTTTGTCTTTAGAGGCCTAGACCACTCTTTTACATTCTGAATTAGCACACTCAAAAGTCAAATGGAACTGATGGATTTTAATGCCTCTAGCCCTACTCTCTTGTTCTATGACCCTGCTTCCTCTCTCCACCATGTTTTTATTGTAACTGAAGACCAGGTTCTAATACCATCATAATCAATTTTTTTTAGTCCTGTGGAATAATTCTGCTCCAAGTGACCCGTGAATTTGCCATTTGCTTCAGAAACAGGTGAATGGATACCATATGAACCAGTTCTTCCTTCAATCTCTTCAAATATAACATTTCTACAGGTTCCCAGTTAACTTCTCAACAGCCTGGGGATGCCTGTCATCTGGTGGTTGCTTTTGAATGGTAATTGGATAAATTAGGGTTGGTTTTCTAATAATGTTGGGCTTCTCCCCTTCAGTTTTATAATGCAATGTTGTGGTAGGTCCTGATCTAAACCTCTCTATCTGTGTGTAAATATATATATATATATATATATATTTTTTAATTTCATTAGTAGATATTTTTAAGGATTGTATCTTAGTCTTTTCTTTTAATTTGGCATCAATATCAAACCATTTTTTAAGGATAAAACATGAATTAACAAACTGATAATGATTACAATGGACATTACATGAATCCTAGCTAAGCTAATTATCTATTCATTTAATTTTCCTGTCTTCAAATCATCCATTGTGGAATTCCACAAAGACCTAACTCCCTGCATCATATTATTGATCCTCATTCTCAACATGGTTTTTACTTAAACAAAACAACTAATTTTTCCCTTAAGAATTCCCAGGTGTCTCACTGGATCTGCTGACAAAAGCAGAGGGGGAGGCTGCGTGTCACTGTGTTGAATGGCTGAGCAAAGAATGCCAGTGGCGCATGGCCTTGCCGAGGGCACTTGCAGCTGCTTATGTGTAGCTAGGGCCTGAAACTCCTACTCTACTGAACTGAGGTAATAGAGTTTAATAAATCAAGCAGAGAGTGTCGGATCCTGGATGAATGAAAATGTGAGCCATGCCACCAGGTATGAAATACAAAACTGGTAGGATATAGGGTCCCTGTCTGGGTATTCCTTACCTTCATGTTTTGTGGCAGCAACATCTTTTATGCCCTTGGTCTTTCAACCATGATTGCCTGTGGCAAGAACTGTTAATTCTCACCATACAGTCGTGAGTCCTCCAGCTTAAGTTAACTTTCTGAACACATGGCATAATTGAGGAGGCAGATCGTTCAAATCCTCCCTCTTTTGTGTGTGTGTCTGTCTGTGTGTGTGTGTCTGTCTGTGTGTGTGTGTCTGTGTTTCTGTGTGTGTGTCTGTGTGTGTGTCATGCCTGTGTGCACACACCCAGGGTCTCACACATACTGAGCAAGCACTCTATCTTTGTGCCACCTTCCCACATCTCCTCCCGTTCCTGTCATTATTGTTTAAAACAAGTCTAATTTTATTTAATTTTATAAGAAACTCTTTCTCACCTCAACATGACAGAAAAGAGACCTTGAAAATGTTCGGGTTTTTTGTTTGTTTGTTTGTTTGTTTGTTTGTTTGTTTTACTTTGACTACTCTTGAGACTTTATGGACTATATAGAAATCTATAGAATTTACAGAAATTAAAGAGATTAAAATGTACATTTTAGTATTGTATGTAACTGATTTATTAAAAAAAAAAACAAACAAACAAACAAACAAACAAAAAAAACAGTCAAAGCAACCTTAACATCAACCAGTAGACAAATTGTTTGGCAAGTTATTGAAATGTAATAAACCAAAATACTATATTGTCAGTAACAGAACACTTGGAAAACAACATTAATAACACAGAGGAAGTGATTATGCTGAACTTGTGAGGAAAGCAGTCTCAAAACTGATTCCAAATAGAACTACACGTTTATATTTTTGTTTTCACGGCAAGGGTCCTGTACTGCTCTGGAAGAACAGCTTTAAGCTCTGCTTCTGTGTGACATTGGTCTCTGACACTGTTCCACCTGAGCCCCCTCACGGAACTGCCTCCTGAGGTTAAGAAACGATCATTTTGATATACTTATTGGTTTGGTCTTAGTTGTGGTCTTCGAGTTTGTGGATTTTATTGACTCTGTCTGGTCTCTTTGGTTGGTTCTTGAAGCGAGGATTGAACCTAAGGCCCTGAGGTGGCTAAGCAAGCACCCTACCCCTAAACTGTGCCCCTGACCTACCCAATCTATTCATGTGTAATTTCGGGCTTTGCAAAAAGTTTCAAACAATGTAAAAAAGGGATTTTGTGGAAATATGATCCTTCCAAGATCTGCCAATGATATGAGTTAGGTGACTGCTTGATTTCTACACAGATTGGATTCCGCTGGCTGTCCTAACATGACAGCTCTTTTCTTTGCGTTCTGCAAAGCGCTGAGGGGATTGCAAAGGACTGTAGCAGTTTCTGTTTGCTATATCTATTCTAACCATCTCCCCAGTGAGTTCCTGCAAGAGCAACTTTATTCGAAGGCAGTGAGATGCAGCACGGGAACCATCAGAACTCATAAATGTCACAGAATGCCAGGCTCTTGGGTGCAACAAGATGTCCTGCACTTAAACAAGAAGGATAAACCAGAATCCTGAGCCACAGGACGAGGGAAGAGAGGCAGACAAGACAGGCATTCACCTTAAACTCTCATGCCCTGATTAATTATGTTTCCTGGGTCCTGTAGCAAACTGTCTTAAAGGATTACACATCCCTCCTGCCCTCCCTTTCTTCCTCCCCCACTTCCTATGCTGGAGAATATATCTGAGGTTGGTTGAGTGGTGCCACACTTCCGATGGTACAATCCCATAAATGCCCAGGCCCCCCTCACTTTACCCTGAAACAGGGAGAGTATTGCTTTCAGAGCAGCAGGCCTGCCCTCTGCACACCTATTATTTATGTTCAACATTGTCATATGAATTTCTTCTGTCAGGGAGATTTCCTGTGTGGAACCCTAGACTTTCTGGTTTATTTACCATCCCTCCTTGGGAATTATCCTTCTCATCCAATTAGAATTCCCATGCATTATTTCCATACGAAAAGTGTACAAGCCAGTGGTGCACACCTTTAATCCCAACACCTGGGAGGCAGAGGCCATTGGAGCTCTATGATCCAAAACCTGATTTACATAGGGAGTTCCAGGACAGCCAGTGCCACAAAGAGAGATCCTGTCATGGGGGGAGTGGGGAGTGGAGGCAATTACAGAACACATACATATAATCTCCAAAGCAAGGGTTCGACTGGGGTTTTTAAGAATTTGTAAGAACCATGGTTAAACGATCGATATAATTAGTAAGTAAAGCAGCTAATTTTAAATTGCTTAATACTGTATTCTGATGAGTACTAAGTATTTGCTGTCAGCTAAAGATGAATACATAAACCTATATTCTAAGCTGGGTGTGGTGGCACACACCTTTAATTCCAAGCAGGAGACAAGCAGGCAGACCTCTGTAAATTCAAGGCCAGCCTGGTCCACATAGTGAGTTGAAGGACAGCCAGAGCTACTTAGTAAGACCCTGACTCAAAGTACCAAAATAAATACACGACTTTATAAAATTACCAATGAATTTCATTGTTCATTCTTTCTTTACTATCCCCTCACTCCAACCCATGACCCAGATTGAAACTGGCAGACCCTTCAAAAAGTAACTAATAAGCCTTCATTAACTCCTCAGTGGTCCCGATTGTACTCCGAGCAAAGCACATGTCCTCAATATGACTGCCCCAAACTATGTAGCCTCTTGTCTTCCTTCCCAGCCATAACCTATGCTCTTTGATCCTTCCTTATATCCTACGACAGGCAAGAGCTTGTCCAAATACACTATCAACTCCTCCTTCAAATTAGCAGCTTTAGAAACAGCTAGGGCTGGGTCTGAAGAGATGGCTCTGTGGTTAAGACCAGTGGGTGCTCTTGCAGAGGTCCCAGGTTCCATTTCCAGCACCTATGAGGTGGCTCATAGCCACTTGTAACTCAGTCCCAGAGGATCTGATGCCCTCTTCTGGCCTCTGCCTGTACTTCACGCAGACATACATTCAGGCAAAACACTCATATACACATAAAATAAACATAAACTCAGAAAGAAAGAAATGAACAGGGTTTGTCTTGTGTCCACATCTGCTTCTCTGTCCCAGGCAAATGGGTTCACCAGAGTATGAGGCTTGTATATTCTGTCTCTCCAACCACCTCCTCCATTTGCATACTTGAAGGTGAAGTACTATGGGGTGCATATTGAATCTACATGGGTTCTAGAGTCACCTTTTATAAGAGAGTTATGTAGAGAAGCTATCTTGTCCGTCACGGACTTCACTGTCATCCCCAAGACCCAGGGGAGCTTCTCACTATGAAAACATGTTACTCAACGACCCAGCGTCTCCCAAACTATACCATCCTCACTGCTTCATGACCACCTTCCTCCTTGCTGCCATACACAGACCTCTCCAGGATTCCTTTTCCTTCACAGCAGGGTTCACATGACAGCGAATTCACTTATATTCCATTAAAATGTCTTGGCTACCGCTCTTTGTCCTGTGTGGACTATAAACCTTAAAAGAACTTCCTAGGGACGAAATGTTTCTTATCTCCAGCTATGTCACTGCTTCTGGTGTGGCGCATGCCATAAAACACAGCCTGAGCCAGAGAGCTTTCAAACAAAAGCGGACTTAGGTTTTAGCCACTGCAATTACCAATATGATTTTCCTTAGTTATTTCTGTTTATTTTATTATTTTATGTATATGAGTATTTTGTCCACATGCATGTGCACTACAATGTATGCCCGGTGTTCTCAGAGACCAGAGATCCCCTGGAGTACAGACAGCTGTGAGCCACCATGTGGGAGCTGGGAATCAAGACTCGGGTCCTCGGGAAGAACACTGCTGAGCCAGCTCTTCAGCCCGATTTTTCTATTTTAGACAAGAAACTTCCTTTAAGAGAGATTAGAGAAACTCCATATGTGAATGAAACAGCAGATAAACCATATATAAAAATATCATTCACAACAGCAGAACAATCTACTATCTAAAAAAAAAAAAAGTTGAAAATAAATGTCAATCAGTTTACAGGGCGTCAGATCACGCTCTCTAGCAATCAGCTGAAGGTAGATAACCCTACAATAATTTGCCCCAAATATCCACTCTTGAATAATAACTAACAGTTCCTCTATTTTTGTCCCCCAATTCCAACTGAAAACCCAAGAAAGCCAAGTGTGTACCCCAGATCTCTCAGACAGGTTATCAGCTAGCTCACCTCCCACCTCCCCCCGCAGGAGCCTCTGCTAAGACCACACCAAAAGCAAGCGTGTCCTTTCTATTTATTGCTTTTCTATCTCTCTCTCTCTGCTTTTCTGTCTCTGCCAAAATGGAAGTGACGGTGGCCAATTCCCTTGACGCAAGATGTGAACCAAGAGGAGCAGATGCAGTCTGGTGGTTTCTGGGCGACAGAATCAGCATTGCAAGGGAAGTTACTCAAGATGTAAAGGCTCCAGTTCTAGTCAAGAGTTGCTGAGTCAGAAATCCTGGGGCTTCTGTCCAGAAACTTGATGATGAACAATTTTCAATGGGACTCCAAAGCTACAGTGGGAGAGCCTCAGTGGTGTCACCAGGTCTGAATTACTTTGTATTCCACAGGCATTTTTATCTTTTGGGATGTATTCAGAAGTTGCACCAGAAGGTTCTTTCCCTACAGGTAGGTTCTATCATTCTCTTATTCCCCAACCCCCCAGCCCACAAGTTACTGCTACCAAGCACCAGACGAGCCCCAGCTGAACAGTAGGGAAGACACATGTCGTTCTCTGGGATCCATGCCTTTGCATAACACACAACCCTCTCTGAAACACGCTGCATGTGGTTCCTTTCCTCTCTTCTCTGTACCACCTGGTATTATGATCTGTTAGAAGACAAACACCAGTTTTGGCTGTGCCTAGTAACTAACTGTTCCCAAGAACCAGCCAAATTATCCCTATGACACAGCTTCAAACTGGAGGCTAATTTTCATTTTTAGAGATTTCCAAGTAGTTGGTCTAGTATGAGGAAAATGCATGTCCTCACCTAGATTTTTATTCTATATAAACCAGAGATTCCAAACTCAGAGTCATGATAGAAGTTTCTAGTGCTTATTGACTTTTCTCGAGCTCAAATGTGTGATTTCAAGCACTTGGATTGATACTTATTATATAAGCCAGGCATGGTAGTACATATCTTTAGTCCCAGCATTTGGGAGACAGAGGTAGCAAGACATCTTTGAGTCTGAGGCCAGTCTGGTCTTCATAAGGAGTTCTAGGATATGCACAATGAGGCCCTGTTTTGAGGAAAAGAGAAAGGGGGGGGAGGAAGAGGGAAGGAAAGAAGGAAAAAAGAGAGTGAGAGAGGGGAGGGGGGAGGGAGGGAGGGAGGGAGGGAGGGAGGGAAGGAAGGAAGGAAGGAAGGAAGGAAGGAAGGAAGGAAGGAAGGAAGGAAGGAAGGAAGGAAGGAAGGAAGGAAGGAAGGAAGAAGTTTGTGCTCTGAAATACAGTAGGTTAAGAGATGGGGTGGTACTTTTGATGGAGAACATTTTTTTAAAACAAGTAATTCTTTTTAAGTTTTTATTTATGCATTTTATGTATATGAATGCTCTATCTGCATATATGCCTACATGTTGTAAAAGGACATTAGATAGAATTATAAATGTTTGGAAGCCACCATGTAATCGCTGAGAACTAAACCCAAGACCTGTGCTCTTAATTGCTAAGACATCTCTACAGCCCAGTGGGGAACATTTAACCTCTGCACAAAAACTCCACTGTTCAGAAGCTTCACTGAAGAAATTATCTTTTCAGAAGCATCACAGTAGTTTCAAGTTCTATGTTGCTTAGGATCAGAGGCAAATTTATTGACTGAACATCTAGGTCTTAAATAATCTCAGAATCCCACTTCATTGATTTTTTTTTTTAAGATGAAAAATTGGGTAGATACAAAAGAAATAAAATGTAATAAAATATAAATCACTGGACAGTGAGGAATATTACTAGTACAAGAAGCTGCAGGGAAGCTAATGTAAAAATAAATAAAATACAAGAGTAAATGTGCATTGAAGTCCTGAGATATTGCAGTAATCTTTCCTTCCCTAGCGTCGGCTACATGAACTGTGACAAAGATGTCGTAACAAGAAAAACAAGATCAGAAATCTTTCTTCTAGCCTGGGTGACAGAATTTTTAAATCGACTGTAGAAGGCTCTTTCAGCATCTCACCCTTTATGTATGATGCCATAAAAATTGTTTTGGATGGTAATCAAATTTAGGAAAATGTCTATGGTTTTCATCACATGAGCTTTACAGTTTTAAAGCTCCAGTCAGTACATTGGCTTGAGGTTGTGTGGGTTTTAAAGATGGGGCTTCTCTAGAAATACACACTAGAAAAATGACAGTATCTTTCCATACAAGGTGCTGGCCAAACTGTACAGCTACAGGTATAAGAATGCAAATATATTCATACCTATCACCCCACCCATAATTCAAGTGCAAACAGACCCAGGACTCACCTTAAAGCCCAGATACACTGAGCCTAAAGAGAAAGGAAGCGGGGAAAAAAGCCCTGCACGTACGGCACAGGAAAAGACTTCTGAACAGAGCACTATTTAAAAAATTAGTAAATGGGAATTCATGAAACTGAAAATTTGAACAGCAAAGGACACTGTCCTTCAAACAAAGTAGAAGCCTACAAAATGGGAAGAGATTTTTTACCAACTACACATCTGATAGAGGACTAATATGCAAAACACATGAAGAACTCAAATACTGGATATCAAAAAAACCCAAATAACCCAAGTAAAAAATGAGGTATAAATCTAAACAGAGAATTCTCAAAAGAGGAAACTCAATGGCTGAAAAACACTTAATTAAATGTCCAACATCCTTAGTCACCAGGAAAATGCAAATCAAAAGTAATCTGAGATTTCATCTTACACCTGTCAGAGTGGCTAAGATGCATAGAACAAGGGACAGCTTGGGCTGGAGGGGATGTGGAGCCAGGAGAAGAGTCCCCCATTGCTGGTGGGAGTGCCAACTTGTACAGTCACTGTGCGAAATTATGAAATTTGCAGATAAACAAATGGAACTAGAAAAAAATATCACCCTCAGTGGGGAGACCCAGACCCAAAATGACAAATATGGTAGGTATTAGCTTATATGTGGCTATTAGCTATTAAGTCAATGATAACCAAGGTACAATCCATAGAACCAGAGGTTAATACAGAGTAAGGGATTAGGGGAAAGGCAGATAGATCTCCCCAGGACAGGGAAATAGATAATTATGAATGGGTGGGGTAGGGCCTGGAACAGGAGGGAAGTGGAAAAGGAAAGAGGGGAATGAGGGAAGAAACAGGAAAAGACAGCTAAAATTCAGGGTCATCTGAGGGGTAGTATGGAAACCTAATACAGTAGAAGCTTCCTAATATATATACATATATATGTATATATATTCCATACTACCCCTCAAGTGATCCTTAACTTTATATATATGTGAAGGCTAGCTATGAAATTACCACATAATGAGGAGACAGAGCCCAACTAGCCATCTCTTTCATCAAATGAAGCCTCCAGTACTTGGATTAGGTTACATCTGGACCAAAGGGGTCTAGGCTATTGCCAAGACCATAGGTTGCTCTCCACAAACGAACAGTAATGTCCCATTGCTGAAGACAACACCCCCAGAACTCATTGAACATAGATGAACTGAACTGGTGCTTCCGAGAGCTTTCATTTCTTTGTGCTAGTGGCTTTGGTACAGGAAGCTACTTGTGGTAGTCTGAATGTAATTGGCGTCCATGGCTTATAGAAAGTGTCACTGTAGGGAGGTGTGGCCTTGTTGGAGGACCTGTCTCTATGGGAGTGGGCTTTGAGGTCTCTTTGGCTTAAGCTTCACTCGGTGTGACACTCAATCTCCTTCCTGTTGCCTGCAGATCGACATGTAGAACCCTCAGCTTCTCTTCCAGTCCGCCTGCATGCTCCCATGCTTCCCACCATGATGATAAAGGACTAAACTCTGAAACGGAAGTGAGCCCTCCCTCATTAAATGTTTTCCTTTATAAGAGTTGCTGGGGGCCTGGCCGTGATGCTGCACTTCCTCAATCCCAGCACTTGGAAGACAGAGGGAGCTGGATCTTTGTGAGTTGGAGGCCAGACTGGTCTACAGGCTGAGTTCTAAGAGAGCTAGAGAAACACAAAGAAACCCTGGCTCAAAAATAAATAAGAAAGAAAGAAAAAAAAAAAGAAAAAGAGTTGTTACGGTATAGCGTCACTTCACAGCCTTAGGGACCCTAACTAAGACAGTCACTACCAAAGGAGACACATAAACACCAACTCAGACACAAACCCTATGATCTACAATGATGTCCTAAGTACAAGATTGTCTAGTACAGCAACGGCAGCAAGTCTGTGGAGTAACCAACCAATATCTGAGTCCATTGAAAGCCTACTCTGCAAGATGGAACACAGCCCAGACAGTGCTTCAGTGAGCAGAAACCTAAGACTAAATAGTTCAAGGACCTGTGGTAAAAACCAAATTCTACCGTAAATAATGTAAATAAATGTAAATAAATAGGTGACGTCTAATGGCGTTCTGCTATACTCATACGTCAGTGATCAGCCATCATCAGAGAAGCTTCCTCCTATAGGAGATGAGAACAAATACAGATGCCCGCAGCTGGATGCTGAGAGACTGAAGAGACTCCGCCCTAGATGGGATGTCTTCGTCAGATCCCTCTCCTGGGGGCTCAGGGAACCTGACTGAAGAGTATTCTAGTTTAGTCTTTTTTGGGGACTCCTGGGTGGGTCTGTCTCTTGTGCCTTCTCTTGGGTCCTTCTTCTCTGTTTTATTTATTTACTTATTTAAAAAAGATGGCACTTCTCAGAATTAGGGTAGCAGCTACCAGAGAGAAACCCATTCGCTTCACAGTGACATCCCTGATTGCCCCCTTTATGTCTGCAGAACCAGGAAGCAGTATTGGGGGAGGGTAGATATGGGGAAGAAGCCCCAGAAGACTTTCTTCATGGGGACAGTCAGCATGGCTGAATACTGCCCCAAGTCTCAATACATTGTAAACCCAGTTCGATCCCTGTGGTCCTTTAAACGATCCACAGCTACCTGATTCCCAGACATGAGACAGATTTTTGGCAGAAGTTTTAGTAGAGAGAGGCCACATACTTGACACGCCTGAGTTTCACAATAAGTGACCAATGAACAGCCTCCGGGGCCTGAGCAGGGAATAGCCCTGCAGCCCTTCAGACCTCGGAGAGCTGCCTGGTTGGCATCACTGTGAACTCTAGCAGGTGAAGGAAGGTCAGATGGACGGGTGTAGGTGACAGAGGATGTCGGACAGCAGTGAACGAAGGGAGCACTGTATGGAAAGTGAAGGGAGACTGATGAGTGGGACTGGTGGGGGTGGGAGGGGCATAGATTAGGCCTGAGTGTAGCTCTTCAAACTAATCTGCAGCTCAAGCACAAGAGGCAACCAAGCAAACTGGCCATCAATGATTAACTTATAGAAAAGAGACACTGTGCAAACATGGGCACCAGTGACTGGAAGACTCCTGCAGCTCTAACACATTAAGAGCCCAGCCCCGGGGGCTGGTAAGGATTGACATTCCTTTATTTCTAGAACAGGAATCACTTAGGTTGACACTGTGGATCTCTCCCCAGCTTTGAAAATGTAGATTTATCAAAAGGATCCCAAAGCTGAGATGCCAACAAAGAAATAAACTTAGCACAATCATAACAGAAGTTGCCAAGTGACCCCAGTTCATCCTCCGCCACCAGAAATGATTCCAAACAGCTTTTAACTGGGAGAGCTGATTGAGATACAGTATGCAGATGCACAGCATAATAACCCCAGTCCCCTGCTTCGGAGCAGCTTTTGATCACAAGGGTATTTTCAGATTGGAGACCAGTCCTTTCCCTGAGGAGTTCTTGTTTCACAGACAAAGCCTAGCCAAAACTCCAACTTCAGAGAAAATGAGAATAGAAAAAATTAATTAGAAACAAAGATCAGAATTTCTTTTCATTAGTTATAAAACAAAAACAAAAACCAAAAAAAAAAAAACACCCTCCCCCACAAAGCAACCTTGAAACATGCTAATTTGCTCAAATTAAAATGCAATACACCACGTGTTTTGTTTTGTTCTGAATAAACTTGTAGTCCTAAAATTAATGAGCTGGTCTGCCCAGAGACCATGGCTTAGAGGGCATTTACCCCCCACCCCCCAAGTAGAAGGTCAAAATTATACTAGAAAGCATGTGCCTGACCCACAGCTATAAAATATTTTCCCCTTAGAATATAGGAAGCAAGCACACACTGAACAAGGAAACCGCACATTGTATGGTTGCTGATTTCTTTGGGGCATGCATCAAGTATATGATTCTGGTAATTTGTAGAATAATTATTATGGTGTTACTTTACACTGTATCCACAAACTCATATCCATAAACACATGTATCATATAAACTCATGGTCCTGTGAAGGAACTTCCTTCTCACCACCAGCAGTCAGAGTCTCATGTAGTCCACCAGCCTCAAACTCCCTTTGTCAGGACTCTGAACTCCTGACATTGTTCCTGTGTGCTCTGATCTCATCCCCAACACCACAGAAACTCATATGGTGGCACAGTGTAGCATTCCTGTAACCCCAGTAAACAGTTATTCTAGCTCTTTTAAAAATGTATTTAAAGCTTCCTGGCTGAGGTGGAACATGCCTGGAATCCCAGACAGTCTAGGAAAGGAGCTGGAGGATCACCGGTTCAAGTCAAATTAGGGAGATTTGGTCTCAAGATAAAATAAGGAGGCTCTGCAGTCAGTGCATAGCACTTGCCTGACAACAACAAACCATTGTTTTTATTTATATACATATGCAAGCTAGAGATAGGGAGTTCACACAAGTTTCTACTACTGTACATACCTTGTGGAGGTCCTCTTTCCCTCTTAACCTATTGTCCATCAGGTTAAGAGAGAAAAGAAGCAGAAGCGGAAATAGAAAGCTTTGTATGTAGCCTATGAGCAAAAATAGAGACAGCCCTCTGGGAGGCTGATTTCAGTGAATCAGCTCAACTTTAGTCCAAAGTATAAGGAGTGTACAGGATTGGGGAACCTGGGACAAATCCTAATTTGTACCAAGTGTCACGCTCCTATTACACGGCTTAGTTTTTTTTGCAGTAGGGTCCTATAGCAGAGCTCTTAATGCAAGTCTTCTTAGCAGGGATCTGTGCGAAGGCTCAAGCTAAAGAAGAATCAGGTTCAGAGACAGCTTTCAGATAAGGCCAGTCCTTCAGGCTCAGGGACATTCTCCAGATAAGGGCAGGTAGTAAGCAGGAAGCCTTGCAGGAGGGAGCTCCATGTTGCTGAGCTAATAGGATAAGCTGCCAGGCCATGGAGAGGCTGCAACCTCTACCAACCAACAATATATTCCAACAATAACTAACCCTATATGCAAATCGTCCTGGATAGTTATATGTCAATTTGAGAGGAGGGACCTCAATTAAGAAAATGTCTATCTATAAGATCAGGCTGTAGCTGTGGCCAAGTTGATGTCCATGAC
Source organism: Phyllotis vaccarum (assembly GCA_033318265.1). Taxonomy (NCBI): domain Eukaryota; kingdom Metazoa; phylum Chordata; class Mammalia; order Rodentia; family Cricetidae; genus Phyllotis; species Phyllotis vaccarum. The sequence goes on from JARWLC010000011.1 coordinate 64,449,366, forward strand.
CTGTGTTACCATGGAAGGCTACACAGATGTGAGTGGTATATGTTGCATTGGGGTTTCTTAGTCCCGGGCAGCCAGAGGCCCAGACCCACAGACCTGCCACACCAGACCCCTTAGCAGCCCGCCGTTGCTGCTCAGGCCCCCAGAAATGACTCAGATGCTTATATTAACTTTATGCTGTTTAGTCTATGGCGCAGGCACATTGGTAGCTAGCTCTTACATCTTAACTAGCCCATTTCTATTAATCTGTCTGCTACGTGGCCCATGGCTCACCTGTGTTCTTTACATGTTGCTCCTTGAGTGGCTTGCTCGATACCTGAAGCCATGTTGATGTCCCTGAGTCTTACTGTCACCAGAGGCCATGCTGATGTGTTGGCCTATGTAGCCACCAGGGTCCATGTTGACCTCTGTGGTCCATCGTGCCACCAAGGGCTATGTCTGGATCTATGGGTCCTGCTGCAGGTGGCAGTTGTGTTGATGTCGGTGGTACGTGTTACCACCAAGAGCTGTTTGGATGGTTGTGGTTTGTGCTGCTATCTGAAACCATGTTGGTGTTCATGGGCTGGCACTGGGGACCGTATTGATGTCTGTGACCTATGATGCAACAGAGGGCGGTATTGATGCCCATGGTCTGTGCTGCCACTGGAAACCATGAAGTCTGTGGTCTGCATTGTCGCCAGAAACCAAGTGGAAGTTCATGATCCATGCTCCAGGCAAGGAAGCTATTTTTTACATTGTATCTAAGACTGCAGACTCACAGTTGAGAAAGAACACAGAAGGTTTCTGTGACAACCCCTACCTACATCCCATCACCCCCCAAAGGTAACAGTAACAGCCTAGACAGAAAGCCACCAAAGAGAACTCTTTCTAATTGTGATAAGGATGTTGAAAAGTAGCTCTCCACATCTGATGGCTTCTGGCAGGGGTGCAGGTGGGGTAGGAGTCAGTTTTTTTTTTTAAGGGGCTGGCCACGAGATTATGACCATGCTCCAGTGAGTATATGGGGAACACAAATTGGTCTTTTTTGAGGAGGGTGTCATAACGGTGGGGATCTGGAATCTCTGGAAGGACTAGGAAGTGAGTGTTATTTGGGTCCATAATTTGAAATTCCCAAACAATTAATAAAGATACTATGAGAAAAAAAAAAGAAAGGAATAGAGTTAGATGTGAGATAACTCTGGTGGGGCTCTGTAAGATTAGCATGCTTCACTCACATGAAGAAACGTTAGATCTCCTCATTTAAACTAAAGGATGGAGCACGTTGGATAATGCTCAAAGTTTATTCAGGAAAAATGATTTTTAATTTTCATTAAAGTGGGGTAGACGTAATTAAAAGCTGTTCTTTCATTCTCTCATACCCTCTTGACCTAGTATTTTTAGACACTTCACTATGATAAACTCACATTTTTTATTTTAAATTTTCTATTTTTTTCAATAAATCATTTTCACCCAAAGAAATAAAATCGGGCTGAGGCAAGCCTGTAGCACATTTCTTAATTGATGATTGATAGGAGAGACCATTATGGGTGAGACTACCCTTGGTCTGATGGTCCTGGGTCCTATAAGAAAGCAGCCTGAGAAAGCCATGAAAAACAAGCCAGTAAGCATGGCCTCTGCATTATCTCCTGCCCACACCTCCTGCTCTATTTGAGCTCCAGTCTTCAATTTCTCTGATGATAAACAGTGATGTGGAAGTGTAAGCCAAATAAACTTGCTGTTTGGTTATGGTGTATTATCACAGCAATAGTAACCCTAACTAAGTCACATGTTTTTCTTTGTGGAGGTTTGTTTGTTTGTTTGTTTGTTTGTTTATTTATTTATTTATTTATTTATTTATTTATTGAATGAATGAATGAATGTTTTGTCTACATACATGTATGTACAACATGTACATGCAGTACCTGAAGTGGCCAGAAGAGGGCATCAGATCTCTTGGACTAAAGTTACAGACTTGTGAGCCACCATGTAGGTGCTAGAAACTATTATTGGGTCCTCTGGAAGAGCAGTCATTGATCTTAACCACTGAGTCATCCCACCAGTTCCTGTAAATCTAGACAGATATAAAATTCCCAGATCTAAAGAGTTAAATTGTGATAATCTGTCCCAAAGACTTTTGACTTATGCTCTGATCGATAATGTATGTTTCTTGTTTTATGTCCTTGTCTTCTACCTACAAATCATTGCTATGGCTTCCATTCCTCTGATAATAACAACATTAAGACCCCTTAATACATTCATCAGAATAGCTCTAGTTCCAAGGGTCCCTTTCCCATGTGATACGTTGCGGCTCCCTAGAATTTTCAAGGAAGAAATTTGGATTTCTGATATCCTTGGCATAATAGGGCCTTCTTTTGCATCAGTTTCCATATAAACAACTGATAAACCTCATGACTCAAACAGAGCCAGTACAAATAATGGCTATATCCTCATATGTGAAGGGACCCAATGCCAAGACTCGCCAGGAAAACATTCCTGACACCACTTCCTGTATTAGTCCTGGTCTTATAATAAATGCCTCTGGAGGACATGAAAGAGTTGGCAGTACTAACTAACCAACCTCAGGTGTCTTATCTGCTGTATAAGGATCTGAGCTGGGTTCACAGAGCGGGAAACACCAACAGGCATTCACTTAGATTCTCTGCATCACAGAAAAGACTCTTTGACAAATCAGTTCCAAGCATAGTTAAATCCCATTTTTAAAAAAGTTTAGGGGCTGAAGAGATGGCTTGGTAGATGAAGTTCTTACTATATAAACAAGAAGGCCTAAGCTGGGTGGAGGTGCATGCCTTTAGTTCCAGCATTTGGGAGGGAAAGGCAGGCGGCTCTCTGAGTCTGAGGCCAGCCTGGACTATAGAGTAAGTTCCAGGACATCCAGGGCTACACAGAAAAATGATGTCTTGAAAAAGCAAAACCAAAAAACATGAGGCCCTGAATTTGGGTCTTCAGCACCCACATAAAAGCAGTAGAGACAGGGAGTCTCTGGGGACTCATTGGCCAGCCGTATAGCCAAAATGCCATCTATGAGTTAAGCATGAAACTGTGTCTCAGGGATAAAGCGGTGAACAATGAGGACAGACAGCATCCAGAGGCCAGTCTCTAGGAGATCACACTTGCACTTGTACATGGATGCAACACACACACAGAGATACACATACACAGAGAGATACACAGACATACACAGAGAGAGCGATACACACACAGACACACACACAGATACACATACACACAATTTAATTGTAGATTTATATAGTATAGGCATTAATAATGAGAAAGTTGTTGTGGTTAATAGGTTTTCTAACAATCCTAACCTCAGCGGGAGGTGTGGCTGAAGAAGCACTCATCACCCTGGAGACCTCACAATCAGCTCCTGAAGGAAGCAGTAGAAGGCAAGTTGCTATGAGAAAAAAAATAGACAAATTATTACCACCAGCCCTATGATGAAGGCTCACCATGGGAAGAGTGAAGATGGCTAGAAAGAATGGACCAAAGATGTGCCCTGGTTATACTGATGAAGTTCTTCAGACTCGTTATGGAGTGACTCCATATTAGTTTCCACCTGGCTGGATTCCCTTATATGGCAGCAGTATACTCTTTCCCAGGAATATGGAGGTGTCTTAAAACAGCTGGAATAGATTTACACCTTGGTGCCATAGAAAAGGCTGTGGCTTTGGGTGAAAAGGCATGAACATTTTTTCTATGTCTAGAAAGCCTGGTTTTAGCTTGATGAAATCTACCGTTAAGTCTGTACTTAGATGACAAGCAAAGGGAATTTAAAATCTTAAGCTTCAAATGGCTGAAAGACACTTAAAGAATTGCTCAACATCAGAGAAACACAAATTAAAAACTCTGAGATTCCATCTAGCAACTGTCAGAATGGCTAAGATCAAAAACACAGATGACAGCCTATGTTGGAGGGAATGTGGAGCAAGGGGAACACTTGGGAATGTAAATTTGTACAGCCACCATGGAATCAATATGGTAGTTTCTCAAAAAACTGAGAATCAATCTACCTATTTATCCAGCAATACCATTTAAAGGATGCATATTCTTACCAGAAGGACATTAGCTCAACTGTGTTCATAACAGCATTATTCATAATATCCAGAATCTGGAAACAACCTAGATGCACCTCAACTAAAGAATACATTTTAAAATTGTGTTACATTCACACAATGGAGTACTACTCAGAAGTTTAAAAAAATGATATTCTGAAATTTACAGGCAATAGATGGATTTAGAAAATATCATCCTGAGTGAGGTAACATAGACTCAGAAAGATAAATATGGTATACACTCACTCATAAGTGGATTTTAGACATAAGCAAAGGATAATCAGGCTACAATGCACAACCCCTGAGTAACTTAAGAGAGACCTTCATGGGTCCCCCTGGGAAGGAGAAAAGTGAAGATCTCCTGAGTAAATTGGGATCATAGAGAGCATGGAGGGAGAGAACATGACAGAATGGGGGAGCAACAGAGAGGGAGCCATGTGGGGTTAGAGAGAAACCTGGTGCTAGAGAAATACCTAAGAACCCACAAGATGACCCTGACTAAGATTCCAGCCAACAGTGGAGAGGGTCCCTAAACAGACCTTCCCCTAGAATCAAATGGATGACCACCCTAATTGTCATTATAGTACCTTCACCTAGCAACTGATGAAGGCAGATGCAGAGATTCACAGCTGAGCACTAGTTGAGTATAATATGAAGTTTCTGGCCCAGCCTAGTCCCAAGATACAGATCTGACCCCCCTCCCCTGACTTCTTAGGCCCCCAAAATGACTCAGACCTTCTCTTAGCCCCAAATAATCACACAAGGCTTATAGTAATTTCATACTGATTGGCCTATGGCTCAGGCATATTGTTAGCTAGCTCCTGCATCTTAATTCAACCCATTTCCATTCATCTGTCCTGCCACGTGGCCTGTGGTTCACCTGTGATACTTTTACAAGTTGATTCTTAGGCAGCTGGCTCACATCTCTCTCTGATCTGCCCTCCTTCCCCTATCTATGCTTTCTTTGATTTCCTGTGTACTTCTAAGTTGCCTGCCATACACCAAAATAGTTATATTATTAATGATATTCACAGCATACCAAAAGATATCCCACATCACTTCCCCTTTTCTGTCTATTCAAAAAGGAAGGTTTCAATTTTAACATAGCAAAATTACAAATATCAAAACAGCAATCAAGCAGGAATTACAGTTACAATATCTAGTCTATTTGTATTTAGCAAATTAAAGAAAATATTTAACTACCTTATCCTTGTGGGTCTAAAGTTTCATATCTAATATACCTTCTATAATAATTAAAGAAAACTATACTTATAACTATGCCACTTCTCAGGAAAGCCAAGTTCATCTTTACAATAGCTCTCTGTATGATCTCTGGTAACTTCTGAACTTAGATTGTGGTACTAAGGAAATTGGGGTGAGATCATAGAGTGCACCTGTAGGTCATGAGAGAGAGTTGAGAGCTTTTATAATAATTTTGTCTTGTTTGTGAGATTCCCAGAAAAGTACAGGTTTTCAGCTGAGAGCAGACTAAGGCCATACTTGAAGGTCACACTTAGAGCAAGTGAGGTTCATTGCTATTTGCATATTCTTTTGTGAGCTATCTCTGCATGAAGGGCACACTGTGTCTATGCAGGCAATCTTCAGGGCAAGGAAGGCATGTTGACTCAAAATAGCACCATAAGCAAAGGCACCGAGGCAGGGAAAAGCTGATGCTAAGTAAATAAGAGTAAGAGGCCAGGGCTAGACCACAGGTTCATTAGCAGCCGAGATGAAGCGTCTGGAGTGATGAGCTAGTTTGCTCTCAAGGTCTTTTAAAAGAGATTTATTTTTATATGCATGTATGTATGTATGTGTATATCTCTGGTATGTTTGTATGCTGTGCGTGCATGCATGCATGTGTATGTGTGTGTGTGTGTGTGTGTGTGTATGCCGTGCATGCATGTGTGTGTGTGTGTGTGTGTGTGTGTGTATGTATGTATGTGTGTGTGTATGCCGTGCATACCTACTTCTTGGGTTTTGAGAGTATAATGTCAAACACTTAGAACACACCACACCTGGGCAAAGCACATCTGTTTCCCTATTAACAGTTGCTTACCTCCTCACTAAATATTTCTTTTCTTCAAAGTCCTTGAGGCTGCCTAACATCTATGAGTTCACCCAAGATTTATGTGCCTTTAACAAAAAATAAAAAGCTCTTGGCTCTTGTTTAATTCAATTTATCTGTCAGAGGATAAGATTAAGAATGTCATGCACTAGGGTAAAATCTATGGAATCTTGTTAAAAGCTAGGTGGGTTTCTGCTGGATTAGTATATAGAATTTGCTTTTGCATGAGACAATGGGCTCTTGTCTAATTTTAGATTTGATAAAGCATTTCCTGAGACCTACAGGGCCCTGGATTCTCTTATTACTGAGCACACAGAGTTCAGAGATTTTGTGAAAAGTGAGGAGAAAGAAGAGAAAGAACTGTGGCTTGTTCTTTCAATCACCGACACAATCTCATCAAGAAAGACGCCACACAATGGGCAAGAGCTTCCTGGACAACAGGCACCAGTTGAGCTGGGAGGCAGCCTGGTTGGCAGAGTATTTGACGGGCACACACAGAGCCCCACATAAAACTAGGTGTGTTGGTGCATGCCTACAGTCAAAGCACCAAGGAAATAGAGCCAGGACAACCAGGAGTTCAAGGACATCCTCAGCTGTGTAGTGAGTTCCAGGCAAACCTGGGAAGTATGAAACTCTAAAAAGTAAAAAAGGGTCACCAAAAATGTATAGATTTTTAAATGCAAATATATATATTATACCTATATTTGTGTGGGTGTCCCATGACGTTATTTATGAACCTCCTAGTGACTCTGTCATCACAGCACATTCTTCTAGTGAGGGACTTCCAGATAACATACTCATCCCTGGTTTAGCTAGCCCCACTTGCTTTCAGTCAATCATCCTGGAAAATAGAATGTCTCACTGTGTGCTCAAATGGGAATTCTTCACTGTCATTGAGCATGGTTCATGGGCCACAGCATCTGGAGTCCCGGAGAGTCAGAGCATCAGCCTTCGGCCAGACCTACAGAATCCCACCTGTATTTTAGCAGAACATCAAGTTGATTCTAAAATCTTAGGGACCCATTATCTGGACTAAACTCTCACTGTCTAGTCTTTGCATTCATTCAAATGATCCCAACAAGAGCTTAAATATTTTGGAAATTAAAATCTTATTTTTAGAAAGCTTATGTATTTTGTGTGCATAAATGTCTGCACATGAATGTGGAAGCCAGATATGATATTAATGTCTTCTTAAATCTCCCTGTACCTAATTTTGTGATACAGGATTCATCGATGAATCAAGAGATCACCATGTAGCTAAAATGGCTGGTGTCCTCAGGGCTGGGATTACCTAACCCAGTTTTTACATGGGTGCCAGAGACTGAAATCACACCTTCCTGCATAAGCACTTCACTGAGCCACCCTCTGGGCCTCTCCATTGAGATAACATAAGAGACTGATGCTCTGCCCAGGCTGGAGTCCTACCAACTGTAAAAGTGAATAGCCCATCATGGAAAAGCTTTATTTAAAATCACAGCTCTCTCTCATGATTGCAGTAGGAAACTGGAAGAACTACCTGGAAGAAAATTTAAATCACTGGGATTTCCACCTGAATAGTCAACACTTAATACCTTGCTACGTATTTTATTTATGCACACACTGAGTACTGCTCTCCTAAACATTATTTTGAAAAGCTGAGGCATAAAATAAAGACAACCTGTTTCTTTTTCTACATATTATTATCTTCGGGACCCTACATGTTTTAAATATGGTTTTGCTATTTTTTCATTTTTGTTTGAGTCTGAGCTTCACGTGCCCAGGTTAGTCTTAAACTCCTGATTTCAGTTCTACCTCCCACATGCTGGTATTACCAGGTGTATATCACACCATATCACTTGAATGGTCTTTTTCTTATGCAGCAAGACCACGCTTTCCTCAAGTGTTCTGATCTTGTTGCTCCAGCTCCCCAGTGTGGCGTTGCAGGCCTATACAACCACCCTTGGCTAACATCTTCCCAACCCTTACAAAAACATAATTAACATCCTTGCATATGTCACCACAACAGGCCCATTTTGCCCAATACCCAGAGTACCCACCTAGTGCTAAAATGCTGTTTTTTGTAAACAGCAACATATGGTAAACAGAGTCGGTCCCTAACCAGCTCCTCCAATGATGGCTTAGGGATACCTATTAGATAAAGGACACTTCCAGGACTAAGGAGGGGAAACAACAGTGGTCTGTAACAACCTTCTAGACTGCTCCAAAGGAGAATCTAACAGACGCCGTTGCTGGTCTAAGTGAAAGCTTCTGCCAGCGTGTACCACTCACTTTGTCCGACCTCCATTGCCATTATTGCCCACATGGGAGCCGTTACCTACAGCAAAGCTAATGGGGTACATGCTTGGCTATCGGACATTTGAAACTGGTGACTCTAAGCAGCTAACAGTAAGTGAAGCTAGACGGTGCTCATGCTTTCCCTCTGCTTTAGGCTTGATCTTCTCATGAGGTTTTCAATCAGACTGGTTGTCTTGGTAGATTTTCAGAGGTATAGTTATCAGGTCAAGCAGCGTAAAGTTTTCAGTGTGGTTCAGTTTAGAGGTTTGATGTTCTCATTGAGGATTTGCATGATCTTCTAACTCATGTACACACTAGTTAATGAGGGATATAGGACTTTCAACTCAAAATCCAGTCATTTGTTTGGAATTAATATCGATGTATCATGTTGGTATCCAGTGTGTATGGAAGGGAGTTGTTGGTATATAAGTGCAGGTGTCCAGGGAGTTCTGAGGTGTCATATGTCCTGAAGCTGGATTTATTGGTGAACAGCCTGACATGGTTGCTGGGAATGAAACTCAGGTCCTCTGCAAGGCAAGGTTCATGTGTACATCACTGAGCCATCACATCTCTACAGCCCTCCTTTGTTACTTTAATGAAAACATGAGATAATAACAAAGGCCGCACAATCAAGCTACCCATAAGCTCACTGCATGGTTGTACATTCCCAGAAAAGAAACTGAACTGTGTATTGGATTTTTGTGTTGTCCAAAGTTTCATTGCATTTTGCCCAGCAAAATGTGGTCTTCCCTCCAAGTATTTCTTAACATAGCTGGCTCATGCTTATTAAAACCAATTTAAACAGCAAAGGCAGTCAATCTTTGCATCTATTTGGAGGGTTGGAATTGAGAAAGCCCAGTGTCATGTTGTAAAAACTAAAATATTTCTGCCTTGAGGCCTGGAGCTATTTGGGGAACTAAAACATTTTAGTCTTCCATCCTGAGAAGTTTCTAAACCCCCAAGGCCAAGCAACCAAGGTCCTGGGTAATCAGAGAATTTTCTGGCCCAGCCACAAAGTATCTTTTTTCCATCCTAAGACAACCAATCATCCAGCAGATGCCCAGCTGCCCACCTGACAGACAAGACAGTGATAGTAAAACAAAAACAAAACAAAACAAAAAAAAAACTTCCTCTAGAGCACTTCCCAACCTGATAATGGCATTTCTATAGTCTTTGATCTTTATTTGTTAAAGCCCTGCTTTAAGTAAAAAGGTACTCTTCTCCACTGGCACTGCTGTGACTGTCAATAGCTGAGCTCAGCTGTGCATCTGTAATAAAACCTTGCTTTGCATTTGCATTTGAAGAGTTGGTGTGATTCTGGGGATTGCTGAGATTGGGAAGAACATTTGGGGGCTTGTCCGGGATCCAAGATCCCCAAAGAGTCTCCCAAGACCCCATGACCCCAAGATAAAGTCGACTTGGCCAGCCATAGTCGGTCTCTGTCTCTGTCCTGTCTGTCTCTGTCTCTCACTCTAAAGGGGCCACCATCCATATATGATTAAGGCTTTAGCCAGAGAAAACACACAGTTGACAACAGTCTCAATAGACCAAAAGAAGTCCTAGATTCTCCACAAAAAAGCCTGTACCTCCCCAACATAAAATCTGAAAAAGGTCAGAGACCTCTTCCCACCTCTGATGTGGAACCCAGGGAAATAAAAAAAAAAATCAGGCAGTGTTATTGATGCTGAACCATCCCATCCATACAGTTTTCAAGATCATAGACCCTGCGGCTCTCCCGAGACCCTCTGTTAATATTCAGCATAATATAACCCTGATTCCTGTTCTATACTGTTCCCTTCTCACTGCCAGCTTGTTGTTAATTGTTCAGCTGATAGCTGACAGATGTAAAATGAGAGGCACACTTACATTTGACTCTACATTTGACTCTAGCTCACTAGTTAGATGTAAAAGCTACTGCTTATAACAACAGTGTTAAAATTTAAAAGAAAAAAGTTTTACTCCTTTGAGTGGCCCATGTTTCATAAAAGATAACCACGCAAAGAGACCTTTGATTCTGCAGCCATTCACAGAGTTTAAAAAAAAAAAATCTTTCAGCCCCAGACTGGGCACCCAGACCAGATTCTATACATAATAACCTAAAAGAGACAGATAGACCCCAAGGTCCACTGCCATAAGTAAAGCCTTTCTTACCTCCAAACCCTCCTGCTAAACTTTCGACCCCAGCCCATATCCTTGCCCTTCAGAAAAAGAAGAAAAAACAAAAAACAAAAAAGAAATGTGTTTCAGAAAAAAATAGAAGAGTCTAAACTCTTCCCCCTACCCTATTCACCCCCTACAGCACTACCAGGTCAACAAAAACAAACAAAGAAACAAACAAACAAAAAACAAAACAAGAGCAAGAACCCCCGTACCCAACACTTGCAACCATCGAGGGGCAACTCCAGATAAGACTATATAGCCCTGCTAGCCCTGCCCCTTAGACCTGTAGGGCCAGTAAACAACAATAAAAACTAACCCCATCACTAATGGCCTTTTGCTACTAGTGATCTATACAACTAAAAAACCCTAAATCCCCCTTTTTCTAAAAACCCCAAGATCTGACTAACCTGTTAAAAACTGATCTCTTTACATATCGGTGCACTTGAGATGATGGTCAGCAGCTGTTAAACATACTGTTCACCACAAAAGAGTAGAATCAAATCCTAGGGTGTGGAGAGCAAAGTTCTGCCTAACTGTGACCCAAGGTCACATCTCATGACTCATTGGCAATTAACAGGATGAGGCCAGTAGCAGATCTTATTTACAACTTCTTGCTGGGAATGGAGTGTTTCTTCTCCGAGTGTCCTTGCTTTCCCACACTGCTCCTCTCAGAATCTCAACTACCTCCCTCCTCCTGCAGCTGCAACTTTCTTTTCAAGGTGCAAGAGTAGCAGCAAGAGTGATAACCAACCCCTTTTACCCTATATATACTCAGTTCATTCCTTCAATAAATGCAGATTTGAACAGATTTCTTGACTTATCTCTTGGCTTCTTGCATCTCTTGTTCCCTCTCCTTAATTCTCACTCACTCCCTTCCTCCAGGGTCTGTGTTGATTTTACCCGCGGGCCGGGACACTAGGGGCAGCCCAAAAGCTAGTTCTAGGGCAAACAGGGGCTCCCACCATAGACCCTGCTCTAATCACTGCCTACTGTCTCATAATCTAGGCCAACTGAGACTATAATATAGCAAAAGATTAAAAAAAAAAAAAAAAAAAAGCTCCAAGTCTATCCCAGGCTCTATTAGTGGGTCTCAAAGAGGTATCTCGTAAGCTGATCAATATGTCTATAATGTCAAACAGGAGGCAGATGAGACTCCAACAGAGTACATTGTGCACCTCCCAGAGGCTTTCTGACAATACACTTCATATGACCCACAAGCAAAAGAGTCTGCTCAGATGATAATGTTTGCCTACGTAAATCAAGCTGCCCCAACATTTAAAAAACTTACAATCAATAAAAAAGCTAAAAAAAAAAATTTAAAAATAATAAAACATATATATAATTTTAAAAGACAAAAAAAACCCTAAAAGAATTAAAAAAAAAAAAACAAAAAACAAAAAACCTCTAACTCAAATTCTAAAGCAGCAACAGATACAACATGGGCTCAGAATATATATATAAAAAAAATCTAAGTGATAACATTAACTGCAGCCTGGCCCTGGGGCCAAGATCGAGACATCAGGCTACAAGACAAGCCACAACTAAGTAAAAACACGCACCTATCATATTTTTTTTAAAAAAAAATTAGAAAAAAGACTGCCCAAAGAGGCAGAGGCATAAGAGCCAAGTGCTGCCAGCCGCTGCCTAGGTTAAAGAAGCTCTGTCCCTCTCTGAGCCTAAAGTAACCCTAAAAATAAGTAAATAAATAAAAAAAACCCCAAACAAAAAGAGTTAACTCATAGTAGACACCTGGCAAAAAATTCAGTCCTGCTTGCCCCAGATGGTCCCGTGTCCAAAGAAATTACTTGGGTGCAAGGGGCAACGAGGTCAAGGCCATACTCACGGACTACCCCCAAAAAAGGTAGACTTAAAAATAAGGCAAATAACCCATTCATTTTTAGTGATTCCTAAATACCTGTAACCCCTACTGGATTGAGACTCCTATCTAAAATAAAAACACAGATACATTTCACAAGAAACAGGGCAAAGTTTGTACACAGAGATGAAAAGCCAATTCAAGCCCCAGCCACCAGTGACCTCACTAAAAAATATAGACTCTACCAAAAAACTAAAAAAAACAACCTCAGACATAAGCCAATGACTTCAAAAGTTTCCCAGATCATGGGCAGAAACTGGGGGCGTGGGCCTGGTCTGGCACTGACCAACTGTATACATAGAGCTCAAGGCAAGAGCTGATCTGGTTAAAGTTTGCCAGTACCCAATGCCCCTAGAAACAAAAAAAAGACATAACGTCCCCTGTTAAGAGATTTTTAGAGCTAAGAGTTTTAAGGCCCATCCAGTCATCATGAAACAACCCTCTGTTGCCTGTAAAACACATACACACACACACACACACACATACATACACACAAATGATTACAGGCCAGTGCATGACTTAAAAATGTCAACAAAAAAATGACAGACATATGTCCCACAGTCCTGAAACCATACACCTTGCTGAGTCCCTTACCCCCTGAATGGCAATGGTATACTGTATTAGATTTAAAAGATGCCTTTTTCAGCCTGCCATTAGCCCAGCAGAGTCAAACCGATTTTGCCTTCAAGCAACATGACCCCAAGATTAAATTCAGTAGACAACTAACCTGGACACGGCTGCCCCAGTGGTTTAAAAACTCTCCTACCATCCTTGATAAAGCACTCTGTAGGGGGATTATGTTGTTCCATTGTAAATAATTGTCCCACCCACTGGTTTAATAAAAAGCACTGATTGGCCAAAGGCAGACAGGAAATGTGGGTGGGGCTATCAGACTAAGAAGACTCTAGGAACAGGTGGAACAGAGTAGAATGCCAGAGGGAGAAGCCAGAAGAAGCAGAAGACAACTATGCTGCTCTGAGAAAAGGTACCGAGCCGAGCTGCATAGCTGAACAGGATAAGAGTCATGGGTTAGATTAAGGATAAAGAATGAGCAAGTGATATGCCTGGGCCTTAGGCCGTTCAGCCTAAAACTATTATAAGCGTCTGTGTGTCTCTGTGAGTGTGTGGGTCTGCGAGTCTAAACCTTGAGGCTAGGCCCAAAAGTCCAGACCAGAAACCTCCTACTACAGCACTCCATAGAGGCTTAAGAAACTTCAGACTCCAGAACCCTAAAATAAGCCTGCTATAATATATACATGACTTGTTATTAGCCTCAAGGGATCAACAAATCTAGGAAAAACCAAATGATTACTAAATACTCTTAGAGATCTAGGCTACTGGGCATCAGTAAAAAGGCCCAAATATGCCAACGAGAGATCATATGTCTAAGATATGTCCTAAAAAATAGACAGCCATGACTCTCAGATACACATACACATAAAGACTGTGTTAAAAATTCCTAGCCCTAAGACAGCTAAGTAGATGTGAGAATTCCTAAAACTGTGGGGTTCTGTTGCCCCTAGACCCAAGGTTTCACAGAGGCTGCAAAACCTCTGTATGAGGCCACCAAAAAAAGGCAAAAATTCAAATAGACTAAAAAGAGACAAATGACATTTAAGACCCTAAAACATAAGCTTTTAAAAACCTCAGCCCTGAGGCTGCCTGATATGACCAAACCCTGTAGTACGTGGTTTCTGGCCCAGACTTTCGGGCTTAACCTCAAGGTCTAGACCCACAGACTTGCAGTCCCACAGTCCCGCAGTCACACAGAGACACACAGAAGCTTCCAATAGTTTTTGGCTGATCAGCCTCAGGCCCAGGCATATCACATGCTAGCTCTCTACCCTTATTCTAACCCATGTCTCTTGTTCAGCCATGGGGCTCGGTACCTTTTCTTAAGGCATCATAGTTGTGCTTGGCTTCTTCCGGGCCTCTCTCTGGAATTCCCTCTGGTGTTCTGATCTGGCATTCTGTTCTCAGAGTTTTTAGTCTGGTAGCCCCGCCTACACTTCCTGCCTGCCTTTGGCCAATCAGCTCTTTTTATTAAACCAGTGGTTGGGACAATTATTTAAAATGAAACAACACAACCTCCCACAAAACCCTTCACTCTATTAATAAATAAATAACAAAATAATAAGAGAGTGCTTACCCAAAACATAGGCCCATGGCATACTTACCAAAAAAACTAGACCCTGTGGCAGCAACTGTGGCCCTGCTGGTCAAAGATGCTGATAAACTAGCCCTTGGCCAAAATCTGACAGTGGATACCCCACATACATTAAAAGGGGTGATAAAGCAGCCACCAGACAGGTAAATAAATAATGTCCAGGTGACACATTATCAGACATTACTACTAAATCCTGCATGTATAACATGCCTTGTGCCAGCTACCCTGAATCCAGCAATGCTACTGCCTGACCCAAACCTAGACGCCTCACTGCACGACTGTGCTGGCATTCTTGCCTAATTCCATAAGATCAGACCAGACCTAAGAGACCAGCCTCTCCCTAAAATGACCTGGTTCACCGATGGCAGCAGTTACATCCTGAACAGTCACAGGTACACAGGGGCTGCTGATGTGGGAATGTCTTTCTGTATGCTGTGAATATCAATCTTTAAATAAAGGAGCTGTTTAAATAAAGGCCCATGACAGGGACCATAGAAAAAGTAGGCAGGGGAATCAGAATAGGTAGGAAAGGAAGGGCGGAGTC
Organism: Phyllotis vaccarum; assembly: GCA_033318265.1. Classification (NCBI taxonomy): domain Eukaryota; kingdom Metazoa; phylum Chordata; class Mammalia; order Rodentia; family Cricetidae; genus Phyllotis; species Phyllotis vaccarum. Next base: position 64,464,501 of record JARWLC010000011.1, read on the forward strand.
AGAGACAGACTGAGCCAGATGCCCAAAGAAGAAACATGTAAGGAACACAGGTGAGCTACGGGCCATATGGCAGACAGATTAATGAGAATGGGTTGAGTTAAGATGAAAGAACCAGCTAGCAATGTGCCTAAGCCATAGACCAAACAGCATGAACTTAATATAAGCGTCTGAATCATTTTGGAGGGTCTAAGCAGCAGCGGGAAGCTAAGAGGTCTGGGGCTGCAGGTCTGTGGGTCTGGACCTCTGGCCGCCTGGGGCCAGGAAACCTTATTGTAAGAGGGCTGCTATAACAACCACCACAAAAATGATACAGGCCGAGCCCCTGCCACAAGAGACGTCAGCCCAAAAATCTGAGCTAATTACACTAATAAAGTCTCTGTAATTAAAAAAGACAAAAAAAGCCAACATTTACACAAACAGCAGATATGCCTTTCCCACGGCCCATGATCACAGGGCAATATATCAAAAAAAAAAAAAAAAAAAAAGCTATAAAAAGCAAACAAAAGATTCTAGACCTCCTACAAGCCCTACAGAGACCAGCCAAGCTGGCCATCATCCACTGCCCCAAACATCAAAAGGGCCAAAAAACAATCCCACAGGGCAACAATTTGGCTGAATAGGTGACAAAAAAAAAAAAATCTACTGCATCTTTCATTATAATAAATCTAATAGACCCTAGGCCAAAATCTGCCTGAGATCCCAGAATACACCACTAAAGACTTGGCCTAGATATAGACACTGCCTAAAGCCAGCCAAACAAGAAAATAATAAAAAACAGCTATGGGTCATATTGCCCCAAACGTTTAAAAAGTACATCCTCACCAGTCCTCACACTTAAGAGTCCAAAAAAATCCAAGACTTGTTAAGGCAAGCAAATATAAAAATTCAAAAAAAAAATCCCAAATTATTAAAAACGTAATATTAAATTGCAAAAGCTGCCAACTGACTAATGCTAAATATGCATCCTCCAATCTGAGAGCCAGACAATGAGGCACCTGACCAGGTACATACTGAAAAGTTGATTTTACTAAAATTAAATTCAAAACTTATGGCTACAAATATTTTCTAGTGTGCATAGATACCTTCTCTAGATAGACAAAAGCTTTCCCCACTAAGCATGAGACAGACAATATAATGGCCAAAAAACTGATTAAAATATACTACCCAAATATAGCTTTCCCACCATGATTAAGTCAGACAAAGGCCCAGCATCTATATCCCAGGTAAGTCAGAGGCTAGCTACTACACTAAAAACCAATTTAAAACTTCATTGTGCATACAGACCTCAGAGCTCAAGGCAAATAAAAAAATAATAAAACTATTTAAAAAAAAAAAAAGACCTTAACCAAATTAGCATTAAGACTGGTGCAGACTGAGTGGCTCTCTTTCCCTTTGCCATGTCTGAAAGTCACCATATCAATTAGGCCTCACTCCCTTTAAAATAATATACAGACATCCTCCCCGCCATGGTACCCAGCCTGCAAACCGACTTGATTGCTGAGACAGATGGTCAAGACCTGATAGACTCCCTGCAGAAAACGCTGAGTAGTCCAAAAAACTGGCCCAGATTGAAGGCACTTTATAAATCTGCCTCTGCCTCTACCCCCCCCTAAATTTAAGCCAAAAACTAAGTCTTCGTCCAAAGACACCATCCTTAGAGAACCTTAGAGTCCCTACATGACCATCCTGACAATACCCATGGCACTCAAGGTCAATGACATCTCTGTCTGGGTCCATCATTCACATGCCCAACCCACAGACCCCTTCAGTCTCCCCTGGGCCAGAGCATGAAAAGCCTCCAAACACCCCACCAATCCCCTGAAGGTCAGGCTTCAGTGACAAGACCTACGGCCTCATCTTAATAATCCAGATCATCTCCCTCCTGCCTGTGACATCGGTAAATATAAATCCCCACGTCCCCTAAAACAGATATAGTCACCTCTAAAAAGAATGACCAAATTCCTTTAACCTCAGTAGAGGCTCCCCACGGCACTTAGTGGATGGACCTCAAAACAGACTTATGTGAGTTAGCCACTAGTGTGTAAATTGTTCCAGACAAAGACTTATATAAGAACCTCCCTAAAGATGAAGGTCAAAAGTTCTATGACTCACTACCCTGTCCCTCTGCAGAAATAAAAAAAGACAAAACAAATTAATAAGCATCAGATAAGCTATAGTTACCTGTCCTTTCAGAGACACCTGAAAAATGTTCCTATCTATGTGTGCCCCAAGTACAAGAAAAATTGATCAAAGTCTAACAAGTATAAAAAAAAAGCTAACTTATTTTATAAAAAATAAAGTTATAAAGCATCCAATAACACTTATTAGAGACCTAGCTCGTCATGAGATCTCATAACAGTCACCAAAATCCACTCGAGCCCAGGGCTGGTACAAGACTTTTATAAAAGACACTCAAGAGCTTATATAGATGTCAGCTCCAACCCTGAAAGGCTACAGACAGGTCATAAAAAATGTACAAAGTACTGGTGCAACCCTCTTACCCTAAAGTTCACACAATAGTGGTGCAAGTTCTCAAATTAATGAAAACAAATAAACAAAAAACATATAGAAGCTCAGGATCTATAAAAATAGTTATAATCAAGGCCTAACATTCCACCTCAGACTAAAAATTGAGCCCATTCAACAACAACCCCTAGGCCCTAGTATACTATAGACCCTGCCTCCTAGGCCTAGTCTGTCCCCAGGCCTCCAGGCATCTACTAAAACTGAGCAGCCTCAAATAATCACTCCCTCATACCCCCAAAGACAAGTCTCCAGTTATTCCTGTGGCTCACCAATCAGGAGAACTGCTCTTGGGCCTAGCAGCTAAGTACTTTTCACCCCTAAATGCCTCTAGGCCAGAAATGACTGTGGCCTGCTATTTATGCTATAATACCCAACCCCCTTTCTATAAAAAGTCGCTTTATGGAAAACATTCAATATCTGTGCAGACCATAGCCAACGTAGACAAAAAATCTAGATGTTCACTGACCTTGCAGCAGATCAGTAGACAAAGGCATTATCTAAAGTCCATCCCCAGCCCATGCAGGCCACACTGTAGTAAAACAACTCCCCTAGCCAACCTGACTACCTCTGCCCCCTGCTGACATGTAGTGGCCTGATGCCCTGTGCTCACACTCAGATACTCAAAGGGACAAGTTCTGCATCCTCATAAGACTAATCCAGTGCCTCATATTCCATTCAGACAAAAAGTTTAGCTAATTAACAAAAAGAGCTATAAAGAAAAAAAAAGCCAATAACAGCTCTAACCTTAAACATCCTCAAGCCTTGCAAGAGTAGACATAGGCATTGTCTCACTTATGACTCAGGCCCAGCACTATAATAGTCTCTGCCAATCTATAAATAAAGACATAAAAAAACTAAGAAGCTCCATTTCCCACCTACAAAAATCTTTCTACCCTAACAAAAATAATGTTGCAAAATCAACAAAAGTTAGACCTCATTTTCTTAAAAAACAAAGAACTATGTACAGCTCTTAAAAAAAATATTGCCTGTATATAGATTGCTCGGGTGTTATTAAAGATACCACAGCCAAAGTCTGAAAAGGCTTAGCTTAAAAAAATGAATAAATAAAATTTTTTTAAAAAAACCAAAGTTAGTTCAAAAGCTAGTGCTCTGGATCACAATGGCTCACGACTCTCCTTTCCAGAATGATGGACCCTCATTATCCCAGTTCTTCTCTTCACCCTTAGGCCGTGCGTTCTGAACAGACTAACACGATTTATAAAGGTTAAAGACAATTCAGCTCATGGGGCAAAGAGCCCACCACACCCCAGTGGCTCCGATAAATAAGTGTTTAAACACTAGTCCATGATTAAACCAGTCACATAAATTCACCTCTGCCCTTATCCTGGACCCTGGCTGCCTTATCCCCACCTCTTATTTCCATCTGGAGGAAAGAAGGAATTTTTCCTTGCCAAGTCTCCCCCGGCTCTGGGTTCTCCCCCATCTCCTCCCTCCCTCCCTCCCTGTCTTGCTCTGTCGTTCCTCTCCCCTCCTCTAGCTCTCCTTCCTTCCTCCCCCCCTCCTCCTGGCTCAGAGCTTTTCTCACTCCTTGGTTCTCATGGCTCTTGTTAATCAAGTACTTAAGTGTTGTCCCCATTTCTCAGGAGAGTGACAGGAAAGAAAATTTAAATTACCTGAACTTCCACTGGACTGTTCAACTCATACCTCACCACAGCTTTTATCTATGTGCACACTGAGTGCTGTTACCAATGACAAGCTTTATTTAGACAACTAGACTGACTACAGTTTCACCACAAGCAACATATTAGTTATTTTGTTGCTGTGATAAGACACTGTAAGAGAAAGAAACTTATTGAAGAGCCTATTTGGCCTTACAATTCCAGAGGGATGACAGTCCATCATAGCAGGGAACACCTGGACACAGGAGAGAACCTGAGAGGTTAGATCTCTACCCATTAGCAGGAAGGAAAAAGAGTCAGAGACAATGACAGAGAAAGAGAGAGACAAAGAGACAGATGGGAGAGAGAGAGAACAAGAGAGAGAGAATGCAAGAAAGAGAGAGACAGACAGATGCAAGAGAGAGAGAAACAGACAGGCAGACAGAAAATTCCAAGCCCTCCCCACACTGATGTACTTCCTCCAGAAAGGCTGCCATCATGAAGGTTCCACATCATCCCCAAATAGTACCATCAATAGTCTCCCATTGGGGGGCCAGGTGTTCAAGAATCTGAGCCTAGGGGACATTTCTCATTTACTCCACCATAGGCAGTAAGTGCTGGGGACCCTCTTAGAAGGCTGCTTGTGTTCTGCTTTTCACCACTATCTCAGAAAAAGTTCCTATGTGCAAGTAACTAAGGTTGACTCCAAGTATTCAGAAGAGAAAGTCATTAATATGACATTGGCAGAGCCAAAAGGCACTGTTGCTGGTTTAGAATTTAAAGGATAACAGTTAAAACAGCACACCCCACTGAGCATGGCCAAACAATATGGTCACAATCTCTCTCTCCCTCTCTCTCTCAACTTCAGCAGGTTGTTTTACTTTTGAAAAGACATTTATTCAATTTTTTTTACTTATTTGTTTGTGTTGTGGTCAGAAGACAAGTTACATTATCAGTTCTGTCCCTTCCACCATAGAGATCTCATGAAATGAACTCAACAGCCCGTTCTCCAAGCCAGCTGCTAAGCAGTTGATATGAGTGTGCCTGATATGTGTGGTATCTCATTGCTGTAGCTCACCTGCACACAGTCATGGAGATTTGTTACAATAAGGTTTCTTGGTCCCGGGCAGCCAGAGGTCCAGACCCACAGACCTGCAGTCCCAGACCCCTTAGCCACCCGCTGCTGCTTAGTCCCCCCAAAATAGTTCAGACGCTTATATTAACTTCATGCTGTTTGGTCTATGGCTTAGGCACATTGCTAGCTAGCTCCTTCATTTTAACCCATTTCCATTAGTCTGTCTGCCACATGTCCCATGGCTCACCTGTGTTCCTTACATGTTTCTTCTTGGGCGGCTGGCTCCGGTTGTCTGACTCCGCCCTTTCTTTTCCTACCTATGCTGTGATTTCCCCTCCTACTTTTTCTATGGTGCCTGTCATGGGCCTAAACAGCTCCTTTATTTAAAGATTGATATTCATTCACAGCATACAGAAAGACATTCCCACCTCAGAGATTTATAATTTTTTAGTTCTGCTTTGATGAGGCAAGAAACAAGAATCTGGAAATAACCCAAACACAATAAAGGCTTTGAAAGAATGTAGGATTCCCAGAAAGCATGGTGGTGTTCACTTCTACTGCCTTCACAGCTGCAATTGGCTGGTGTCCACCTTTCCACTACAGTAAACTATCCTGAGGCATTCCTGTACCTGCTGGGAAAGTTAAAGACAGCTTTGGACATCAGACACAAGAGCTTGGGGAAAAATTCCTGTCTGGACGGTTTGTTAAACGGGATTTCTCCAGAGAATCCAGGTTAGGAAGCTGGGAGAAAAGAGAAAGAAGAGACAGAGTGAGGCAGGTCTCAGCGTCCAAGCAAGATAAACAGAATACATTCCACCTGATTCCTTAAGAGATCTATGGGCAGAAGTCAGGCTCCAGACACAACCCTCCCCGAGGCCAGGGAGTGCAGGTTTTATGGTCTACACAGGAATGACATAAAAGGCAAGGAGCTCACAGTACCACAGTCATGGAGAGGAGGGGAGGGAAGACATTGTCCACCTGAAGACACTGTGCAGGAAAAGACACAGATCTGAATCAAAGCACATAGATGCCTGAAGAACAAGTACTTTTCTGCAGCAGAAGGGAGCTATAGTGGCCAGTATAGCCAGGGTCTGAGAGGCAGCTGCCAATGTTCCCTTCCATGAGCCTGCCCCACAGCCTTGCCAAGCAAGAAGGGATTCTTGCCCTTAGCTACTCCATACTAAGCCATGTTTTTCACTAGTGTCTTGAGCCCAACTTGACCAGGACCCAGATTTATTGTTGGCTTACCCCAAATATGGCCAACCCTCTTTTGTGTCTCAATATTTTCCATTTTCAGATGCCATAAATGTTCTCGCTTAGTTTCATCTGCCTAGTCTTCCCTGGCCATCTTGGTAGTTCCCTCATGAGTGACACCATGTTCTACTAAATGCTCTCACCTTGTTTATTAAAAGTGTTTGTATCACGTTGTTTTTCTTAGTAGCTTTTAGCTTTTTGAGACAGAGTCCTATGTAGCCTGGGTTGGCCTCCAACTCACTAAGTCTGTGACCTCAAGCTCCTGATCCAGTCTTCACCTCCTTAGAGATGGGTTACAGGCATGAACTTACCAGGTAGTTTTATAGGGCACTACTAGGGATAGAATCCTGGGATTTATGCATCCTAAGTAAAGATTTGACCAAATTAGCCCCATTTCCCATTCATAAGATCATATGTCTTCACAGCACCTTGTTAATTGTATTCATCTGCATTTTTTAAGGAATAAAAACTATCTTGTTTTGGAGTCCATGGTACATACAGGACATTTAAGTCATTTTAAAAAATAAAACATTCCATGAAACTGAATAAATTTATGTAATTTAAAAGAAAATTCTAATATATTTACTAACTTAAATATGATTCTATTGGAGCATAGGGATAATGGAACACACTCTCATGACACTATCCTGACTTTAAAATGATCAGGGTACATTGTACATGGGGATACAGAAAGTCTGGTTTTGATTCTCCTTGTGGAATATTCCGTACACTGTGTGAATATATGTCATTGTGATTGGTTTAATAAAAAAGCTGATTGGCCAATAGATGGACAGAATAAGGCTAAGGAGAGAGCTAAACAGAATGCTAGGAAGAAGAAGGGTAGAGTCAGATGAGTTGCCGGTAAATGCTAAGAGAAGCAAGATGGGCATGCCACACTGAGAAAAGGCAATAAGCCATGTGGCAAAGCATAAATAAGAAATATGGGTGAATTTAAATGTAAGAGTTAGCTATTAACAAGTTATTGGCCAAGCATTTGTAATTAATATAAGCCTTGGTGTGTTTATTTGGGAATTACTAGTGGAACAGAAACTTCCATTTACACCTCCTATCAAAAATTTCCTGAGAAAACGCTGCAAATCTGTTAGATGGTTGTCGTAAGATGAGCACAACCAGAGTCCCACCTGCAGTAGGGCTTGCGTGTGACTGACTAGCAGTCAGGGACCAGGTGGCCTCCTGTGTTCTCTTCTACTTAAGGTCTATCAGTGGCTTCTTTGTTTATATACTAGCTGAGGACTTAAAGTACAGGCGGGGTCCTGTTCACTTTCCACATATTATCTCATGGTACATATCCCATACTCACAAATCTGTGTCTGCCACAGTTCTCTCTCCACCTTCCACACCAACCATGTTTCCTGCTGTACAACAGCTGTGCTCACTCTTTCCTCCTCTTGAGTATTTCTCCGTAGGATGTGACTTAGCTGACAGACAATTTCTCCTCCTTCTTTGGTGTTGGAAAATGAACCAGGATCGGGAGGTGATGGTATATGCATTTAATCCCAGCAACTTTGGAGAAAGAGGCAGGTGGATCTCCAAGGTCAAGGCCACACTACAGATCTACAGAGTGAGTTCCAAGAAGGCCGTGGCTACATAAACAGAGAAACTCTCTCTCAAAAAAGACAGACAGACAGACAGAAAGAGAGAAAGAAAGAAAGAAAAAGAGAGAGAGGGGGAGAGAGGGAGAGAGAAAGGGAAGAAGGGAGAGAGGGAGGCAGGGAGGAAGGAAAACAGAAAACAAACCCAGGGTTTTGTACTCATTAGCTCATCAGCTGAGTGCTCTACCACTGAGCTGCACATTCAGCCATAATTGGCCTCTCTTCATCTCTCAGGTCTCAATTCTCCTAACATTCTGTCTTGGGTGACTCTTATAAACTTTCCTCATGTGTTATCAACTGTAAGATTCCATTTATATTCTCCAAATGCTCATAACATCCTGAAATCATTAAGAGAATGTCTCTTTTCTGACTGAAGGAGGCTGCCTTCTATGAATGCCCAGAATAACAGCAATGCTTAGATCACCATAAGCACTCCAGTAATAATGGTTTGGTGAAAGGTTGGGAAAGTTTGGTTTTGTGGTGGTTCAAAGGGAGTGGCATTATTAGGAGTAGATGTCGTCTTGATGGAGGAAGTATGTTACTGTGGAGGTGGGCTCTGAGGTCTCCTATGCTCAAGCCATGCCCAGTGAGACAGACCACTTCTTGTTGCTTACAAGTCAAGATGTAGGAATCTCAGCTCCTTCTTCAGTGCCATGTCTGCTGCACAATACCATGTCCCACAATGATGATAATGGACTAAATCTTTGAAATGCAAGCCACCCCAATTAAATGTTTTTCCTTTATAAGAGTTGACAGAGTTATGGTGTCTCAGACACCCTAACTAAGACATTTACTAAGCCAACTTTTTCAAAGCCACAAAATTATAAAGCAATAAATAAACTTACTTCACAAAAATTTAAGAGCTCTATAGCATAAAATATAAGCACAGAAAGTTACAAGAAATCCTTAGAATATCTGAAACTTGCCATAGACTTATTCATGGGTCTCCACCAGGGAAAATGACTGACTGCCCTTGCACAACCAAGATGGCTTCATGTTATATAAAGTTAAACAGTCCTAGATTCCAACAGGATGAGAGGTTGAGATAGAAGGCTTGTAAATTCAAAGCAAGAACCTCTCTCAGAAAAATGAAGGCTGGTAAAATGTTTCAATGGGTAAAGGTGCTTGCTGCCAAACCTAAGGACCAAGGACCCACACAGAAGAAGAGAACCAACTCCTACAAGTTTCTCTCTGACCTTCACACACACAGAGACACACACACACATACATACATACATACATATAAACACATACATATACATACATACATACATACATACATACATACATACATACATAAATGCAAATTTTAAAACAAGCAAACTCTCAGAGAAGTTAATTGGCTCCAAATGGTCTGCTGTGTCGCTGTTAAATTCCCAGTGACCATTGGAACTGTTTTCTGCATCCCACTTTCCACCCCAGCAATCCTTGAATCACCTGTATATACGCCCTGTTAAGATGGCGTTGGTTGGATGTGAGGGCTATATGGCTTTGACATCTGTCACCCCAGGGTTGTTTGGCTGATCTGGCTGGCTTGGCAGATGTCTCCTTTCTCTCTTACCACTTCATGTGCATCCTTCCCAAAGCTACAAAGCTGTGCTCATCCCTGAATACAGGAGGACTAGTTTTGGTCAAGGATATACGAGTAGCTGTGTTTTCCTTCTAGAATCTCCAAACCAGAAAGGACTCTCTCTATCTATTACCAGGTCTTCTAGCTAATCCCTCAGGGAAGGAATGACCTGTTAGCCAAGCACCCAGCATAAAGCTTGTCACAACATAGGGAGAAGAGTACAAAGATCCATGAATAAAGCCTTGCAGCAGGTTAGGAATGACTGGTGGTTCTGCTTTCCCTCCTAGGGACCAGAGCACAGGTGGGAAGTGGAGGCTCATGAAAGAGTTCATACATAATAATAACTGGTGCTGTCTTTGTTGATAGAAGGATGAAAAAATGTGAGAAAAGCGAAGAGGGCATGCTGTGGTCACATTAGAAGGGGAAACTAATCTTCAGGGAAGCTTAAGAAGGTCCCTAAGCAGCATTGACTATTCCATTAACATCTGTGGTAGTGAATTAAAGAAAGAGCCAATCAATACAGTTGTGTGGCAGCATCTAGTAGTAATTAATGGACTCGGGGGAAGATACCTAGGATGTGGAGATTTACATTTAATTATGATTGCATGTTTGCTTACTGAGTGAGTCCCAAAAAGTGGGTCTACAAAAGTCCTGACATGCACAAGCAGTGATTACAAAACTGAGCCATCAATTCTAATCTGAGAAGAAACGGAAGAAAAGACAGGATGAAGTGCCTAGAGGGAACATGCACGAGGTCCAAAGGAGTTGAGCTGGAATGGTGGTCCAGTCGTTAATGACACTGACACTAGATTCTCTTGCAGAGGATGTGAGTGTACTTTTCAGCACCCACACGATATTACCTGTAAGTCCACCTCCATTGGATCCAATATCCTCTTTGGATACTAGGCTTCTCTGCATGGACACAGACACACAAATACACAGAAGTCAATAACAAAATAAATCTTAGAAATGAATGACAGCATTAATTGACGTTAAAGACTTGTTGGGACAGAGATCATGAAGGTCAGATAGTTGTGAGAGCTCATGGATCTGTCGTGATGGATTGCTCCTAATTCATCATCGTCAAGAGCAGTTTAGGAGGATAGAAGAAGGTAATAATGAAGGAAGAAGAGAGATTGAAGCAAGATGAAGCCTCCACTCGGTCGCAGAACTCTCACAGAGTGGAGTATGAGTCCCATATGGCAAGCTTTTTTATAGTATGACATGTTTGTCTACTTGTATACAAGATGGCATCTTGAATAACTGCCTATGGTCACTGGGAATAAGGAGTTGAGCTGGAGTTTGAACCACAGTTCAACTTGGTCTGAAGATTATTAAATTATTTCTATGCACTGTGTGTATTCCATTTCCACTGTCAACACCAAGCAGAAATGATTAAAACCTGGCCCATATATCAGCTAGTGAACGCTAAGCACTGAAGGTAAATAAAAGTCACTGTTAAATGTCTTAGGGAAGAAGGAATCAGACTCTAGAAACCTTTAGTTTCATGGATGTCATTAATTTCTGGACATGCCCGTACAAATGTGATTTAACAGGAACTAAAAGGGCCTCAGAAAGGAAAGTAACTAATTAAAACTCGAAAGCTCAGAGCAAGTTGGCAAAGGTTTGGCTCAACTCAGTTCTTTTCATGGAAAACACATTCAAAAATGTTAAATGGTGCTGGGCAGTGGTGGCCTTTAAATCCCAGCTCTTGAGAGGCAGAGGCAGGTGGATCTCTGTGAATTTGAGGCCAGCCTGATCTAAAAATTTAGTTCCATGACAGCCAAAGCCACACAGAGAAACTCTATCTAGAAAAACAAAACAAAACAAAAAACAAAAAAAAATGTTAGACATCTTACCTCATGCTATGACATTTAAGCCAGGTCACCCAGGACTGTCAGCCCTTAGCACCACATGGAATATCACTTCCTTTCACTACCCCAAGACTGTATCCTGGATTAGATTAACAACCAAGCCAATCCACTTTGTTTAGGCATCTCCTCATGTTTGACACTCCTGGTATCCATGTTGTGATTTTACAGATGTGTCACTGCCCTCAGGTCCAAAAACATCCTCTTCATAGGAATGGGGATTGTCAGTCATTGGCTGTAAATACTGACTCAAATCTTGCCAAAACCCATCTTCCTGATGGGATCATTCCCAAAATGCTCTGGAGAAAATGGAAGGATGAGTTCCTGCTGCCAAGAAGGAGATTCCTGGTGAGCAGTCCAAACTCCTTCAGAGAAGTGGTTTTGGAACCAGGGTGTGTTTTGTACCTTCCAGGTTCTTGCTTCTGCAAAGAGCTCGCTAGAGACGAGGATGCTCAGAGGCAAATTGGGAAATTGCTTCCTTCTTTACAAGACTTACTTCAGGAATAATTGATAGAGGCTTGTTGCCATTACTAAACATTGTGTTAAGCATCCTTGACAACATCAGATTTCTAAAATGGGGGCTATTAAGGCAAGTGGCAGAGTAGGGCTTCATAAATTATGAATTACTAGTCACGGATGAATGCAGATAATGTGTAATCAGGAGACAGATGGTAATTAGAAGCAGCTCTTTTTTAGGAAAGCAGTTTTGATTTGGATTTGTGTTTGGCTGCCACAGTACCTTTCAAAGCAAAGAAAAAGTGACAGCCCCATGCATAAAACATCTCTGACAGATCTGCCTGAGAGCTTTCTCTACTATGGGTCAAAATCAGTGAATTAAAAGAAAATGCCCCATCATATATTATTGTTGGCAATAATTGTCATTGATTAGCTGGGAAGGGCCTGTGGAGCAGAAAGCTTATATTTCTAAATCTGACTTTCCCCCACTATTGGCAAAGACTCTGCTCTAACCACTTTAACCAACTGGGAACCAAGGGTCAGGAGGTCAGTCAGTAGATGAGCAGGATGCACTGACACACAGACCTTCATTTTACAAGCCTCTGTTCTTTGCCTACAGCTACACTCCATATGACCCCAGGGGTACACAGGCAGCAAAGAAGAAACGCAAGCAGTCTTTTATACTGGCCGCTGTGTAACTCTGCTGAGATGTCAGGCAGAAGAAGCAGATGTGTCCGTCCAACAAGGCAACGTAGTTAAGTTCCCAGGCAAAAGGTATTAGGTGGTAGCATGCATTTTTAAAAAAGGTTAATCTCATTATTCCCAAAGGCTTTCCAGAATACTAGAAATCAAATTCTCTATTTCTCTAAATACTGCACTGAGAATTTGCCAACTCCGTTACTAGAGGGTGATGGACTTCTCAGCCTGCAAAGATAAATGTTAACAATTATGTTCACATGGTGGTACAGCTGTGATCTCAGTACTCAGGGGCCAAGCAGAAGGATCAAGAGTCAGAGACACATTAGGCTACATAATGACACTCTGTCTCTAAAATAACTCTCATAATAACAACGTTCAACATAGACTTGCTACATTGTTTTATGTCAGGAGACACATATCCTTTAAATAAGTAAAAATGATAAATGTTTATTTTATTTCTTAAAATGTATATTTAAGTATATAATAAACTTAAAGTTTAATTAAATGAATGTAATTTCCTAGCATAAAGCTTGATTTTGAGAAATAATTTGGGGAATATCAAGTTAGAAGTCTAACCAAATAAAAGTCAGTGTTCACATGTGGCTGAGGTGTTATAAGTATCAATTTTGTTCTTGTGTTTTATGCACTTAATAAAGGTGACTGTGTTTCTCTGAAAACTATTTAATAATTTCCATGAATCAATGGGACTGATATGAGTTTGATTTGGAGTTTGAATACTCTTTGAACTAAATCTTCATGGGACTTGGATTTTGCAGGATTACTGACAGATGTCTGAAATTCTCTTCTGACATGGGTACGTGAGCTCAGGTCCTAACAGCTTAATCCAATGGTTCTCAACCTTTCAAATGCTGTAACCCTTTAAAACAGTTCCTCAGGTTGAGGTCACCCCAAAGTATAAAATTATTTCATTGTTATGTCATAACTGTAATTTTGCTAGTGCTACAAACCATAATATAAAGATCTGATATTCATAGAAGTTGTAACCCACAGGTTGAGAACCATAGTTTAACTGCTGAGCCATCTCTCTAGTTCTGGGGTCATTTCTTGCTCCCAAAAGTTCAAGCTCCTAGGGAAACTTTGTCTCACTGAATAAACAAATAAATATATGTTCTATCTTTTAAGTTAAAGTCTTAAAAAAAAGAAAGAAAGAAAGAAGTACAGGTGTCTCAAGCAGGCAATAAGTGAGTTGAAGATGATGTGGTTCAGGAAGGGAACTGTGTTGCTAGGCAACCATCACTGTAACAAATTCATATATGTATGCATCAAGTTTTTCCTAGTGCCCACCTACCCTCATGCTCTACCCCCATCTTTCGATATTTCTATAGCCTTCTAGAAAGTTTCTCTGAGGGATCTCAAAGTTCCGAACCCCATTGGCCAATCTGATTGGTCTATCACACTGAGAAATTATAACTTAAAGCCACCCATAGTGTGTATAACTCTAATCACACCCCCTGGAGGCAGAAGCAAGAGGATCAGAGTCGAAGGCCATCTTTGGATGTAGAAAGAGTTCAAAAGCAGTGTTTACTACTTGGAAACCTGTCTCAAGGCTCTTCTACCTTCTCCCCAAGAAGAGAGAAAACATCAGAGGGTGTTGAGTATATGGCAGGACACTTGTCCAGGGTAATCTAGGTCCTGGGTCTAATTCTCAGTAAAACTTAAACACACACTAGGGGTGGAAGGTGAGAACTTCAGAAAGTGCATAAATATTCTACACCTGTCTTCTTGAATTTATATTCCCACATTCCCTCAGGCACTGAGGTTATTCTGATCCCAGGGGACTGCCCATCACTGGGTTGTGGTTTTTACCATTGTTGTTTTGGTTTTGGAGTTTTTTTTTTTGAGACAGGCTCTCTCTACAGAGCACTGGCTGTTCTGGAACTCACTATGTAGACCATGCTGGCCTTGAACTCATAAAGATCCCAAATTAAGGGATTAAGTGTTGACCATGTTGACCACTATGCTCAGCTTCACCACTGGTTTTAAGCATATGACCCTGACTAGTGTAATACACCTAGACCATGAAGAGGGTGGCCAGACAGCACTTTGTAAGTTGAAAGAGTCACAGTTATTCCTGGGATTCACCACCAAAGGAAGTTAGCAGTTGCAGGTTTCTAGCAACACAGTTCTAGGGACCTGCTGGGCACTGTTTTCTATGAGGTAGGTACAATGCCTACGTGTTAGATGCAGAGAATAGAGCAATGACTCTCCCAGGCTGTCTAGCTAACAGCAAAGGCAGGATTGTAATATAATAGCTTTTCTGCCTTCAGAGATTCCTACAACTACTAACCATATTGTTCACCATAATGAAGTTCCTGTAGCAGTCCCTCGGAGAACAGATTTACATGTATTTGCTCGCTCTTAAACATGGTGAATAGAAAAAACTGTGAGCTCTACAGAACCTGGCTCCATGTCTTGTCAATCAAATCCCAAGAAAGAATTTCAGAGCTGTGGAAGGTCAGATGTGAAGTTCAGTCACTTCCTGTTTGTCCCTGATGAGCAAGTTTGCTGAGCAGGCACAGCTCGGCCCACTGACAAATTCCTGCATCTATGTAAAGAGTTTTTAGACTTTACAAGAAATGTTGATGCAATTAATTGGATGCCAAAGGTCCTCACTTCCATTTTATTGTTTGTACTGATGATCACAGAGAAACAAGCAAGTCCATTCCACAACAAGAAATTCCTGTTTCTGATCCTTTCTCTGGGCTACAATGTCACATTCTCTTTTTGCACTGGGCCCAACAATGACAGACACACCTAGCAAGGAAACCGAGTTTCATATTTTCAGACTAGATGGTAATCTTTGTTGGTATTCTTTGGCTGTAACAAAGTATCTATGGATGGATAGTTTATAATAATAAGGTTTATTTAACTCACTGTTTTGGAGACTTGAAGTCCAAGATCAGGTTACCTCATTCATCCAGCCTTCTGTGATAGATGGTATTCTGGCAGGAGCATACCTAAGAGGTAAGGCAGTCCACCTGAGAGACAGAAACCACCACACTGAGGTGGGCCAGGCTCACAACTTACTATCACAGGAACTAATCTTGAAAGACAGAATCAACTCCAGGAGACCAGCATTCATCCATTCACGAAGCCAAACCCCTCTGAATGCGTTACTTTCCACTGGACCTACCTCTTCAAGATGTTACCTCCTCAGCACCATCACTACAGGGGCAGCACCCAGCATATCAGTGTTAGTGAAAACCTTCACACAATCCCCACACTCTCATGAAGGGTTTCTTAGTGAGGCGTACTATTACCCAGATGCCACAGAAACCTAAGTATTTTCTGCTGAAACACATAAAGTTTTATCTCATTGAAAAAGACATCTGGCCAGTCATGGTGATGTTTCTCTATAATCAAGATCTCTGCCCAAGTCAATGGATCAATCCACTCAAGTATTAACTGAATTTGGAGCTAATGAAATATCTCAAGAATGGTTTTAATATAAAAGCCAGTTCAATTAGGTTATGGTCACTGCATGTTTAGTCCATCTAGAAAGCTTTCCTAAGAGGCCTGGAAAATGCTGATGCTATGCTCAGAAAATTCCATCCTCCAGAGCAAGAATGTGTTCTTTATAAATTCCTCAATGAACTAAATCACCACCATTCAAAAGAGGTTAAAAAAATAAAATAAAATTGTTTTTCATCACATTCTTAGGGGATATCCCAAGACAGCCAGACATTTTCCAGAACTTTCTGTTCAAATCTTCCAATGGTGCTCTTTTGAAATCCCCTCAAACCCTTTCCAGAAACTGATACACAACATTATCACTTCAGAATCTCCAATCTGTAGCAGAGAGGATGTTGGAGTCTAAGTCTATAATGTCCCCAAAAGGCCCTCTGCTAAAGGCCTGCTTTCCAATTTGTCTCATCATAAGCCTTGCAGCAAAGGGTTAACTTATCATGGACTAAATTATCCAAAACTGTGAGACAAAATAAAACTCTGTCTTTAAATTAATGCTCCCAGAGAGCTAATACCAAGCTACACCGTGCTTCTGCCCACTAGGAAGGTCTCCATCCTCACTGCTCTCTGTTGAAGTGCTTTGGTTGCCCGTTCGGGTGAGGGTGGCAGGCAGAGTAAAAAGTTCTCTGAGAAGTTTGAGTTTTTAAGAATCCCTCAGTTGCAGTTCTCCACACACTTGGACAGATTGGACAGAAAGATAAAAGTGCAGTAGTGTAAAACACGTCTGGAATGTGAACTATGCAGTTGTGTAAACATCATTTCCTTTAGGAATGACTCAAGCCTAATCTTTTTACAGCTTCCAATGCCTGGCACTGAAAGCCCTGCTTCCTAGCTGGTTGTGCCATTCAGCATTAGCTCTTGGTATTGCATTTATATCAAAATTACAAACAAGACAGGATCCCTTCTTCAGAGAAGTCATTTCAAATAATAGCAGGATGCTGCTCTATAATCCTTAGAGAGTCCTTGTACTTTTTTCTGTCTGGGGCCACATAGGAGCTTCACACTCTCTGACCTGCTGTGGGCACTCTAAGAACTGGTGAAGATTCTGAGCCAGAAGAGAAGAGAGAAAGACGACCACTGGAAAGTCCTAGCTCTGAGGTCTATAGCAGGTTTATAGCATTTGGAGCCATCTGCTTAATTGGTCCAGACAACATATTCAATATCCAAAGAAACTCACAAAGCACAAAGCTTCTTTCTTGGTAAGAAAAGACACAGTATTTAATAATAGATGTCTTTATGGAAAAATAAAATGATCTAGCATTTGTTCAACCATTGCCATGCTAGAAAGCTCTATAGGTAATTTGAAATATCTTTGATTAATGTCATATTAGGACATCTGGTAGACCTGCTGGCTTCTATACAGAGTCTATCAGCATAATGTCATGAGGCAGGCAAGCACCAGAGCATACACTCTATGATTCAGCTGTAGCCTCTGTAGGCTCAATCCCAGCAGCTTCAGGGTTGAAGGTTCTCTGAAGCAGGATGGCAAAGGTGTATTGCTGATCTCATCGGGTGAAAGCAAAGATTGCTGGAATTCTCCACTTACTGAAATGAGTAAAAAGCATTGGTTGCTAAGATTCCATTTGTCCAGGACAGACAGACACCGGCTCAGTGATACAGGTCTATCCCAGAGGAAGCCTCTAAAAGCCTACAGTCCAGAGTAGCACCTATTTCTCAGTTGCCCACAATTCCTATGAGGCAGTAACATGTTATCTTGATCTTCCAAGACTCCAGGCCAATAGAGATGATCCCTATAGCTTAGAGGTAGTAAAAAACTATTTAAGTTATTCAATCCCAAGGTGACTGAACATCACATAGAAAAATATCAAACAAGATCTATGTTAGACTAAGTTTGCTACCTCTTGTATGTATACAAGAGGTTTCTTTTTTTCTCCATTCATAAAGCTTTCCATAGATGTGGATCCATAATGCACACTATCATCTCATTAAATGTCTTCTTTACTATAATTATTATACAGGATCAATGAGGCTTTATTTTTAGGTTTGAGGTTTTTGCTGTTTTGCTGTGGGTTTTTTGGTTTGTTTTGCACTTGCTAAATTTAGAAATAAATGAGAACAAAAGCATCATTAGCCAATCTATTCAAATGTTTGATTGCAACACAATCTGAAATTCTTCCCCAAATGCAATGTTGCTTTCAGCACCTACCAAGCAGATGTGAGCCATGACTCTCCATACCAAAGCCTGCTGTGGGACTATGCTTTTGTTCACTGTAAATAGTTGTCACTCATAGTGGTTTAACAAAACACTGACTGGTCAAGTAGCTAGACTAGAAGTGGAGGGGCAACCAGACTAGGAGAATTCTGGAAATCAGAAGAGATGAGCAGCAGAGGACATTGACATACAGAGGAACTGGGATGAGAATGCACTGAGCAAAAGGTTACCAAGCCACGTGGCTAAACATAAATAGAAATGTGGGCTAACTTAAAGTACCGGAGTTAGCAAGTAATAAGCCTGAGCCATAGACCAAACAGCTTGTAATTAATGTAAGTGTGATTATTTGGCACTAAGTGGCTGCACGGTCAGCTGGGTGGGACACAGAAACTTCATGCTACAAAACCCCAAGGAAAATATTATATACCAACTTTCTTCATGTCTAATGGTTTCTCCCAGTTCAAACAGCCACCCTTACGGTAAGTAGATGTTAGGAGAAACTTGCCAAACATATATTTTAAATTTATATCCATCCCTGTTTACCTCACAGGTACTTGGACCCTGGTACTCAGAGCATCAAGAGATGACACAGGCATGCTAGAAACTATTATCTTTCTCCTCTATAGGAGACTTGGCTCCCTCTGTCTATAAAAGGGGTTCTACAAAATATTTATAAAGTTCATATGGTCTTTAAAATTCCTTTAATTCTCTCCACATAGCTGAGTTCTGTGACTGGGACCTCTGATCAGACCCCAGGTTTTCACTGAGGCAGCTGTTCAGACATTGAAATAAGCAAGTGTATAAATTGGTCTCTGGAGGCACTTCGATATTTGGATTCTAGCTACTTTACTGAACCTTATAGGAAGACAACACCCAGCCCAAGGTTCTAGAAATTCACTCATAAGTAGCAGAGGCACACAGCTGACTTGTTACCCCTGTATTGCCCACTCCACTGCATCTCCAATAAAACACAACTTATAAAACCTAGCAGCTAAGGCACAGCCACAGATCTTCAAGCAAAAGGCAAACACAAGCATCTAAGGTCATGGCTGACATTACAAAATAAACCTCACATCACAAATGCATTAGATACCCGTAGCATTGATTTACAAATAGCACATTTCTTCACTGTACACAGTGTTCTTAAAGGTTTCCTCTCCTGACATATTTTATTTGTAGATCATTAGTCTTGACCACACTATGATGCCTTCCAACCACAGTCTCATGAATAGGCTGAGTTTTATTGCCATCTGGGGTTGAAACACCAACTCTGAGGCACATTTAAAATATCACAGGACTAAACCAGCCCATTTTACATGCTTAGTCACAAATTCTTTTTCTTTTTCAACATATTTATTTTTAATTATGTTTATGTGTACATGAATGCAGCGGCATGTAGAGGTCAGAGGCCTCAACCCTGACAAGTTAGAATTATAGACAATTGTGAGGCACCCAATATGGGTGCCAGAAACAGAACTCAGATCCTCTGCAAAGGAGCAAATGTTCTTGACTGCTGAATCATCTCTCTAGCTCCTTTTTACATGTGTGTCAGGGCTGGAGAGGGGTCAGTAGGTCAGAGCCCTGGCGACTCTTCCAGAGGACTTAGGCATGGTGGCAAATGGAGACAGGAGAATCATTAAAGTCAAGGCCAGTCTGAGCTCCATAGGAAGATTCTTACAAACGAACATATACCCAAAAAAGCCAGCCATCCACAATGACAAATCTTCCTAAACACCCCCTGGGTGGCACCTTGTGTCCTATCCTCCCTGTAGGTGGTGGCCAGGAGCAACTCAAGGAACCCACCCTGGATCATAGGAGGGACTTTCACCTGTTTCCTCCATTTTGGGCCGACTCTTAAACAGCCACATTTCCTGTAACCCTGACCTTACACTTTATTGTGGTGGGAACGGACATGTTATTGCTATCTGGAACTGTCCCTATCTTTTGTATCACATGGTTCTGTCAGGCTGCCAGTCAGTAGACCCTGTGATCTCAGTCCCCAGCCTGGATCAGTGACATTTTCCTGACTCTATGTCTTCCCCACATGGGGCTGGAGGAACCTTGAGCCAAGCATGTAAATATCCCTGAACTTCGCGCTCCTGAAGTTCACTAGGCCCTTAGCTTTTGACTCTCAAGAAAACTAAAGAACTCATCCCTATATGTGGCACTTTGGCATGAAGGTTATTTTGAGCTGAAGACAACTATGAAATAGCAGATATCAGAGGAATTATCTGCCCTAAATCAAAGCATAAATTTCCTTTTGTGCCAACGTCCTTTCCCAGCCCTTCCTCAGCACCAGGAGGAAGAGGACTGCCCTTCTCCCTGGAGACAGAAAGTCCGGCACCAAGACCAGTTTACATAAACAACCTTTGCCAAAATAGCCCTGATCTTCTGCTGGGCTGGTACAGAGTTACATCCCAGAGCTCACCACTACTGTTAGCCCTAACGTCTCTCTCATAATTCTCCATCCTTCCCAGGGTTTCTGCTTCTGTGGGGGCAACAGTAGTTCTTTTCTAGGAAGCCCTCTACGTGCATGGAAATAAACTTTTCCTTCTATTTGTGTGTCTTTGTCAGATAATTCAGAGACCTCAGAGGGAGGGGGGAAGTTTCTTCTCCTACCCATCAACCACTGTGTGACAAGGAGTGAAGAAGTCTGATTTGCCCAGCTTCAGAATCCCTACTAGACAACCCAGGCAAACAGCTGGTGACAGGGACAGACATTGTGAGTGAAATAATTGTTGGGAAATTCCAGACATTCTTTATTTTAATCTGACTAATGGATATTGGGATGGAAGATATTCTCAGTGCCACAGACTACTTATTTGTGTATGTGGGGGGAGAGGACCAAACCCTCCTCACCAATCATGCTAAATGTGTTCACTACCACTGAGCTGCATCCCTAATCCAAATGTCATCACAAAATAAAATTCTAAATCTCTGCATTAATTAGAAATAGTTAGAATGTCTAGTTATCACGACTGAGCAACCATTAACATGAACAGGGCTTTTTCAAATTGAACAATATGAGTCATCTTTCGACATTATGATGGAGCTCAGATAACGCTCTCACAGCCAGGATTAAAACTTAAGAGATCTGGAAATGGGAGCAGTGAGGAGTGCAAAGGTGCTTTCTGACCCGACTCTCAAACCAAAGGAGCATGAGGAGCAAGGCACACAGTGTACTTTCTGCACATATCTGCCTGATGATGCCTCTCCTTTTCTCAGATGACTATGGGTGCCTGGAATTAGCCATTCATTCACCTCTGAAGCAATCTTCGCATATCGCTAATCAGTCTACCCAGCCACTAGCCTATCAACACCAGAAAAACAATCACAACAAAAACGTCATGAAGCCTCCACTTTACACAAAGAACTACAGACCTCTAATGTGCGCTGAGAGATAGGGAAATGGTCTCCCCAAGGAAGAGCATACCGATTGGTATCCAAGACCAAATAGATCTGAAAAAATACATATAAATACAGACTAAGCAGGTTTCATTTGGGAATATATATGTAAAAATACACACACATATAATGTGCATGCATGTAACAATAATGAAGATTGTAATGAAAAATAGTTCATGAATTTGAGAGAAAGAGAAGATATGTGGAAGGGGTTGGAGAAAGAAGAAAGAATGGGAAATTATGTCATTATAATCTCAAAAATAAAAGAAATAAAATGTAATTTGAAGGAGGGCCAGGGCTGTAGCTCAGTTGGTAGAGAGCTTGTCTAGCTTACAGGATGCCCTGAGTTGGCTCCCCCACCTCAAACAATCCTAAAACTCAGGAAGTGAAACAGGAAGATCAGCCTTTCAAGATCATCCTTGGCTACATGGAAGTTCAAAGCCAACCTGAGCTACATCAGACAGACAGACAGAAGGAAGAGAGGGAGGGAGGGGAGGGGAGGGGAAGAGAGGGAAGGGGAGGGAAGGGAAGGGAGGGGAGGGGAAGGAAGGAAAGGAAAGGCCAAGAAAGAAAGGGGAAGGAAAAAGGGAAAAGAAGGGAGGGAAGCATTTGGAGAAGAGAGCAAGAATCAGACCAGAGCACTGATAACAGAGTAAGATGCCCAGAAGGTAGAAGGGGCTAGCCTGGGGCAGAGGCCACAACAGCATATGTATTATCTATTGTTCCTCACTACAGAACTGGGAGATGTTTCAAGAATGCCCTGAATTAAAACTACATTTTCTGGATTTCCATGCCAATGTGCAAACTACACCCCCCCACCCCCCCCCACCCCCCCCACCCCCCCACCCTCCCCCACCCCCGAGTGAGACACTAACAGGGCCTCCTTCCTGTTAAAGGGGCTGACTCCCCTAAGAACTGGGCCCTCTGCCCTTCCTGTTACCTTCTGGGATTCATGCTGAGGCTCCAAGGATCCAGGCGGTTTCTTGATCTGGGAATGTGGAAATTTTAAGATGCTTCCGAAACTGAGAGAGCAGTGATGAAGCCTGGCTCCCTGGTGGTGTGCATACCACTGCCTGGGCCCAGCCCTGACCCTTTGCCTCCAGGTGCATCTTACATTGAAGGGGAAGCAGGAGTTTTTTTGCCTGAATCTTTCTTAATTAATAGTGTAGACAGCAATTACAACAGTGGCCTTATAAAGCACCATCTGTGGGCCAGACATAGATAGTATAAGGTGTATTGCATGCATGGGGTGGTTTGTTACTCTTAACTGCTTCTATATAAGAGGTGAATAGGATCATTTTTCCAGGTTTGGTCAGTGAAGAACAGAGCATGAGAACAGTGCTCCAGGGCTGAGAAACACAGTGGACACAGGAAGTTGAATCTGACTCCACAGCCACCTGGACCATAAACCCTGCACTCCAGGGCTGAGGCATTCTGTTGAGCCAGAGCATGTGTTTCATGGTGAGGAGTTGTTGCCAGGGTTCTAGGTTCAAATTCTGAGGTTACCAAAGTTTGGATGAGCATATCTCAGGGGTGCACGTGTTGAAGGCTTGAGCTCCAAGATGGAGCAATTGGAGGGATTCTGTGGATCTTTAGAAGTAGGTGTCTTCTGAGAAGTCTGCAGATCACTGGGGGTGCCCTCCAAGGGGTGTGGGAACCCAGGCTGTCCCTCTTGCTCATTCTCTAGGTTTGCTGTGCCACACACTCTTCCATGATATACCACTTCACCAAATCTAAAGTTATGGGACCATCTGTTCTTGATATTGAATGAAAACTGTGAGTCCAAATTCTAATTAGTTATATCATTGCTATAAAGAAAAACTAACTCATGGAGAGGCCAATATTTGGATTTTGGACAGGGTCTTAGGTAGCCCAGGCTATACTAGAACTCACTATGTGCTGAAGATGACCTTGAACTTCGGATCTTCCTGTTTCCTCCTCCCAAGTGCTGAGATCAAGGGTGTATTTCCCAAGACCAACATTTAAAGTGAAATTTTGAAAATAGTTCTGGATTTATCCATTAAAAAACTGTCAGTGATTCTTTCCCAAAGTTCTTCAGCTCTGTTTTCTCCCAGAAACAGAACACCACTCTTTGGTCTGATGTCATCTTTTAAAAACAAACACATTTTCTGGGTGGTGGCAGTGCAGCAGCACATACCTTTGATCCCAGCAATGGGGTTTGGGGAGGGAGCAAAGTCAGGTAAATCACTGAGTTTGAGGACAAAGTAAGTTCCAGGACAGCTAGGGGCTACACAGAGAAACCCCTGTCTCTGGGACAACAAACACACACAAATTTTAAAAAGGGAAAAAAAAAAAATTGAATCTCCTCAAAGTAGGATCGCTGAATACTTTTTATATATATACAGAATTCAGAGAATTTTCACTTAAAAATTCTATACTGGTAATAGCTTCCTCTGCAGAGATGACATAGTCAGGTGAGGAAGCCTTGGTTCCTAGGCAACAGAGAAAAACCAAATACCATGAGAGGCTGACCCTGGAGCTGTGAGTTCTACACCCACCTTGTTTCTGGGACCTTGAGCATTCTTTGCTCATGCTCCTATGGATCCTTGCTCTGTTCAGTGTAGCCAGCCTTGTTTTCAGAAAGCACCTCTTAAAAGCTACCTGCCAATAAAATGTATAATTAAAACATGAGGTGGGAAATTACTTAGCAATTTAATAATTGCCTACTCATTAATATACATGTGTGGTCTTAGCTTTCATGCATTAATAATTAAGAATTCTTCAATCAGAGTCTTTGCGAATATAAATTAGGGCCAAATTTATGTTCTATATTAAGTTTGAAAAATATGCAAATCTCAAGAGATTCCAGGACTGAGAGCTATGATTTATATGGAGATATATATAATTTTGAATATAACTGTGCTTGTGCCCATGGTTATTTCAGACTAAATTAGTCTAATTTAAGTATATCTTGAAGCCTACTTTTCATCTCATTAGGGAGATGGCCTGGGAGTCCCTTAAGTTTCACATAACAACCCTGCATGACCTAGTCCCCAACCCTATTGTCAACAGTGGAAGGGTGAAAACCTAACTATTGAATAGAGAGGTCCAGCACCAGTATCCACTGGGAATCTCCCTCTCTTGTTTCCCTTTCTACATCAGCATTCATTTTTTGTTTGATTTTTGTGTTATGAGACAGGGTCTTATGTGGCCAAGGCTGATGATCATGATCCCATGATCCTCCCGTCTCAGCCTCTCCCAACTGGTCTATTACAGGCATGGGCGCTTACTCCCAGAAAACCAACATTTATGTTGATGGAGACCCAAAAAGTTTATAAGCAGTTTGGGGGAAAAAAATTCTCAATTCAACCTTTTAACCAGTGGATCAGAATAATCACAATTTTATTATTGGTGTTTTTGTCTATTTTTTTCTCTCTCTCCGAAACATTGATTTGGAACACTTTCAACAAATAACATTTTCTCTTTATTAATCTTAAAGTCATCTCCAATGGGCAAAACCCCGTTTAAAACAACAAAGCAGAGACAAATACCAACCACTGTTAACAGAGGTCACCTTTAATGATCTAAATATACTTCCTAGAGCCACTGACAATGGGTGTTCAGGGGTTAGTCATATGGACCCCCGGAAGGATCAGGTTGAAAAGTGAAGTCAATTGTTCTCTTAATTTACAAACCATTCTACAAAATCCAACAAGTCATAATTACAGCAAATGAATTTGTCCTTCTTGTCCCTGAAAAGGAGACAAGCAAGACCTCTGAAGTATTTATCAAGAAAGTTTAGACAAGAAAAAGTTCTAAGACTACATCTATAAACATGCGATGCAGAATCATTTGCTAGTCTAAATGTCCCAGTGTTCAGTGTTGAAGAAGTCAGCCCCATTGTCCCCCAGGACCAGGTGTCTGCCTTTGTTTACCTCAAATACAATGGAGATTGGTTGGAAAGATGCCTGCCTTCGAAAAGGGGAAGCTAGTGTTCCTGAGAGTGGCAACTGTGTCTCAGGAGGAAGGATCCAAGTTAACACTGAACATCTCTGTATCAGCCTCTCTTCCCCGAGTTCTGGCTACACACAGTGCAGTTCTTTCAAAAAGCTAGGTGTCAACCTTGGTGTTCAGGTAAAGATACACTTTTATTAGGCCTTACCTCAACATAAAGACAGGGTGATCAAGAGTTGTGTTCTATGCTTGGATGAACTCAAGCTGTCTGACTTTCTCTGAGCCTCCACCACCAACTGGTACAGAAATCCTGCCCTCCAGGCAACAGTACTGGTTACTTTTCTATTGCTGTGATAAAATATTTGAGCCCAAAGTAACTTATGAATAAAGACCATTCTGGCTCACAGTTCAGAGAGCAAGAGTTCATCATGGTGGCAGGGCCACAGCATCAGGAACAAGAAGCTGAGAGACCACCTCTCCAAACCTCAAGCACAAGGCGGAGAGAGAAAATTGGAAGTAGGGTGAAGCCCTCTGTCGTTGGTTGTTTCTGCTCTTGGCTCTTTTGGCTCTTTGGGGGACCTGCCTCTCAGCTCCCAAATAAGTCATACATAGAAAGACTTATTATTATTTACAAATGGCTAGCCTTAATTTGGCTTGTTTCTAGCCAGCTTTTCTTAACTTTAAATTATCCCGTCTACCTTTTGCCTCTGGGCTTTGCTCTTGTTTTACTCTTACTCCGTGACTGGCTGTGTGACTGGGTGGCTGGCCCATAGCTCCTTGATTTTCTTGCTTTTTCTTTTCTTTCTCCCAGATTTCTCTTTCTGTACATTTTTCTCTGGCTGCCAGCCCTGCCTGTTCCTTCTCCTGTATAGCTATTGGCTGTTCAGATCTTTATTAGACCATCAGGTGTTTTAGACGGGCACAGTAACACAGCGTCACGAGTGCAGCACACCTTTGCATCATTAAAACAAATGTTCTACAACACAAACAAATGTAACACATCTTAAAATAACATTCTACAACAGCCCTCCCCCAGTGACATACTTTCTCCTGCAAGGCCATGCCTCCTAAACCTTCCCAGCAGCACAACCAACTGAGGACCAAGTGTTCAAACACTGGAAGCTATGGGGTATGAGTCTCATGTAAGCAACACAGTGGAAGGTAAGTGAGTCATGAGGTTGGAGGGGCACAGAGAGGACTAGATCCCTTAGAAGGAAATACGTGAGAACATGCTATTGTTCCTTTCTTCTTTCTATCAGGTATAGCACGTAACAGGAGCTTTCTGGCCCAATTAGCCCCACGGTCCAGACCTGGCCGCCTCCACTCGTCTGCACTAGCAATCCCAAAGTCCCAAAGAAACACACAGGGGCTTATATTAAGTTCATCCTGCTTAGCCTTTGTTTCAGACACATCTCTAGCTAGGCCCTTCATCTTATTTCAACCCATTTCCATTAATCTGTCCTGCCACGTGGCCCACGGCTCACCTATGTGACCTGACGTGCTGGCTCGGCTCTCTTATCTTCTCTCTCTTTCTCCTACCTATGGTCCAATTTCTCTGCCTACCTCTACGGTGCCTGTCACGGCCAAAGCAGTCCTTTATTCACAGCCTACAGAACGACATTCCCACATCAGTGGCATAAAGGAAACCTAAGTGTTGGCTACTTCTATCTTCAATTTAACCCACCTCAGAGGAGTTGCCGCACTTGAGGAATTGGCTGTAGCATGGCGTCTTCAACTTTCCTAATGCTGTGACCCCTTAATACAGTTCTTCACTGTGCTGACCCCCAACCATAAAATTATTTTCATTGCTACTTCATCACTGTAATTTTGCTACTGTTATGAATTGCAATGTAAATATCTGATATGCAGGATAACTGATATGTGACCTTTGTAAAAGGGTCATTTGACCCCCCCCCCCAAAGGGGTATTACCCACAGGTTGGCAATCACTACTATATCAGCTTGGCCTTGAGCATGTCTGTGGGTAGTGTCAGCCCTGGGCTGGTGGTCCTGGGTGATATAAGAAGTCAGTCTGAGCGGGTCAGTACTCAACACTCCTGCAGGTCTCTGCCCTGACTTCCTTGTATGGTGGACTATAGGATGTGAGATGACATAAGCCCTGTACTCCCCAAGCTGCTGTTAGTCAGTGCTTTATCACAGCAGCAGAGAAGCAGAGTAGGGCAGAGTGCAAACCAGGAAGCAAGCACAAGCAGCACTACTCATAGTGGGGGCACATTGCCTTTGGCCTTCATGTCTCCAGACAGAAAAATTCCCATTTCCTGTCTGAGTAGCTGTGTGTAGCTTGTTGTGGCTCCCTGGACTGCTCAGGACATGCTGAGCATAAAGAGCATCTTCATCCCTTCCACTCTGAGGAATGTCATGTGTTTCCAAAGTGCTTCTTCTCAGCACTCCCCAGTTACCATTCTCCCAAAACATCTTTCACTTAAGTGACAACTTTCTTATGCAGCCTTAGGAAAAGATAATTGCACCCATAAAATTTTGAAAAGTGGATGGAAATATAGACCACAAAGATGTGCTGTAGATTGGATTCAGAATATCTTCCAGAAGCCAAATGGTGAGGCTTGGTATCCAGCTAGGGACATTTAGGGTGATCTCTAGTGAAGGCCAGTAGGCCACAGCCCGGAAGGAGACTGGGACTCTAGCCTCTTCCTGGGCACATGAGCACTGTGAGCAGCAGTAATCTGCATGACTCTATCACAAGTCAAGAGCAGCGGGGCTATGATAAGATGCCATGGGCGACAAAACCTGAAAGAGTTTGATTGGGTGCTCATAGTTCCAGAGGGTCATAGTTCCATAGTTTTATAGAGTCAGTGGCCATGATGGCTAGCACCATGGTAACAGGCTGGCAAGACAGCATTGGAGCAGTGGTTGAGATTTATATCTGATCCATAAACACAAGGCAGAGAGAGAAAGATCTCAGTAGAAATGGCATAGACTTTTGAAAACTCAAAGCTCACCCTGAGTAACACACCTCCTCCAATAAGGCCACACCTCCTTAATTCTTCTCAGACAGCTCCACCACTGGGAACCAGGTATTCAAATGTATGAGCCTATGGAGCAGCAAAAGAACATTTCCCCCCACCCCCTTTTTTTTTTTGGTGGTGGTGATGTTATTTTTCAAGACAGATCACTCCGTGTAGCTCTAGCTGTCCTGGAACTCCCTTTGTGGTCCAGGCTAGCCCCTAACTTGCAGAGATCCACCCACGTCAATCTCCCGAGTGCTGGGATCAAAGGCCTGTGCCAGCACCACCAGCCCACCTTTCCTCTTATATTTATTTATTTTGTGTACATTGGTGTTTTGCCTGCATGTATATCTGGAAGAGCAGCCAGTGCTCTTAACCACTGAACCATCTTTCCAGCCCCCACCTTTCTTTTTTTAACTGACCATCTCATGTACTTTGTCACAGAACCACAGTGTTGACTAATATAACATGCACTCCAAGGGATAACCACTGTTATAAACCTCACTGTGTTATATCTAAACTGTACCCAATACCCAGGCTATATCCACCTTCAAATTATTTATAATCTTTGTTAACTCATCATTGTTTAGTAATTTGCCAACTTGATTATGCTTAGGGCATTGGTGACTGAGCCACATCATTGTCTCTAAGGGTGCTTCTATAGAAATTTAACTAAGGAGGAAAAACACACCAGGAATGTGGAGCGCACCCTCCTGAGGGGAAGGAGAAAGAGAGCTGAGCTGCAGCATGCTCCTCTCAGCCTGCTGTATGGATGAGATCAGCTGCAGCAGCATGCTCCCACCCCCATGCAGGGAACTGTCTCCACGCCTTGCTGTCGTGATGACCTATATTCTTCTAAACTTTGAGAGAAAGAAATGCTTTCACTTTCTGCTGCTTTTTTTTTCTTTTGATGAAGATTTGATCACAGCAAAAAGGAAAAGCAACTAAGTAGTCTTTTATACCTGTGTGTTTGGAACACTTTTATTTTTCTTGTTGAAATTAGTGGGAAATTCTTCTTGTCTTGTGGCCTTCATTTGACTGCTAAAACTGTAGAAATAAAGAATTACCACTAGATTAGGAATTAAGTCTGATCGTTTCTAAATCACAGAGGGGAAAAAGAGGAACAGGGGAATAAAGGGATAGAGAGAGAGAGAGACGCTGTGGGATGATGCTCTTGTACACTGTAAAGATTTGTCACTTGTATTGGTTTGATAAAATGCTGATTGGCCAGTAGTCAGGCAGGAAGTATAAGTGGAGGAACCAGACTTGGAGAATTCTGGGAAGAGACAAGGCAGAGACAGAGTCACCAGCCAGATGCAGAGGAAGCAAGACAAGAATGCTGGATTGAGAAAAGGTACCAAGCCACGTGGCTAAACACGGATTCAAATTATGGGTTAATTTAAGTGTAAGAGCTAGTTCGTAACAAGCTTGATCTACTGGCCGAGCATTTGTAGGTCAATTATTTGGGAAGCAGCTGCCACGTATTTGAGAGTTTCTGGTGAGACAGAAACTTCTGAATACAGAAGGAGAGGGATGGATAGAAGGGACAAGAGACAAAGAGGGCAGAGAGACAGAGAGATAGAGGGACAGAGAACGGGACAGCAAGAAATAGAAACAGGGGACAGAAAGAAAGGCCCAGAAGGGCAGAGAGAGAGATAGGTCTTTCAGGGTTCAATTATCACAGTTGACTGTGATAAATAAATAGACAAGCTGTTCTCTCTGCCTCTCTCTATTTTCTCTATGTCCTCTCTATCTGCCCCTTCTCCATACTTTGTCCCCCTGTGTGCCCTCTGCACTCAGCCAGCTTCTCTCTGCTTCTTTCACAGGCTCTCAACAGGATGTTGACTGCATGCTGTTTCAATATTCTACTCTCCTTAATTGTGAACCAAGTAAAAGTAAACTTTGTTTTTTCTTTGAGACAGGGTCTTATTATGCAACTCGGGCTGCCTCTGAACTCACTATGTCCAGGCTAGCCTCAAACACAGAGATCTGCTCACCTCTGTTTCCTGAGTGCTAGTATTAAAGGCATCTGCCACATACCCAGTCCAGGTCTTTATATCACTAAGGCTTGAGAGACAGACAAGTGGGTAACGTACTTGCTGTACAAATGTGAGGATGTAAGTTCAGATCCCAGCACCCACAAACATGTTGGGTAGACATGCCTGGCTATCTCTAATTGTAGTGCTTTGAAACTGGAGACAGAGGGCACTCAGAGCAACCTGGCCAGCTAGACTAGCCAACTAAGTGAGTTCTGAGTTCAAATGAGAAAGCCTGATTCAATATTTTAGGTAGAGCATGAAGAAGGAAAACACCCAACATCTACTTCTGAACTCTATAAACACGTGTATAGCAAGCACATGCACTAGTATACATAGGCATGTCCAAACTCACTCAAACATCCATGAATACATGCACACTACAATATAAGTATGTCCAAACACATGCAAACATGCTTGCATACATGCACACACCACATGCACTCATACAAAGAAAATAAATAAAAATCTATATCTTAGGTATTTTGTTACAGCAGCATAAAAACATACTAATACATGTTATGATGGTGCTAGGCTTTTTCTTTTTTCTTTTTCTTTCATTTTTTAACCTATCTTCTCTTTATTTTTTATTTATTTTTCTCATACCCACTGCTACTTCCTCTCCTGTCCCTACTCCCAGCCCTCAACCAGCCTCTCCCCTCATTCCTCCCCCCCAACCCTGTTCACACCCCAGAGAGAGCAAGGAATCTAAGGTGTGTCACTTCAGTCTGGCATATCCAGTGGAGGTAGGACTGAGTGTCGTCCCCCCCCCCCTTATCAAGGTTAAGAAAGGTGTCCCCCACAGGGCATGGGCTCAGAGAAGCCAGTTCATACACCTGGATAAACTTTTGTCTGAGTGTAAGATGCTCCACAGACTGATTCTGCCTTTTGACTGTCATTTATATTCAGAGGGTCCAGATCCGTTCCATGAAGGATCATCAGCTGTTATTTCAGAGTCTGTGAGCTCCCAGCAGCATGGAACAGCCTACTCCATGGGTCTCCCCAACATGATCCTATGAACTAAGCTTTTTGTTTTGGGGGGGACACCAACCAGATCATTGCATGGAGATTTATTAGTTCTGATGCTCAGCCTAGCTTAGGCTCATTTCTAGCTAGCTCTTATAGCTTAAATTAACCTGTTTATCTACCTTGTACCTCGGAGCATAGCTTAAATTAACCTGTTTATCTACCTTGTACCTTGGAGCCTTTTACTTTTCTTTCCTTCTGTATATCCATCTTACTCTCACTGCTTCTCATGTCTCGCTTCTTTCTCCAGGTGTGTCCCTCATTCTCTCCTCTCCTTCCTCTCTCTCAAACCTAGATTTCTCCTATTTACTCTCTCTGCATGCCAGCCTTGCCTATCCCTCCTCTGTCTAGCTATTGGCCATTCAACTCTTTAACAGACCAATCAGGTGCCTTAGGCAGGCAAGGTCAAACAAATGGAATACATCCTTACATAGTCAAACAGATGCAGCACAAACTAATGAAACATTCTTTTAAAAATGCACCATAGACAAATGTGACACAGTTAAAGTAATAATTCACAGCATAAACTAATGTTTCACACTTTTGTCACTTACCGTTCTCCAGGTTCCAACAACAGGTACTGAGATTGTCAAAACTACACCAACTCATGCCTCTCAAGCCTTGGGCCCCTTTACAAAGTGAGACTGTGGCTGCTTCCTGCTGCCGCTGAGTGCAGGACCTTCTGTGTGCTGTGTCTTTCAGCCTCTGCTTGGGCCAGGGACTTGTGAGGTCTCCAGATTGCGGCAATGAGTCTGATTCAGTCTTTTAATTGCAGTAGTATTTTTGGCCCTAATTATCCCACAGAATTTTCACCTTTCTCTCAGACACAGAAATTACCAGCTGGTTTGTAGAGGAACACAGCCAGCTGGCCTGGTGAAGCTGCAGTTGCCCTATTCCAGGTGGTGTGTCTGGGCATGCGCATTGGCGACTTCTACTGGGCCAGCTTGGAGTCTACCATTGCGCCTGGTAAGGCTTGACCATCAGAGATGCTGGAGGACAATGAGAGAGAGACAGTATGGCTGGGGAGTCTCTAGCTTCCAATGGGTGCTGGGAGGAGGGTATTAGGCTTTTCTCATTGCTAAGTAAAAAAGTCTGTAAATTTGCAAGTCTGAGTCTGCAGGACTGCCCTTTGTATTAAACGAGAGTCTGTGTCTGACTCCAGAGTTTGTGCCCTAGACTCCCGTGCCTTCTGACCACCTCCTCCAAGGGATGCCCAAACAGAACGTCTTGCAACACTGGTTGTACCGATCATTGTGTTTCCACACTATTTTCTGCACTAAAAGATCTTTATCTTATTTTTAAGACAAAGGCATGCCTCTGTGATTTATGTGTTTAATATTTTCCTATGTGACAGGCCCGTGTTTGCAACTTGAGCTAGGAAGGGACTTTCAAATGTCAGAATCCACAGAGCAGCTTTGACTGGCATGGAGGGAGGATGGTTTCCTGAGAGAGGTCACATGACCTGAACCTTGAGCTGCAAGTTCAGATAGGAGCATTGGTGAGAGGGCTATGAGCTCCAGTCTGGAGAAGTTAGGGGGGTGAAGAGGCTAATTTTTGTTGGGTCTCCCTCCCCCTCCCCCTCCCTATCCCCTCCCCCTCCCCCTCCCCTCCCTATCCCCTCTCCCTCTCCCCTCCCCTCCCTCTCCCCCTCCCCCCTCCCCCTCCCTCTGTGTGTGTGTGTGTGTGTGTGTGTACCTAAGGATGAGGACAAGGGACTCATCATAGTTTAAGGTGAAAAGGAGACTAGAAGAACCCAAAGATATTGACTCACCAAGGGCATTCGGCTCTGTCCCTTCTAGGTATCAAACTTTGATACAACCAAGAGGAAGAGGGGAAGAAGAGGAGAAAGAGCCTCTGAGGTTAGGGAGGGATAGATGGAGGACGAGAGAGAGAGAAAAGGAAGGAATGTAAGGAGGGACTTGAAGAACGTGGGGAGGAGGGCGGTACTTTTCTTGTCACTAAAACCAAGTGCCTGACAGGAGCAACTTAAGAAAGAATTTGTTTTTGCTTAGGTTGATAGGGGTACAGGCTATAAAAAGGAATCACCAAAGTAGAGAAGATGTCACCATGGAAGGGAAGGCATCATCTTCACGGCAGGAAAATGTTGCCATGGTAAGGAAAACATCAGCATGGCAGGGAAGTGTGGGGATATTTTCAAATTTAATAAAAACAGTGGAGATGTCAGAGGGATCTACCCACAGTCAGTCTAGGAGGATCAGACAGTGGTAACTCACACCTTTAATCCCAGCACAGGGAATATCCCGGGAGTGGTCACCTACACCCTTAATTCAATCTGAGTTTGAGGTCATCTTAGTTTACAGAAGGAGTTCCAGACTCCCAGGCAGGCAATGGTGGGGCCACGCCTTAACTGAGCGAAGAAAGTTTTTAAGGCAGGCATAGAAAGACAGAGCAGGCAGAAGAAGCCATTGGCTCGCACTGTTAGTCCTCAGCACTTGGGAAGCAGAGGCAAGAGAATCTCTGTGAGTTCAAAGCCAGCCTGGTCTTCAAAGTAAGTTCCAGGACACCCAGTGTTGTCACACAGAAAACTCTGTTCGGAAAAAACAAAACAAACAAAGACTGGAGGAGGTGAATCTGTCCTCTGATACCTTTGATTGTCTTTATTATATTTGAAAATATCCCCACAGGCAAGACATCATCATGTCAGGAAAGACTCCTTCAGAGAAGACAAGGTATCACCAGGGATAGGGAAGATGTCACCGTAGGTAGGGAAGGCATCATCATGGCAGAAAAGGTGTCACCATGTGAGGGAAAATGGAAATTTTCTCTGCAGCAAATAAATATGTTACTAATTGGGTAATTGGCATTTATGGCACTGGCTCTTGTAAATACAAAAGTTACAAACTCCATAAACTACAAAGTTGACATATGTGTTTTTAATGTCTTTTCAACAAGTAAAATGCATTGCATTGAGGACCCAGATGATGGTTCTCCGACACACTGCCTTACTGCATAGATATAGCATCTTTTTTCTTTCTCATAAGAAATGTCTTCTCACTGAGTGGTACGGAATGCTGACCTTTCATTAACTTTGCTTATTTTAAAATTCTAAAGTGATATTTTAGCCAACACTTGCTTTGGGAAATACTAATACATGAAAAATTTCTGGCCCTGGTCTCCTATTGTGGTAGGCAGGGTTTAGATCTTTCTTCTTCAAAGGCTGAAGTGCTGTGATTTTAAAGACTTGAGTTATGTTAACTTGGGGATCTCTAACAGAGCCAGTGAGTCAAACCTGTCTTAATGGAGATTCACTTGTTTCATCATTATTACAATGAAAAGACAAAATCGGTGTGAATGTCAAAGGATGGGAAATCCTCACATATGCAAATGTGTGTGTAAGTTGCTATTGAATTGAGGGGGTCAAGGATATTTAACGACAGAAAAACTGTCTCTTGTGGAATGCAGGATCACACCATACACCAGGTCAAAGTTTGCTAAAGCTGTAAGCTTCATTTCTATTTCAGGATCTCAGTGAATATTTACTGAGTAAATAGATGGATGAAAACATTAACTTAAGAAAATAAGAATTCTAAGCTATGTGTATATTTTAAATTAAACCATTGTTTCTCAAATAAAAGACTGCAGAGATCCTGACACCGTTACTGCAAACAGTATTACCGAAAGGATCTCCTCCTTGTGGCTTCATCTGTGTAAACATAATTAACATGTGTTTGCTTCTGAGAGCAGAAATATGTTTCCTAGGCGCTAATGTAGAGTCTTGAGAAATGAGTTGAGAGTAAAACAAAAGGTACACAGCCACTCTTTTCTCTGATTGATTTTTTTCCATTATTCTATGGCGCCTAGTTTCTCCAGATAGGTCCTTTGTTGCCATAGTGATACATTCCCAATGTGAAATTTCAATTGTATCAAACTGGCTTTCCTTCAAGTTCCAATAACTTGCCATCACCACCCACTTCTCTTTCAAAGTGTTTAAATCCTCCAGTCTCTGAGCCCCTTTGACAACTTCATTTGGGGTGCTGCTGATATGGGAGGCTGTACTAGGACAGGTCCAGAGGGTCAAGGAAATTGGTTCAAACCAGTTACCAAGGCGCACACCTAATTTACTTCCTTATGAGCCAACCTGGAGTCCGCCTGAGGGCCTAGCAACAGCTGCTGTCCAACATTCCTGATTGCTTGGAATCTGCCTAGCAACAGGCGCTGCCCAGAGTATTTGACCACTGGGAATCTGCCTAGCAACAGATGCTGATTCCATGCCTTCTTGTCCCCTCCCCAAGGGAACTGTTAGGACCCAGCAACAGGAGCTGTGAACTTAGATGGAAAGAGGGAGTGGGTAATTCAGAGAGAAAATGGGGTCTGAGAATAAGTTAACATCATAGAAAGCAAGTCTTTGCCTTCTCCAAACAGCAATCTATTCTTCCTAACAAACCATAGTCTTCTACATTGTAAGTGACATGCTGATGGGTAACTGGAGTCTTTATTTAAAATGAGAGTAATGTAAGAATGAAGGGGTATAGTTCATATTAGACTTCTAAGAATATTCTTAATATAGAGTCTTTACAAATCAATAAAAATAAGTAAATATTCAACCATCATTTGGATGTGTACACCATGGGTTTATGCAATGAAATTTAGTGCCCCTGGTGAAGTACCAGGCAGGTAGATAGTCAGGTGGACACTTAATCCAACTCCATGATTGTGATGGTTAGTTTTATGTCAACTTGATACATACATATATCAAGAGAGAAAGGAATCTCAATTGAGAAAATACCTCAATAAGATCAAGCTGTTGGCAAACCTGTAAAACATTTTCTTAATTTGTGATGGACATGGGAGGACCCAGCCCACTGTGGTTAATGCCACCCTTGGCGGTCCTGGGTTCTATTGGAAAGCAGGTTCAGCAAGTCAAGGGTAGCAAGCCAATAAGCAGCTCTTTTCCAGGTTCTCTGCATCAATCCTGCCCCCAGGCTCCTGCTCTGCCTGAGTTCCTGCCCTAACCTTCTTCAGTAAGGGACTACAAGGTAGAAATATAAACCAACAAATCCTTTCTCCCAACTTTCTTTTGAACCTGGTTCATCATTGCAATACTAGCCCTAACTAGGACAATGGTGTTTTTGAGTAGGGCCTCTGGGAAGTAATTAGCTGAATAAAAGTCACCTTTAGGCTTGTCACAGAATCATGACTCAGATTCCAGTTAAAAATTAAAAACAATATAAATAGGCAACTTACAAACAACCAAACAAAAAAAAAGAAAATGGTCAATATGATACCAGGAAAACTGGGATTCACGGGCTCATTAATAAAGGAATTTAGTATAGAGCTCAAGGAGAAGCTGGAGGGCTATTTTCTTAGAGTTAAAAGAAAATCTCTAAGAGCAGGCAGGCTGTAAGGCTCAGCAGCTGCAGGGAGGAGAATGGAGGGGAAAAGGGAAAGCCATGCTGTCTGAGTTACTGGCATGGAGGTCCGCCACATGCCGGGGAGGGAGCCTCAGAGAAAGATCAAGGCACTCAAGGTACCTGAAAGGCATCCTTAGGTTTTGCTCAGCATCTGAAACAGAAAAAAAAAGGAAAAAAAAGGAGAAAACTTTGCCCACTGGAAGGTGGGTGGCCCCAGCCATGCCTCCTGGCTACTCAGTGTTAGGGATTTAGGCACTAGGGGGAAGGAATTCTGGGAAGGAACAGTACAGTATCTCTTTAAAGGAATGAATAGTCTACCCATCTATTTAGCATGGTGTAGGTGAGCTCCCCCCCCCCCCCCCCCCCCAGAGGTGTCCTGACTTTCTGAGTGTTTCCTAGAATAGAATGTTGAGTCTCTACCCAGACCAAAGATTTTCTTCTCTTGAGCGGGAGTTTTTCCTTAACTGACTTTCACAGTAGTGAATATTATACACATGGAACTAAGGGCCGCCCCATCTACATACAGAGATGAAACCTTCACTGCATTCGAAATTAGAGAACGCGGAAGCCAACATGAGAGTTGGGAGAAAGGGTTCCTTCATAATGTGAGAACAGAAGCTAGTGCCATTTTCCTGAACTGTCCTGAGATTTGACTTTTACAACTTTTAAGTTATTGTTTATCTTCATGTCTCTGCGTGAGTATGTGCCCGTGAGTACAGGTACCCACAGGGGCCAGAGACTCTGCAATTTCCTGGAGCTGCAGTTACAGGCAGTTGTAAAATGCTCATAATGCTGGATTCTCTGCAAGGGTAGTTTGTGCTTCTAACCACTGGGACATTTCTTCATCCTCCTGCGTAATATTTGGGCCAGAATTTCCTATTGCAGGGACTTGCCTTGAAGGGAAAATAATAGTGAGGGCATGTTAGATACAAAGATGGCTATGCAAAGATAGTCATTTAGTTCTGCTCTCACCCAAAGAAATATATAAGTGACTAACCCACATGAGAGAATGTGGAAAAGCCACTGAAGATGACGATGAACACCTGTGTTTCTTAACATGAATAGATTTTATACTGACATAGAAAAGTATGATCGTAACCTATAGGGAAAAGGCATGATGGTGTTTACTTCTGGAGACACAGTAGTAAAAATAAATGTGAGTGGGTTTCCACAGAAACCGTCTAGACACTCCCATGGATGCCGCTGAGAAATAATGCTTGTGAGTGACTTTTATTTTATAATTTCTGTGTTTTATGAACATTTGGAGCTAGGAAAATAAGACCAGGGAAAAAATAGAGATATTTCCATTTTTTAAATTTATTTCTTTTAAAATTTATGTGTATTGATGTGAAGGTGTCAGATCCCCTGGAGTTACAGACAGTTGAGAGCTGTGGGTGCTGGGAATTGAATGAGCATCATTGGAAGGAGCAGCCAGTGCTCTTAACTGCTGAGCCATCTCTCCAGCTCCCAACATTTCCATTTTTAAAAAACATACCAAATGTTCCTCATTTAAGTTCTAGACATAAAAATGTAAGGGGATCTTTTAAAGCACACAGAGCTAAGAGGAGGATACAGTAGCATTGGAGCAGAGTTCATCACCTGGACAAACCTCCCTCCGTTTCCCCCAAACCCCCAGATCCAAAGAATATGCTGCCAACCACTCCTTTAGGTACTTCCCTGGATTTAATCACTCCCTCTTTCCAGAGAGGGGGTAGTCAGGACTGGGGGAGGGAGGGCAGGGAATCTCCAGGTTGAATCTCTTTGTTTCTCTACTTGACTCACAAACTGGCTTTTCCTTTCAGAAAATTCAAGTGGCTATTTTGAAAAACCAATGGAAGTTTTGCCTTTTGTAAGGTGAGACGGACCTTGAAAAAAACAAGAAAACACAAACTGGAATATGATCCAGACCATGCATGGTGTTGACACCAAAATTACAGTCCTGTGTTGCTGCCTGGTGGAGGTTTGGATCTAATTACAAGGTATTCCCAAAATAACACCTCTCTGGGTGTCATGTGCAAGTCTGAAAATTTTCTTCTACAGATTTCTGGCCAAAACCATTCTCTGTGTGAAAAACCCAAATCCTAGTTTGTTTATGTAATCACATGTAAGATTTCTAAGAATTTTTCTATGAATCAAAAACTTCACTGGAGCCTCATATGGTGGCTCTGTGTGATCTCCACAGTTCAGAAAACAAGGGCAGGGGTACCATGAGTCCCAGACCTGCCTGGGCTATGGAGACAACAAGCACAAACATTCGCTCAAACAAGGTTGCATGGAATCCCCTTCTCAAGCACCTTGGACTAGCTAAGGAAGCATCCAGCTGCTGCTGCTGTGTTCCTCCACATGCTAAGTGTGCAGGTCCAGAACACAGACGATGGCACAGTTATGACCACGTTGCCCCCTGCAGTGTCTCATACCTGACCTTAAGGCAGTTCCTGAAGAGTGTACCTGTGTATACTAGCAGGCTCCTCCGTTCTCTCCTCCATCAAGTCAACTTTGCCATTGCAGACCCCAGACAGAGGAGGAGAGCCCAAGTCTCTGCAGAATGCTGGGCTCAGTGATTGTGCGAAGACATAAATTTATCCTTACAAAACTATTTCAAGAAAACAGCATTTAATGCCTGAGGGCGGGGCTGACCAAGGTCTGCCTCTGAGAAGAATCTCAGAATGTACCTGACAGCCAATAGATTCAAAAGTTAGGCTCGCCAGCAGATTCAGAACTTGGGTTCCTGCCGAAAGGGTAGACAATGGCTGCTGTTGCCCATACCCCTTTCTCCAATCATGGAATACCAAGACATGAAGCACCCTGCTTACATATACTTTTCTTTAAAACCCCCCTCACCTCCAGCTCATGGCCAGAAACCTCCATTGTGCCAGAACAAGAGTTTTGACCCAGGTTCCTTTGAATCTGTCCAGAACAATAAACTTACCCTCATGTGTTTACATTCAGTCCAGCTCCCTGGTGGTCTTTGGGGGTCCCTCAACACAGGTACAAACCATAACTGCCCTGAAGGCCAGAAGAAAGCATCACTGATTGGGCAACATTCAGTTACCCCCAGCTAAAGGAAGCTGAGTGTGTGCCAGCATCAAGGCCAGCTGGTCAAAGGAGACCCAACATCCCATCCCTTCCTCCTCTTCAACAACAAAAAGAGATGATTCACTTCTCACGGACCTGTCTCCAGCCCACCAGACAGGACCAGTGAAGTTTGCATTTAGTAAAGGCTCAAGCAAGGCACACAGCATCTCTTATACTGAAAAGCAGAATTGTGAAAAGTCAGATAAGTCTACACAGTATGAGAAGTCTGGCCTCTGACCGTTGTAGATTCTACCATTTCAGGTCAAGTTTACGGTGGGAAAGTGTATGTGTGAATCTCTGGACTCCTTTCCTAGCATCCCTTGCACCCCCAGCCCAGCCCCCCACCCCCCCACCCCCCAGCACATGAGCAAGGATCTGAGAACTAAAGACACCAAGAACAAGCAATGGATTGAGTCATATCGCTAAGCTCAGAGACCTCCACCCTTTGATGTCTGCAGACAGTAGGGAGTTTCTTTGTTTCTTTGTTCTCGGCTGCCTTTGGGTCCCCTGTCTCGACCCCAAAGGACTTGGAGGAGTCTTTACTATGGAAAACAGGCTAAGGTTGGCTCAGCAGGAGACACCTGCCAAATGCACACTAGAGCCCCCAGATTCCAAATAAATACAAACCCCAAACAGCAGCAACCACAAAACCAAACCCAGGAGACAGTCTTGTCCTTCCTGTCTGGATTTGTCAGTTCTGTAAGAGCAGACCAAATCCATGTTTAGACACAATCTAAAGTTAGCAACACTTTCAACTTTATTTTATTTGAATCTGAATCTATGACTCTTTTGAGTTCAACAAAAACATTAAACACTTTCCCAAGCAACTTCAGCTCTAAATCCTGAGGCCTATGTAAGTTTATTCAGATCACTCTGGTCGTGAGGAATTACCTACAAAAACCCCCACAAAACATATCCCCTCTGAATTTGACTGCTCCACAGAAACACAACTGGTCTAAGATCAATGTTTACTGACTCACCACTATTCAATATTTAATTTAAATGCAACAGGTTTGTTGTCTGAACACTCACGCTATCTCAGCCTGACAGGTTAGTTTGGTTTCACCATAACTGGGCAGCCCAAACCCAGGGAGAAGCATGACCCCTGATATCAGGTCCATCTGACCAGAGGCCAGGAGGAAGACTACCGAGGCCAGGCATCCATGTCCTACCCCTCAGCAGCCGCCTCTAGCTGTGTCTACAGCCTGACTGCCGCCTCTAGCTGTGTCTACAACCTGACTGCCGCCTCTAGCTGTGTCTACAACCTGACTGTAGTCCCATCAAGTTACCAGGACATTCATCCATGAGGAAAGATCTGAAACGTGAATCTAATCAATTTTAACACTAAAATCCAGGAGTTAAATATCAGGGTAAAAACCTGAAAGGTCAAAGAAACAGGAGAGCAACCACTGTTTGGTCCTTCCTCTTCCGTGCCTCCAGTTCAAGAGGGCGGAGATCCTGCAACTGCCCCGCCTCGTCACATCCTGTTTCCTTTCTGTACAGATCTCCAGACCTCTATGGTTAACTGGTGGCTAGCTCTACTCTCCGACTCCAAGCAAACTTAATTTGTCAGAATACAAACAAAATATAAGATCAACTAAAAACTGCTCAATATAAGATAAAGTCAGACACTTAGAAAAACATTTCCCCAAAGCAGAAATGGGCTGAAAAAATAGATGTAAAAGATGTAAAGAGAAAAAAATGGGAAGTATGGTACTTTGAGTAGTAGGTATGGCCCCCATGGTCATATGTGTTTGAATGCTTGGCCTGTAGGGAATGGCACTATTTGGAAGTATTGGCTTTTTGGAGTTGGTGTGGCCTTGTTGGAGGAAGTATATCCCTGTGGGGTCAGCTGTGAGGTCTCATATGCTCAAGCTATGCGCATGTGGTACTCAGATTACTTCTGGTTGCCTGCAGATCAAAATGTAGAACTCAGCTTCTCCTTGTGCACTGTCTGCTTGCACCCCACCATGTCCCACCATGATGATAATGTACTAAACCTCTGAAACAGTAAGTCAGCCCCATTAAATATTTTTCTTTATAAGAGTTGCCATGGTCATGGTGTCTCTTCACAGCAATAGAGACCCTAACTACAATAAAGAGAAAAAACCAAAATCATATTTTACCTTAATTAAGGTTTACTTCCATCTTACCTTTCAAGGGGCAGGCAAGATGGCTCAGTTGGTCCGCGCCTATCTCTCGCCCGCGAGGAAAGACACGTGACACACACGCTTAGGATCCTTCTGCAGTATAACTTTAATATATCTTTGGGGGAAAATGAAGAGGAAGGCAGAGAGAGGAGGGGGCAAAGAGGCCGCCGCGGCGCGGGAACCCGCAGCGACAGGCCCCAGTGAGGAAGAATAAGGCTAGAGAGAGAGAGCTAGGCCCCGGCGTGGTCTGGGCCGGGCCATTTGCCACGTGGCCTTGGGCCCGCGTCCCAGAAACCAGGCCGGGCTGGCGTCCGTGCGCACGGCGGGGCGGAGAGAGAGAGGGGAGGAGAGAGGACCACGAGGTAGGAAGACCCGGTTTTAAGATGACCAAACGGCTCTTGCTTTAGACGAAACACTTTCCTATTGGTTGTAGTTCAGAATCCCATGACGCCACGGGAAAGGCGGAGAAACCAGACCAGTCTCGCGAGATTATCAAGCGCATGCGCTCTCTAACGACTCAGGCGGGTTGGCCAGCGCCAGGTAATAGCGCCACCTAGAGGGGCTGGGGCCAGTGGCCTCCAACATCTCACCCTTCTCAAATATTAAGCAAGAGAAAGTCCTAAAAGAGGGTGGAGACAGTGATCATCTCCCAGAACACATTGTGGACTTGCGTGGGGGTCACCCCTAATCCCTCGACAGATCGAGATGCCCCTAGCCTGTCCTCTGCCTTTTGCTGGGAAGGGGGTTAAGGCAGGTACCCTTATGCAAGACGATGTGCCTCCCGGGACATAGGTATGTCCCCTGTGATGCCCTTGGCTCAGCATCCCTCTTAGGACACGGGCTGAACGCTCCACCCAGTGTGTAGGAGCTGTCTAAGCCATAATATCTCCATTGCTTTAGCATAATTAGTCATACCTCTATCGAGGTTTTTGAGTCTAGAGCCATTAAGGCTTGAGCCGAAACTGCTTTGTTTCTTTGACTTTGGATTCTGAACTTGCAAACCGTCTAGAGAAGAATGACTAGTCCTCCGCAAAAGGCCAGGTCAGACATATCCACCCCCACCCACTTTTTGGAGTAGGGGAAGAAGAGGGGATTTATGGAGTGAGCTCTCTGGTCAGCGACAGGTCTAGCCGAGTGGAATTGGCCTGGACGATCGCCACTTGCAGGTCACGAAGGGTCTGTTCAAACTTAGACGACCAATTCTGTAAGAAAGTTGAGAGAGGCTTTTCGAAAGATTAGTTGTCTTTGTAAAGTTTTTATATTGAATAGAGGTTATGTATAAGCCAGCAAGTTATTGTTCACACCTCAACTGTGTCAATTATTGGGGTGGACAATTTGTTAACCGCCTGTGCAGTCTGCACTATTTTGAAAGTGCACCAGCTGAGGCAGTCACTGAGGCCCCTATGGCAGCTGTGACAATGAATTTTATAATACCAGCAGAGATTCTGAAATCTCTTTTTTGTCTAAATGGCTGTGAGTTACTGGGGAACCACGGTGGCGTGGGCACAAATCGTGGCATGTGGGCCGTTGCTGCAAAGAAATAAAGCTGAGCATCTCAGCATAAGGCATAAAGGCAATTATCAAATTTGTATCTAAATTTGTCTATAATTTCTGAGGCATTGTTAACAATCTAAATAAATGGTGGCCAGATTGGGAGGAAATGAAAATATTTTAGGCGTGGCCCAACCTATATTTTTGGATTGGCAACTGTTATATGGTAAAATTGAAATTTTATCTGGCCTGCCTGAGCAAAAGGAAGCCAATTTTGGTTTTATTAAACTCTGTTTCCTTTGTCAGGCTGCCGAGAAATTTTTAGTAATATATCTGAACTATTTTTAACTAAAACATAAACTTCTCTCTAACCCCAAACTTCTATTTTCTTTAAAGCTATGTCTAAATCTTTATACATCACCGGCATTGGCAGAGGGAAGGTGGGCATTATCTTCTACTGCTGTCACCAAACACATCAACTGGAGAAGGCGAAGGTTCTTTTTCTTGTAATATTTTTCTGGTGAGGCGCTCTGGGATCCAAACTGGATTTTTTTCATCCTGTGGAAAAACACAGACAGCTCCCCGGGATCTTATTAAAATAGGATCCGGGCCTTTCCATTTATTTTCTAAAATATCTTTCCATTTTACTAGCTCTTTTGGCCGTTGTGGTTCTGAGCAATGTCGCTCAGCAGCATTTTGATATTTATCATCAATATTTAAGAAATTTATGGTAAACAACGCCAAGGCA
This sequence comes from Phyllotis vaccarum, assembly GCA_033318265.1. NCBI lineage: Eukaryota > Metazoa > Chordata > Mammalia > Rodentia > Cricetidae > Phyllotis > Phyllotis vaccarum. The sequence goes on from JARWLC010000011.1 coordinate 64,509,044, forward strand.
ATTGACACTCTTGGTGTTGAGGGCAGTTCTACTCCCCCTCTTTGTTTTAATAAATAGGATTTTAAGGTCCGATGTGCACGTTCAATAATGCCTTGTCCTTGAGGGTTGTATGGTAACCCGGTAAGGTGTGTTACTTGCATTTGTGCACAAAATTGGGCGAATTTTTGGGAGCTGTAAGCTGGCCCATTATCAGTCTTGAGATAAGCTGGTTTGCCCCAGGCGCTCCATGCCTCTAGGCAATGTTGAATAACATGTATGGTCTTTTCTCCTGTAAGTGGTGTGGCATGAATAATACCTGAGCATGTATCAATAGAAACATGTACAAATTGAAGCTTTCCAAAGGACGGAACATGTGTTACATCCATCTGCCATATTTGTAATGGTGAAATGCCTCTTGGGTTAACTCCAACAGTCTTAGCAGGGAGGAATTGACAGCAGTTTTGACACTGTGTCACGATTTCGCGAGCTTGTTGTCTAGTAAGTGAGAAGCGCTTGCGCAAAGTTTCTGCTGTAACATGAAATTTTGTATGAAAGTCTTTTGCAGCTTGTAACGGATTAACAAAGGCAGCAGCGACCAGGCGTGTAGCTTGGTCAGCCAAATTATTTCCTTTGCTCATAGGACCTGGGAGTCCCGAATGTGCCCGTATATGGGTAATGAAAAAGGGCTCACGTCTTTGCAGCAAGCAGTCTTGTATGGCACAAAACAGGGCAGACACTGTACTAGAAGGATTAATAATGCCGGCCGTTTTAAGTAACTGAAGGGCATTTACCACATAATGGGAATCAGACACAATATTAAGTGGACAATCAAACTTTTGTAAAACTTCTAACACAATTAGACATTCAACTATCTGGGGTGATTTTTGACCAAAATCTTTGAAAAATGTCTGTGAATTTATAATGTAAGCACCCCTTCCATTTCCTGAGCCATCTGTATACACAATTAAGCCATCTTTTAAAGGCACTGAGGAAGTAACACGTGGATATATCACAGGGTGATAAGCCACAAACTGTAACAAAGGATGTTTAGGATAATGGTTATCAATTTTTCCAGGAAACATAGTAGTTAATATGGCCCAATCATCATTGGTAGCAGCTAGGACCTGAACCTGATGGGTGGTATAAGGTAAAACCATCACAGTGGGATAAATACCAAAATACTCTGCCGAGGCCCTCAAGCCTTTTTGAGCTAATTGAGCAACGGCAGCTGGATACCAGGCAATAACCTTTTGGGGTGAGGCTGGGGGATGAATCCATAATAAGGGGCCTGTTTGCCATAATACCGCAGTAGGCAATATTCTTGTTTTAAAAACACATAGGGAAAATGGCTTATTATAATCAATTCGAGCTAATTGGGCCTTTGTTATTGCATTTTCTACTATCTTAAGCACTTCTTTAGCTTGAGGTGTTAAACTGCGGGGAGAGGTAAGACTAGAATCACCTTCCAAGATCTCAAACAAAGGCTTTAAATCTGCAGTGGGAATTTTCAAAAAAGGTCTAAGCCAATTAATATCTCCTAGTAATTTTTGAAAATCATTTAATGTCTTTAAGTCTCTCCTGAAAATTTCAATCCTCTGGGGAACAATTTTATCAGGAAATATATTAGACCCTAGAAACTGTCCAATTTCTGAAGTCTGAATTTTATCTATTGCAATTTGAAGTCCCCACAATTTTAATTGCTCTTGTAATAGAACATAAGCCTCTCTTAAAATCATCAAATCACAATAACAAAGAAGGATGTCATCCATGTAGTGGGCTATAACTACCTTAGAATACCTTTGCCGCACTGGCGCAAGGGCTTCTTGAACATATAACTGACATATGGTGGGACTATTAGCCATACCCTGAGGCAAAACCCTCCATTGATATCTCTTGTCCGGTTCCAGGTGATTAATAGAGGGAACCGTGAAGGCAAACCTAGGCCTATCTCTCTCATTTAAGGGAATGGAGAAAAAACAGTCTTTAATATCTATAATAATCATGTGCCAATCTTTTGGCAAGGCTGAGAGCGTGGGAATTCCTCGCTGAACTGGCCCAAAAAGATGCATCTGCGCATTAATAGCTCTTAAGTCGTGCAACAGACGCCATCTTCCGGATTTCTTTTTAATCACAAAAATGGGTGTATTCCATGGAGAGGTGGAGGGCTCAATGTGCCCTTCAGCAAGCTGTTCTGCAACCAGCTCGATCACTGCCTTAAGCTTATCAGAGGTCAATGGCCACTGAGGAACCCATACCGGCACCTCTGTTTTCCAAGGTATAGGTCGTGCTGCCTCAGTGGCACCTAAGAAAAACCCAGGCCCTGTCTTTCCTCATATCCCATCTTTTTTAAAATCTCCTGTGCTTGAACCGAATATTCATTGGACAATACTAGCCCTAGCTCTTGCATAATATCCCGTCCCCATAGATTTACTGGTAGTGGGAGGACGTAGGGTGTGAACCAGCCTTTTTGACCTTCCTCTGTTCTCCATGCTAGAGCAGATGAACTAACTTTGGGGTGAGAGGCATACCCAAGGCCTTGTAAGGAATGAGAAGACTCAGTAGTGGGCCATGATTTTGGCCACCAGTGGGAGGAAATTATGCTCTTGTCTGCGCCCGTGTCTAAAACCCCTTTAAATTTTTTATCTTTAACCCAAAGAGTTAGGCTAGGTCGCTGTCTCAAGTCAACCAATAAATAGACTGAGTCTTGTCTTGAAGAGCCCATTGTGAGGCCTGTTGTGGTGTCTGATCTATAAGCGGGGAGCAGAGCTAGCTGTGCTATTTTATCTCCAGGATTAATGGTGAACACCCCAGTAGGACAGGAGCATAAGGCTTGAATTTCACCAGCATGCTGATGATCTATTAAACCGGGGTGAACTACAAGTCCCTGCTTAGTGAGGGAGCCTTGCCCCAACAGTAACCCTATACATGCTTTGGGGATTGCCTCAGGCAGGCAGACAGGTACAGGCTGCACTCCCATTTGTGGTGTCAGTAAGAAGTGGGAGGAGGCACACAAGTCCAGTCGGGCTCTCCCGGAGGGCTCACACTCTTGCTTTTCCTGACAAACTTTGCCCCATACTTTTGCGGGCCCTGGGACATGGGGCCCACTATCTCGTTTTTTGGCTCTGTAGTCTCTAATGGTGGTAAAATTCTCCCCTTAATATCTCGGACTGAGCGGCACTGATCTGTTCTATGGTATCCTTTACTACAACGAGAGCATAAGGAGGGGGTAGGCCCCTCAGAGACACAGCATTCCTTTTTAAAATGGCCGGGCTTGCCACATTTAAAGCAAACTCTCTTGGCGGGATCCGTTAGAGGGCGCCTCTGGGACTGCAAAATGGCTGCAGCCAGACCGGCGTTAGTTAGGGGACCGCCAAGCTCTCGGCATACCCTTAACCAGTCTTGTAAACCTTTATTTTTTCTGGGAGCTATTGCCATACGGCATTCTTTGGTAGCTTGTTCAAATACCAGCTGCTCTATCAGAGGGGCAGCCGCCTCTGGGTCACCAAAGATTCGACCTGCTGCCTCTGTCATGCGAGCTACAAAATCAGAAAAGGGCTCTTGCGCACCTTGAATGATCTTAGTTAATTGACCGCTCCCTTCTCCCTTTTTGGATAAAGCCTTCCATGCCCTAATGGCTGTATTAGCAATCTGCTGATAAGCTCCCCAGGGGTAGTTAGTCTGATCAGCCGCGTGTGGTCCCTGCCCTGTCAGCATCTCAAATGTCCAGAGCTGTTGTTCGGGGGTAAGCGCAGTAGCATTGGCCCTAGCCTGTTCTTGAGCAGCCTCGTGCCATAAAGCTTTCCATTCTAGATATTGACCCATACTAACCAGGGAGGCCTTAGCAACTGTCTGCCAGTCGGCAGGCGTCATGGCTGACAATGCTAACCTGTCCAGCTGAGCAACCGTAAAATTGGCGGTTACACCATACTTTCGGACTGACTCGGCTAGTTCTTTAATCTGAGCGTATTCTACAGGAGCATGTATCCGTCCCCCTTCCGCTGCTTCAAACACTGGATAGGCCAAGCTGAGCTTTTTCTTAACCTTCTCGGACAAAAAGGACAGGGTCCCGGCTCGTCCCTCATAAGGAGGGGGAGCGGTAGACATTGGCCGTGTAGGTTTGACGGTCAGTTGTCGTTTTCTAACTCTTACATTCTGATCCTCGGGGGGAAGCTCATCAGGATAATATCCCTCTGTAGCTGCCTCTTCTTTTAGTTCACTCTCCTTATCTGGGCTCAACTCATCGTCTCCTGATTGCTCCGATGTATCAGAGCCACTAGAGGAGCCATACTTTAAATCTAAATTTTCAAGTTTCTGTATCGGGTCCAGAGTGGTGGATCTAGGCTTTAGTTTCTGGTTTCCCGGCTCCCTCAAATTCTTTATTTCATCGGGGGGTTCTTTTTCTTTATGAAGTAATTTCTGGTTTCTTAATTCTCCCATCCTTATGGGGTCTTTTTTCCTTGTATTACGGCGCGCGCCTAACCTCACGTTGCGTTCGGTTTCTGACATGCTGTTTTGAACTTTCTTTATCTCGCCTCGCCCTTTAGCTATCAGATCTTTATAAGCCTTGTCTTCTACAAAGTTCTTTAGGGTAGGCTGTGCCAAAGACTGGGAGGATCTCACAGACCGGTAAAAACAATACGCAACCCCAAACAGTAACACTGTTAAGACAAGCACCAAGGCCTCAAGAAACCTTTTCCAGGGCGGGAAAAATCCCAAAACAAAGTCCAATTCAGACATACCTCTCCGAGCAACTTGTCCGCAGTTCTGAATCCTGACGGTGCAAACGATGTAAATTTCCCGGGATTTCGGCACCACTTGGTCCGAGCCTATCTCTCGCCCACGAGGAAAGACACGTGACACACACGCTTAGGATCCTTCTGCAGTATAACTTTAATATATCTTTGGGGGAAAATGAAGAGGAAGGCAGAGAGAGGAGGGGGCAAAGAGGCCGCCGCGGCGCGGGAACCCGCAGCGACAGGCCCCAGTGAGGAAGAATAAGGCTAGAGAGAGAGAGCTAGGCCCCGGCGTGGTCTGGGCCGGGCCATTTGCCACGTGGCCTTGGGCCCGCGTCCCAGAAACCAGGCCGGGCTGGCGTCCGTGCGCACGGCGGGGCGGAGAGAGAGAGGGGAGGAGAGAGGACCACGAGGTAGGAAGACCCGGTTTTAAGATGACCAAACGGCTCTTGCTTTAGACGAAACACTTTCCTATTGGTTGTAGTTCAGAATCCCATGACGCCACGGGAAAGGCGGAGAAACCAGACCAGTCTCGCGAGATTATCAAGCGCATGCGCTCTCTAACGACTCAGGCGGGTTGGCCAGCGCCAGGTAATAGCGCCACCTAGAGGGGCTGGGGCCAGTGGCCTCCAACACTCAGTGAGTAAAGGTGCTTAGTGCAAAGCCTGGCAATCCGATTGGGTTCCCGGGACTCACACAGGGTAGGACAAGACAACAAACTCAGACAAGTTCAGTCCCCCCCTTCACCTTCTCGGGTCTGGGACTGCAGTACACACTGCAAAGCCATCCCTGTTTTGTGATTTTCAGCTGACACGCTGGCAAACAACAAACATGGAGCTTGCTGCCATTAGTCCCCTCCTCGGGTGTCAAACAGGGATCTGAGAGGATGAGAGGCGTGCTCGTCAGCAGCTCATCAGCCACACTTGTCCAAAGGCTCCGTCTCCTCAGCCTGTATTAATCATATACTATTCTGGGTTTCACCATGACATTTTATATGTGTCTGGTTTCTATGTTTTAACATATATCTGGTTTTTATTTTTTTAACATACGTTTATATTTGACTTTTCAGAGAGGATCTTACCATGTGGTCCTGACTGGCCTGGAACTCACTATGCAGACCTGGCTGGTCTTGACCTCACAGACATTCACCTGCCTCTGCTCTCTGAGTGCTGGGATTAAAGGTGTGCACCACCACACCTAGCTCATAATATATTTCAGTATTTAAACATACACTTTACCTTTTCTTGTCCCTGTCCCAGTACCCATTCCTGGTAATCCCTTCTCTTCTTCTCAACTTGTCCTTCAACTTTAGTGCCATCCATCCATCCATCCATCCATCCATCCATCCATCCATCCATCCACCCACCCACCCACCCACCCACCCACCCACCCATCCATCCATCCACCCATCCATCCACCCACCCACCCATCCATCCACCCACCCACCCACCCATCCATCCACCCATCCATCCATCCATCCATCCATCCATCCACCCATCCATCCATCCATCCATCCATCCATCCATCCATCCATCCATCCATCTATTTTTATTTATTTTGTGGCACAGTGACTTTATTAAGCTTGTTTGTGGGAACATGGGCTTCTTATCAGTGGCTACCCTACTGAAGAAAATATCTCTCCCTTCCTCACCAACTATAAAGTTTATATAAATCCGCAGAAACCCACGAGCCCTTTCCCTTGATGATCTTGTGCAGGTAACCACAGCTGCTTCGAGTTCAAGAGTGCAGCAGCTGTGTCATACCCGGAGCATCTCTTCTTATGAGGAACCTCTCCTCTTTCTGGGAAGCCACGTGCTGTTCTTGGGGTGCCACATCCATCCATTTCTTACATGTTTAGGCCACAAAACTCCTAAATCTCACTGAGTTTTGAGTCAACTGCTTTCCTTTCTGTGATGTCTTCACACACAGATTTTGTATGATTTGATTTTCTTTTGTCTGTCAGTTTACTTCAGAGACTCAGTTATGAAATCCTCAGAGGGCAGAAGGACCTTTCTCTTTCTTGCAGGGAAAAACCAGGGACAGTTTCCCTCAATTCCATTTCTCTCATAACTATGTAGGGGATTGTGTTGTTTCATGGTAAATAATTGTCCCACCCACTGGTTTAATAAAAAGTGCTGATTGGCCAAAGGCAGGCAGGAAGTGTGGGTGGGGCTACCAGACTAAGAAAACTCTTGAGAACAGGAAGCACAGGGCAGAATGCCAGAGAGAGCACCAGAGAGAAGCTGGAAGAAGCAGAGGACAACTATGCTGCTCTAAGGAAAGGTACTGAGCCGCATGGCTGAACAGGAAGAGTCATGGGTTAGATGAAGGGTAGAGAGCTAGCAAGTTATATGCCTGGGCCTTAGGTAGATCAGCCTAACACTATTGTAAACATCTGTGTGTCTCTGTGGGACTGTGGGTCTGTGGGTCTGTGGGCCTAAACCTTGAGGCTAGGCCCAAAAGTCCAGGCCAGAAACCTCCTACTACAATACTATATTCCACACATACGCACCACCAATTTAAAACAAAATAATACTAATTAATAGTGTTTCCCAGATGGATATTCCCCCCGCCCTGTGCCCTGCATTTTCCTGTATATTAACTTGGGAAGAGGCTAGGAGACACCCCGTTGACACTTTCTGCATTGGTATACAGACACTCACAATGATGGAGCCAACACTTGACTCTGGGTTGCCCCTGATGCACATAAGCCTGAAATCGCAGCAGCTGAAGGATTTCACTCGTGAAGAACCTACACTCGGGATAAGAGTAGATGATAATGGGAATCAGAATATAGCAACTCCGTTTGGGGAGGTAAATTAAACCGGTTCTAATTTGAAATCAATCAGGAAAGGTTCCAGAATAATTGTATTAAACAGGGTGGGGCAAGGCAAGAAAGACAGAGGTAATAAGCTAACTGGAAAGAAAAATGGCTGCTGAGGCATTGAACACAGCATCCTGCTTGACTGCACAAAAACACACCTCTGTTTGGGGCAAGGCCTTGGTTTTGTTTGGCTGACTTGTGCCAACACCATCCCATAACCCCCCATTGCTAGAGCTTTAAACCTATGTGCTGCCTACCTTCTTCCCTTGGAATTAATACAAAAATTATAGATCACGTAAGGCTGTGTATCCATCAGCTCTTATCACCGAGACAAAATGCCTGAAGTAGTTAATGTTGAAAAGGTTTCCTTTTCCTCTGGGTTTCTACACACTGCTGAAGTTTTGGTCTGTTATCAGTTGGTCCTGCATCCTAGCCCCAACACTCCTTCAAAGACATCCCCAGGGATCTAATCCTTCCTTCCAGTTTCAGCTTCTAAGGTTCCAATATGACCTGCAGGATAGTGACCAAGAAGTTAATATCAACATGGCCTTTAGAGGACATTAATTCTGAACCATAGCAAATAAAATGTTGAAGTAATAAATAATTTGATTGTTTTATTTGAATATATACATATAGCATATATATGTATATGTATAATGTACATACAGAAAGAAGATGACTAAATAGGATAGATGGGTAGATGGATGGATGGATAGACCCATAGAGAGATATCAATTTGGCCTTCATATTGGGCTACCAGAACCACAAGAAGAAAACTGAGTCTGGAGACAGAGCTCAGTAGTAGAACATGTGTGTAGTATAAACAAACCTCCCTCCTTAGGAACAGTAATTATCTCAGGTATTTAGGTGGCAATTATGACTGTATGGAAGTGCATTAAGATTTATGGTCATTGGATCTGGCTAATCTCATTGTTCATTTTTTTTTTAATTTGAAAGTTCTTCATAATAAGGTGTTTATTATTTAAAGAGAGCAGAGGAAAAGGAGAAAGAGGGAGGGCAAATGTAGTGGGATTATGTTGTTACATTGTAAATAATGGTCCTCCCTACTAGTTTAATAAAAAACGCTAATTGGCCAAAGGTAGACAGGAAGTATGGGCGGGGCTACAGACTAAGAAAACTCTGGGAACAGGAAGAACAGAGCAAAAATGTCACAGAGAAGCCACAGAGGCACCACGATGAGATGCCAGCAGATGCAGAGGAAAGAAGTTGAAATGCTGCTCTGAGGAAAGGTACCGAGCCTCATGGCTGAACAAGATAAGAATCATGGGTTAGTTTAAGAGTAAAAAGCTAGCAAGTTATATGCCTGGGCCCCAGATCAATTGGCATACAATTAATACAAGTGTCTGTGTGTTTCAGTGAGACTATGGCACTGTGGGTCTGAAAGTCTGGGCCATCAGACAAGACCAGAAAGGGGATGTTAGGTGTGGCTGCCCAAATCTTTAATCCCAGGCTGGCAGGTGGCAGAAATAGGCAGATCTCTATAAATTGGATGCTCTTCTTGTCTGCATGTCACCATCCTCCCCATCATGATGATAATGGACTGAACCTCTGAAATGGTAAATGAACCACCTCAATGAAATGTTTCCTTTATAAGAGTCGTTGTAGTCATGGTGTCTCTTCACAACAATAAAAATCCTAAGACACAAACAAATAATTAGATTTTAAAAGGAAAAGAAAGCAAGAAAGAAAAGAAAAAAGTTATTTCCACAGCAATAGTGGGAATTCCTAGCAAGCACAGGTCCCTGGGTCTGATGCCCATTGTAGCAAATGCACCTAAAACACTGAGATTTTCTGCTTTGTCAGTGTGTTGGGTAACAGCTCCTGGAAAGACTCTATGTTTCCAAATCTGCAAAAATTATAATCATTCCAAATTTGTTGTGAGAAATATTCCTGTTTTCAACATTATCAACTAATTTAAATGTTGCAAACCCTGTGGAAGAATTTACCTGCACTGGCCAAATGTGGACCTTAGTTCCACCATGAAACAGACACAGCCCGGAGTTAACTTGAATATACATAAAGGTCTACATGATACTCTAGCAATTTTCACCCTGAAGGGAAATGATACACATGCCTGAAATTTTCATATAGATTTTTTTCTAATTGGAAAGTATGTAGGACTAAGAAGATGGCCAAAACTTGGCAAAGCACCTACCCCACAAACATGGGGTCCTGACTGTGGACCCCCAGCACCTGCATAAAGCTGAGTGTGGCTGAGCACTGTCATCTCATCATTGGGGAAGATCCCTGGGTTTTTCTGGCCAGCTAGACAAGTGATCGGCAAGCTCTAGACCCTGTCCCTGGTGGTTATGATAACAATGGTGGTGGTTGTAATATGAAGTTTTTGGCTGAAATAGGCTCAAGAACATGCCCACAGCTGCTTAGTTCTGCCTAGCCCTGAGGTCCAGAACAGAAGTCCCAAAGAAACACAAATAAACTTAAGTAAATTTCACACTGATTGGCCTATGGTTCAAGCATTGAACTTGCTAACTCTTAACTCTTAAACTATCCCATGATTAGCTAAGTGGCTTCAGTACCTTTTCTAGAACAGCATTTCAACTTCTTTCTTCTGCATCTGCTGGCGTCTCATCATGGTCTCTATGGCTTCTCTGTGGCATTTCTGCTCTGTTCTTCCTGTTTCCAGAGTTTTCTTAGTCTGGTAACCCCGCCCACAATTCCTGTCTGCCTTTTGGCCAATCAGTGTTTTATTAAACCAGTAGGAGGAACAAATATTTACAGTGTACCAGAACATAATTCCACAGCAGGTGATGGTATTGATGATAATGGTGGTGGTGGTGATGATTATGATATAGAGATTGAGGTTGACCCCTGCTTTCCACTAGCACATGTACACATAGAAATGTACATATTCACATACACAGTAATTTTATATGGGAAAGTAGACATAATAAGTAAGATTGCACACAAGGGGGAAAAAGGCAATAGTAAAAGGAGCATTTATGACTAATTTAAGTGACTGCCTTGTGAAATGGCAGAGGCTAGCGAGTGTCCTTTGCAGGGCAGTCCAGTGGTATAGAACACCAGAAGCCAACACTGCAGTTATGAGGCCAAATCTGTCCTATTCAGCTCACTGCAGGATCTGTTTTTCTGCCTTCGCTTGGATAGAAGGAACACACCCATATCATCCAGGGAAACTGTACTTAAATGAACTGATTATAGATGTTAGCTTCACTACACAACACCTTCATTACAGCACCTTCATCAGTGTTTGGTTGAATGGCAGGATACTGTAGCACCAATACAAGACATAGAATGAGCTATTTCGTGGGAAGAATGCTTAGGAAAGGTAAAGAGAACTCCACGGGGGGCAAAACCAAAGAGAAATTAAAGAAAGCTAAAAGATTGAAAATCCTCCCCATGGTAAAAGACTAAAGAAGTCATAGATTTTTCACAAAATCAAGAGAAAATTATCTTTATCAGCAGAAGCCAAGTTGTGTTAGCCAAGCTGTTACTCTGGAATATTCCTTTTAATTATTTCTACTACCCTAATAGGTCAGGATTCAGAAACTATATAAATCCTCATTCTGTAAGCAGACACGCTGACCACAATATTCCCAGTAGCAAGGCTGGAGAGGTGGTTCTGTTGATTTAGAGGTTCTGGGTTCAATTCCCAGCACCAACATGATGGCCCACAATCCAGTTCTAGGGGACCTAGTGCCTTATTCCAACTTTTACCAGGTACTAGATATGTATATATTACACAGACATATGTGCAGGTAAACATTCCTACACATAAAAATAGAGTAAATTATATCCCATTGATTATATGTATATATTCAATGTCGCATGGTTGTGGGGCTGGCCTGATGCTGAGAAGGGCTGTAGCATACCTAAACCCAGGATTTTCTTATCCTGAGAGGGGGAGCAGTTTGGCTGCTCTCCTGTCTTGCTCAGGCACCAACAGATCCCAGCAGATGGCTTCCACAAAGCTACTGCTAAACTCACGTATCTTCAAGGCAACAAGGGCTAGTTGCTGTTTATCTGAACATCTCTAAAATATCCCAGGCTAGACCTCCTTTTTTTTTTAAATTTCTACATGACTGTATAAGGTTCCTTCATCTGCTCCCTGTTACTCTTCAGTATGCAAATGAAGCTTCCTCAATGCTCTTGTCCCAACCAATAGCATTCCACCACATGAATCTAACTGGCCTTTCTTCCTACAGCAAAGCTATTCCCTGCCCTCTTCTAGACAATCTCCTGGATGTTCTCATCTCCACTTAGGATCTTCCTTCAGCCCTGGGTTGGTTCTGCTCTCTGCACCGCCCCCTCCAACTCTACTATGACTAAGTGAGTCCCTGCACCTGATGGTGGAAACAAGGCTACCGTATAAGAAGTTTGAAAGTTCTATGCCCTTCCCATGAACTCATAATCCATACATGACCTCAAATTTCCACAAAAAACCCTATGAGATAATGTCTTAGTCACCATTTTATTGCTATGGAAAGACATCATGACCAAGGCAACTCATAAAATAAAGCATTTAATTGGGGCTTGCTTACGGTTTCAGACATTAGTCTATTATCATCATAGCTGAGACCGTGGCAGCATGCAGGTAGATGTGGTGCTGGAGAAGTAACTGGGAACTTGATGTCCTGATCCACAGGCAGCAGGCAGAGAGAGGGATGAAGCCTGGCTGTGGGCTTTTGAAACCTTAACGCCCACCCTCTGCAACACGCCCCCTCCAACAAGAACATGGCTACTTCAGTATAACCGCGTCTCCCAATCCTTTCAAACAGTTCATTATCTAGGGACTGAGCAGGCAAATATACGAGTCTTTGGAAAGCATTCTCATTCAAGCCAAAGTAGACAGGTATCATTACTAATCCTATTTTACAAAGGAGAAGACTGAAGCTTGGAATACCAGAGGATCACAGTGGCTGGAAACCTGATTTATCTGATTCTAAATTTCTGTTCAGGTGAGGCTTGCATGTAGTGCTCCCCACCTCATTTCAGCTTCTAGCACAGAAAGAAGGTTCTTCAAGGGTCTAGTTTATGTTCAAGTCCAACCAAGAGGAACCAAAAGGAATGGGGCTTAACCCAAAAATTGTTGGCAGGACAGTGAGAGCAAGTTCTATCGTCCATCTGTCATCCATGGGGAACAAACATTGATCGTGGAGGAAAATCTTTGAGGACTTTGGCCATGTTATTCATCGAGTTCTGGGGGAAGTTCTGTACTAGTGTGTGTGTGCTTAGCAAGGCTCTATGATAAATGACCAACAGAAAGACAGCAAAAGGCCAGGAGAGAGACTGTGAAGGAAAGTTAATCTCCCTAAAACTTAGATAACTTTCTATTCATTGAACCGGGATGTGGATTGAGACTGGGTTTTGGTTATTGATTGGCAAGAATGAAAACACAGCATTTTCTTCCCACACAGAAGACAACATCAGAGTTGGCATCTCTTAAATGAAAATATTTCCTTGGCTCTCTCTTAGCTACATATTTTTAACAAAAATTAAATATACACTGTGAACTGTGCCTTCAGTTCCTGGTGGGGAATAGACTAATTTCAGTCTCACTTCAAAGGAGCAATCACAGGCTACCCCTCTCCAGGCCATTTTGAAACATTCCTGGGGTTTTTCATCCTTTCTCTCAAAGCTAGTGTTTCCTCTCAGAACACAGTGTAGTCGACAAATCTGTTTTGTTTTGTTAAGGGCTGGACTTGATCTCATAAATTGTTCTTCATCTGCTGTTCTTTTTCCTCTAGACCTTCATGGTGTCGTCTGTGCCAAACCTTTCTCCAGTGGTCCACTAACTGGAGGGCAATGAGTTATCTATGGCTCAACACTTGGGGCTGGAAAGTAGCTTGGTCAACAATGTGCAAGCAGAGGGAGCTGAGTTCAGACACCCAGAAGCCACTTAAAAGGCCAGCAAGGTGGCCCTATGTCTCTACGCTCAGTGCCGGGGAGGAGGAGACAGTCAGATCCACTCTGATTTTGGGGCTTTCAAGCCAGTCTAGTGAGTCACTGAGCTCCAGTTCGAGACCCTGTCTCAGATTAAAAAAAAAAAAAAAAGTGTAGTACCAGCAGAATGTCTCAGGAGATAAAAATGCTTTAGTACCAAGCCTGATGACCTGAGTTTGATCTGTGGATCTGTGGGACTGACCCCATGGTAGAAGAGAATTGATCTCTACAAGTTGTCTCTCTGATCTCCACATTCACACTCTCACACCCTCCTCACAAAATAGATCGTGTGTGTGTGTGTGTGTGTGTGTGTGTGTGTGTGTGTGTGTGTGTGTGTGTGTGTGTGTGTGGAGAGAGAGAGAGATGTAAAAAATAAAACACCAACCAGGAGCCAGAGATATCTCAACAGTTAAGACCTTATGCTACTCTTACAGAGGACCTATGATCAGGTCCCAGGTCCTATATGGTGGTTCATAAGCACATGCAACTTCAATTCTAGGGACTCCAGTGCTGTCTTCTGGCCTCCGCAGACACTGCATACACATATAGTATTTATACTTACATTCAGCAAAACCACTCAAACGCATAAAAATAAGACTCAAAAATAAATAAACAAAAATGTGCTGCTGGAGAAGTGACTCAGCCATCAAGAACACTTGCCATCCTTACCGAGAAGCTAGTTCAGGTTCCAGCATCTGCATGGTGGTTCACAGTCATCTGTAACTTCAGTTCCAGAGGATCTAATACTTTTTTCTGACTACCACAGGTGCTGTTCAAGCATGTCATGAGCATGTATATATGTAGGCAAAACACTCACACATAAAAGTAAATAAATATTAAAAAACAAAAACTTTTTAAAAACCCACCAAGGTAGAGAGTGATTGAGGAAGATACCCAATGTCCATCTCTGGCTTCCACATGTGTACTACATGCACATACGTACATTTACACACACATACACACACACACATACACACACACACGCACACGCACGCACACACACACACACACGATACCCTGCAATTCCGTGTCATGTTTACCCTAAGCATTATATTATAATAATCACCTCCTCATAGTTTTAGTGAGCATGATATTGAAAACCAAACAGTGAACACAGTCAGTCACCAGACCACAAACATTAGGCTTGCAGCAGCAACAGCCTACGAGGCACAGAGCATCATCAGAGCATCATCAGCCTCATTTTCCCAAGGAGTAAATAAGGTTTGTGTAACTGCATCAACTCGCTCCTGTTTGCACAGGGCGGGGCTGAGAGCTAAGATGCCGTGGTTTCCTGCATAGACAGCTGGGGTCCTGAGGATCTGTGCAACCCCCCAAAATCATCACCAGACTTTGTGTCCTTGTTAAATTTTCTTGAAAGTTCTTGAAAGTTGAGAGCATGAGTTATCTCCAAAGGGGAATTATGGGGGGAAGTGGGTGGCCCTGCGATCAACTCCTGCATGTCTCAGGGCAGGTGCCAGCCACTCCAAAGATAAGCCGTGAATTCACTTCTGACAACAGACCATAAAACAAAAGGGTGATGCTTGGGCAGCCATTCCCAATGAACTGGGATTTATTGAATGTGACAAACTTTACATAAAATTATAGGCAGAGGTGAGATACTGAGCCATGGCCTCTTTCCATCAAAGTGGCAGCAAAGGTGTGAGATGAAAAGGTAGCTTGCCCGGATTAAGGAGTTCACAAGCAGTTAGCCTGCCCAGAGAACACAAAAAATCAGTCGTGTGTTAGTGTGTGTGTTTGTGTATGTGTGTGTGCGTGCACATGTGTGTGTGCAAAAGTGTGTGACACTTTAAAATATCTATACAACTTCTGGAGCTACTCAGGGGACTAGGATGTATTTGGTGGTCATTCTGCAGCATTAACATAGGCTTCTGTGGTATTAGTGCAGCCCCAAGTCTCTGGTGAGATTTATAAAAAATGTTCTCATTTGTTTGTAATCTTAAGGGACCTTTCTGGGTCGTTAAAATAAAGATAAGATGGCTGGGTATGTAGCTGAGTTGCTAAGTGCTGGCTTATTGTGCAGAAGGCCATGGGTTTCACACTTAGCATTACATAAACCACTCATGGTGGTGCATGCCTATAATCCTAGTAGAGGCAGGAAGACAATGTCAAGGTTAGTCTCCAATACACAGTGAGTGCAAGGCCAGTGTGGACTACTTGATACTTGTCAGAAGAAAAATTTTAAAGGAAAGAAAGAGAAGATGGTGGCTGTGTGCTGCTGGAGTAGAACAGGGTCCCTACTCTTGCTGACCTTCTCTCTGACAAAGCTCAGTGAGAAGTACACAGAAGGCCATGAAACAGAACAGGATGGTCCAGACTGCTGACACACAGTGTAAGAAACACAGCTAATAAATTCACTGCTGAGTGTGAGAGTAGGGAAAGCCTTGGGGACAAATAGAACCCAGTTCCACCAGCTTGAATAGGAAGAAGGAGCCATAAATCTGGCAGATGCAGGTGATTTTTGTATTATTGTGCTAGACTGGCCATGAATCCCATTTCCCAAGCTCTGCAGCCTAGAGTGTTTATTGCCTGAAAGGTATTACCCCTAGGGCTTGGACAATGGCTCTGTGGGTAAAAGGCTTGCCACGCAAGAGTGAGGAATGGGGTTTGAATCCCTAGAACCTACATTCAGTGGGTCAGTAGCACATATCCATGGTCCTGTTGTTCCTACTCTAGTTGGAGAACTAGAAGCTGACGGGCCAGCTCTCCTGATACACACAAAAGCAAACATCAAAGAAACCTGTCAAAACAAGACAGAAGTCAGGACTAACACGTTCACATGCACACAGTGGCATGGGCAACCCCCACCATATATATAATAGCTGCAAGAATATATGGTACTTTACTAATAACACATCTGATGTCAGGATATCTTAGCCACTCCAAAGCCATGAGCAACACCTTACATGTGGGTAAAGCTGAGATGCTGAGGATTTCCTTGACCAAGTGGCCATTCCTGGTCTAGAAGGATGCCTCAGAGTAGCCCCTCTTTTCATTTTCCTTATGAAAGTGACTTTTAAACACTTGTGGAAAATGGGAATCTGGCCATATGACACCAGGTCATGTCACCACTTTGGTCAATACAGGGCAGCCGATGTTTATCTAAACAAGCCACAGCTTGTGTGACTCAAAGGCACATAGTGCACACAATCTGAAATGGGTTTCTCTTGGGTCTTGCCTGCTGTACTGAAGCAAGTATCTTTCTGGAGAGAGTATACATAGAGAAAGCTAATATTGTATTCAAACATTTCTCTCCAACGAACCAGTTCCCGGATACCCAGCAGCTGCTTTCCAAATAATTGACTTGGAGGCTTAATATTACTTATAAATGCTTGGTCAGTAGTTTAGGGTTATTGCTAACCAGCTCTTACACTTTAACTCATACTTCTATTATGTTTAGCCACCTGGCTTGGTACCTTTTCTCAGTACAGCATCCTCATCTTGTTAGCAACCACTAACTCCACCCTTCCTCTTTCCATAATTCTCCTAGTCTTGTTGCCCTACCTGTACTTCCTGCCTGGTTATTGGCCAATCAGTGTTTTTATTAAACCAACATGAGAAACAAATTTTTACAAGAGCGTTATCCCACAGCATAAGACCCCAAGAAGTCGTGACTCGCAATAAAATGTGACAGTTGCACAAAGTGAAGTTAGAAAAGAAATGATGTTTATTCAGTCACTGTCTCACGAAACAATGCATAGACCATGCTCCTAAAACTGTATGGCGATGCTCTCTGTAATTCTAACACTCGAAAGGGAAGCAGGAGGATCATGCATGAGTTTGAGGCTGACCTAGACTACAAAAATGAGACTGTCTCAAACACATAGATTGAGGACCTCCAATTGCTAAGGACACTTACTTGAAAGCCTCATAGGAGGATAAGATTGTAGAGCATGGCATTAGCAGCCTAAGGGGTTTCTCAGATGTTTCCAAGCAACCCCCTTTCCCCCAGATCATTAACATGTGCTTTCTTTAGGTGGCTGTGCATTCACTAACAAGTGTCCTTGCTATGTGCATCATGGTTGTTTTCAGGTACTGAACCAGTGATCTTGTTTCAAGATAAACACACTCCATTAAATAAAATGATAAAGTGCTTCTTAAAAACGTGTTTGAGCCCTTGTGGTGGTTGGGGTTGTCTGGGTGCATTCTTGTCTCCAAACTCCTCAAGATGGTCACCTAGGTGAGGACAGCTTGTTGTTTTCAAGACAATCATACTTCAACAAAATGTTTCTTTGTATGTGTCATTGTTCTTGACATTGTCCTTCAACAGAAAATTGTAGGCAGTTATTTTAAATAAATCTCTTATAAATATTGAGGGAATAGCATGTTGTTCTGCTATTTCTCTAAGGACTCTTCTCTGTCAGATCTGAGATTTTTTTTTTTTAAATCTGGAAGATTTTTAAGTCTGCTTCAGTCGGGTAAGCAGAAGGTGTTGTGTTCTGAGGCACTGAGCAGTTTCAAAGGGTCAAGCATCTTTGGAATATCACTCTGAAGAATATCTGCATCCTTCTAAGGCTTTCTTACAACTTGATCATTTTAAGTGGACAGTCAGTGATGTTAAGTACAACTTGTATCTTCCTTGAAAAGTGATTATTCCACATAGAAGCCTACAATCCTATTTTTCCAGGCCTGTGTATCCTTTCAGTCCAAGTGTGTGGTTGCTGCTGTTACACTTTTAGATGGAAGGCCCAGTGCTTGTCTCTAGAACTCTTGTTGAGAGGCCTGCTTTCCCCCAGGCAGATTTTTAACAATATTTGGGCGCCTTCACTATTCATCAAAAATACTGAACCTCAACCCAACTAAACTCTTTACCATTACAATATGCTCCCTTGAATCAGGGTACAAGTGGCCAACCATTTGCTGTTGAATCTGTTATAATAAAGTGGAATATCCCACCAGCAAAAACATGTTTAATAAATTTGTCTCTACTGCTCAGCAACTGTATAACCTATTGGTCATCAGGAAAGATTCCTGCAGTTCATAATTTAAGGGGTCTGTAAACTTTGTATCTTTGCCCTGGCTTCTTTAAACAGCTCAGTGTGTGGTTTCAAAGGCACTAGATCTAATTTAGTGCTACTGAGATCCACTCTGGAAACAGAACTGTTACGTTTTCCATTAATATATGTTTAATCAAAGCAAAAGGAAGAAGATAGGAAGAAGGGAGGAGGCAGAAAGAAAGCTGCAGCTTCAGGAATCCCTTGATTTCAGAGCCTCCTGTGGACTCCCACTTCCATCTCTGTAGCTTGTGTGGAATCCATGGACCCCCAGATTCTCTGCTTCTACATTGATTGTACCACTTGTGCAGGGAGAATGTGGTATAACATCATGTTCTACTTCCTAGGGAATGAGGGCAGGGAGGGAAGCCTGTGCATGTGCACTGGAGACGCCTCCAAATGGAAGAGCAGGCAGTTGTGCGCTGCCCATTGTGGTAAAAAGCCAATGTTCTTGAGTGCTGAGCTGTCCTTCTAGCCAGTTTTAGATTTCCTCAAGTTTCTCTAGATCCTGTGTAGAAGTTTTATTGGGAAATGTCCCTCATAGGCTCATATATTTGAAAACTTGGTCCCCAGTTGGTGGTGCTCTTTGGAGAGATTAAAGAACTTTTATATTAAGCCTTGTTGGAGGAATGACATTGCGGGGGGCAATGACAGTGTCATAAGATCAATAATTCCAAAGGTGGGGGACGAGAGAAGGGTGAGTAGGAGGTTACAGAGGGTTTTGGACATTTGTGAAGGGCCTCTGTGGTCCTACCATAGTGAGTTCAAGCTCTGAATCTGGGCCAATGTTTTACTGTGCACAGCAAGGTAGGATCCTGAAGTAAAATGTAGATCATTGGTGATGATATGTTAGGGTTGGTTTTCATTCCTGTGAGAGATAATTAAGGGCACATGTGCCGCACCACTGTTATATAAAGGAGGCTTTTTAACTCATGCTCAGTGTTTCTGGTATCTTCAGATTGCTCCAAAATGTAATGCATGTCAAAAACAAACGGGGGAAGCATATCTGTAATCCAGCACTTGGGAAGCAGAGGCAAGTAGATCTCTGTAATTTCCCAACTAGCTTCATCTGTGTAGTGAATTATATTCCAGGATAGCCAGTGCTACATAGTGACATCTTGTCTCAATAAATGTCTTAGTTTGTGTTTCTATTACTATGAAAAGACATTATGACCATGGAAACTCTTAAAAATACATGTACTGGGGCAGTGTTGTGGATTACTATTTTAAAATCTGTTACATCTGTTCACGCTGTGGAACATTTGTTTAATGATGCTAAGCTGTGTTGCATTCTTTTATGCTCATTTATTTAACTCTGTGAAGCTCTGTTACTTTGCTTGTCTAAAACACCTGGTTGGTCAAATAAATAGCTGAATGGTCAATAGCGAGGCGGGAGAACAGAGAGACGGGGCTGGCGGGCAGACAGAATAAGAAGAAGGATAAATCTGGGAAGACACAATGGAAGAGCAGGATAAGGAAGAGGACTCCAGAGATTTGCCACCCAGACCACAGCAAACCACAGAGAAGGAAGGTCTACAGAAATAGGGAACAGTAAAAGCCCAGAAGCAAAAGACAGGTGGGAAAACTTATTAAGAAAAGCTGGCAAGAAACATTCCAAGCTAAGGCAGGTCATTCAAAAGTAATAGTAAGCCTCTGTGTGATTTATATGGGAGCTGGGAGGCATGCCCCCCCACCCCTCAAAAAATAAAGAGCCAAAAGGGGAAAACAAAACAAAACAAGACAGGGTGGCTTAAAGTTTCGGAGGTTTAGTTCATTATTGTCATGGTGGGACATAGAGACATGTTGGCAGACATGGTGCTTGAGCTGAGGGTTATACATCTTGATCAGCAGGCAACATGAAATGAACTGAGACACTGGGTAGTCTCTTGAGCATACATGAGACCTCAAAGCCCACCTCCACAATGACATACTACCTCCAACAAGGCCACAGCTACTCCAAAAAGCAGCACCTTCTAATCCCTTTGGGGGCCATTTTCTTTCAAATCACCACAACGAATGAATGAATGAATGAATGAATGAATAGTAAAAAATAAACTGGTAATACATTCAACTAAACATTACACACTAGTGGACTCTAGACCACACACTTTTAAGGCTGCTTTACTTGTATATATTACCCCTCTGTCGTTTAAAGAAATGGGTAAGGAGTTGGCATCAAAAGCCATCATACCATTTTCAAAAGGCTCCAGGGTAGACTGAGGAGTAGAACCCGGGTCTCAAGTTTAGTCTACAACACCTTGCCTTCCAGAAGCTTCCTTACCTACATTGTGGACCTGATTGTCAGAACGTCACAAGTGGTCTTAAAAACAAAACAACACCAACAGTAAAAACCATCTAGCTGGCCAAGTCTCATATGGCTTAGTATAGACTTTCTGAAATAAAATAAAAATACTTTATGATGGTACAAATGTAAAATTAGGGCTGAAGAGATGGCTCAGTGGGTAAACAGTACTTGCTACGCTTCTGTAGGACCCAAGTTTGGTTCCCCGCACCCACTGTGGATGGCTTACAACTGCCTGTAGCTGTTTTTGAAAGGTTTCCCTCCTCTGATATTAAGTCTCTACACTGATGCAGTGAGATAAATGACCAGGTTTACTGGGCAATGCGCTCCCAGGTGAAGCTTTTGGTCCCTGAGACTAGAAAGGAGACTAGAAGGTCACTCTTAAGACAGCAGTTTAAATACCTCAAAGATACGGTTGCTGTACAGCTGTGCAGGAGGAGCCACTGCTTGGCTGGCTTTGTGAGAGGGTGGAGGACCAGCTGAACAATTTTATCTCCAGAAGATTCAAGCTTCTCTTTTGGTCTCTGAAGACACACCCAACATATATACATAAATCTAAACACACACACTTTAAAACATCTTTTAAAAGTATAAAATTGTTCAAGTGCATAGAGTAGTCTTAATGAAACATCTAGTCACTAACTGCTTCCTTAGGGATATCTTGTCAACCTCTCAAACTCTGTCATTCTCCTCCTCTATCAGGACTAGAGCACTTCAACCCTATTCTTATTTTGAAGTGATGAACTTCGGCAGGATGCAGAGTGTGGAGGAACCTTGTGGAGCAAAGCATTTGTGTGAGACCTAGAGTTTCCACAAATCTTCTCCCTTTTAATTGATCCCCTTCATTCCCTGAAACCTAATAACCCTCTTTCAATACTGGTTTTTCCTTTTTCCTCTCTTTAATTTGACTCCTTTATGTCTTTATTGCTTCTAAACAGTGCTGTTAATTGTCTTGTCACTGAAGTTCTTGAGATGGGTGGTTTGAATAAAGGGAGTGGCACTATTAGGTGTGTCCTTGTTGTTGGGGTTAGGGCGTTGCTGTAGGGGTTGGTTTTAAATTCTCCTATACTCAAGCTACTCCCAGTGTCACAATCTACTTCCTGTTGCCTGAATATCAACCTGTAGCAGCTCCTCCTCCAGGACCATACCTCCAGGGAGCCTATATGCTCACTGCCATGATGGACTAAACCTCTGAACTGTAACCTGCCGCCACAATTAAATGTTTTCCTTTATAAAAGTTGTTGTGCTCATGCTGTCCCTTCACAACAATAGAAACCCTAACCAAGATTTGCTGATATACTGTATATTTAATAAAAAATAGTCTAGAATATCAGAAGACAGAGTCACACACAGCCAAGCCAGGAAGGTCAGGGAGTGGTGACCCATGTCTTTAATCTCAACGGTTAGGATGTAGACATTCTCTGAATCCCTGTGAGTTCAAGGCTAAACAGAGTCAAGCAGGGGTAGCTCATACCTTTAACCCTAGCTCTAGGAAATTTGAACCAGGAAATAAAATAGCTGGGTGGGAAAAGAATTATAAGGCAGGGGAAGACAGAAGTTTAGCTATTTTTGCCTGTGGCCCAGTCAGTCTGAGGAGATAGGATCTACCCATTCAACCTGAGGTGTTGGCTGTGGTCTGTTCCCTGTCTCTCTGATATTTCAGCTTTTACCCAATATCTGGATCTGGGCTTTATCATGATACTAAGTAGAATTGGGGGCATGAATTCGCAAAAAAGCTACTTGTTGGCCAGAGCTACTCAGGGCCTGGAGTCACTACCAGGCTGGATAGGCTTTCCATTTTGAGTTTTTTCAGACATAGGCTTCCCTCTCCTGGTGCCCCCCCCCCCCCACTTGGGCTGTTTCTATTCTAGGTATCTGCCCTACTGCACAGTCATCTGAATTGTCATCGACAGCAAATTTGATGAGTTAAATGGTATTTCTTAAAGAGGGGAGTTGGTTTAAGACAGAGAGAGAAAATACATTTCCCCTCACATTAAAAACTAGGAAACATTAACATGAAAAGAATTTGGTCTTTAATATTACTCTAGAGAACTTCAAAGTGGAACCATTAAAAGAGAGGAAAATTAATGTAGATGGAATTATTGTAATTTATATTGTAAATATTTGTTTGGTTATTTCTGTTTTTTCATTAAAAAGTCAGTTAATATGAACACTAAGATGAAAGTCTTAGAAAAGCTTGTTAAAATAGATTACAGAGATATTCAGACTCATAGAAGGATTTAAAGGAGAACTGTAGTATGAGGTTTCTGGCCCGGACTTTCAGGGCTAACCTCGAGGTCTTAACCCACAGTCCCACAGTCCCACAGTCCCACAGAGACACACAGATGCTTTCAATAGTTTTAGGCTGTTTGGCCTAAGGCCCAGGCATCTAACTTGCTAGCTCTCTACCCTTCATCTAACCCATGATTCTTCCTGTTCAGCCATGAGGCTAGGTACCTTCCTTTAGAGCAGCATGGTTGTCCTCTGCTTCTTTCCGCTTCTCTCTGGTGTTCTGCCCTGTGCTTCCTGTTCTCAGAGTTCTTTTTAGTCTAGTAGCCCCGCCCATACTTCCTGCCTGCCTTTGGCCAATCAGCGCTTTTTATTAAACCAGTGGGTGGGCCAATTATTTACCATGAAACAACACAATCCCCTACAGATAACCAATCTCAACATTGCCTTATAGGTTTTCAGAGAAACAGCCTAACGTTTTCAAACAATCAACCGTAATATATCGAGTAACCTTACAGGAATTACCAAGTGATAGAAATGGAATAGACTCCTGTGCAAATGTTAGATTTAAGGAGATTAAAGGAAGCAATAGTCACTTATGGCATGCATTCGACATTTGTAAGGCTGGTTAACTTGTAATAGAATTATCCCTAAAGATTGGACAGATATGGTTACAGCAGTGTTAGAGGCTTGGCCTTTACCTCTCCCCCCAAATGCTAGGTTTAAAGGTGTAGGTCACCACTGCTTGGCCTCTACGGCTAACTCTGCAGCTGGCTCTGCTCTCTGATCTTCAGACAAACTTTATTTGTTAGACCATACACAAAATATCACCACATTATAATCCTGTCATATCCCAACTAGACAACTTTCTTGACTTAGAAGATTCCAGTCCAAGTATTAAGTAAACTTTTATTACTCAGTTCTGTGTCAGAAGGAAGCCAGAGAACAAATTTTTACTTGTTTTGTAGCAGAATAGTCATTGGTGTGGATGGATGAGTTTTTATTAGTGACTCTTTTGAAACCTTTGTGTCTTGAGACATCTTTTATGCCCTTGTGCCAATAATCTTAAGTTCTGGGATCCCCTGAGCATCACAAACCCAATGGAACCAGGGCTGGAGCATCATTTGCTCTTTTAGGTGTAGATGTGCACTCAGAAGTGTCTATTACATATATTTCTAGTTCCTCACAGCTGGAGGGTCAGGGTGACTTGATCACCATACTTTCTAATTTAGCACGCATTATCCCATTGGTTCATTTTTATCAGAACTGCTCAGTTTTTAGAGTTGTGCTATAGACCTCATTATTGAAATTGCATCATACAATTATAAGTGGGGTTTTCAGATGACCTGGAAAAGGTCATTGCTGATTCTTTGGGGCATTAACATTTAAAAAAAAATTATTTTATATGTGCGAGTGTTTAACTACACATATGTATGAGCACTATGTGTGTGCCTGGTGCCCATAAAAGCCAAAAGAGGGCATCAGATCCCCTGTAATTGAGGTTAGATTTGTTATTTAGGTGCTGGGAATTGAAGCCAAGTTCTCTGGAAGGGCAGTCAGTCAGTGCTCTTCACCACTGAGCCATCTCTCCAGCCCTATGGGATCTTTATTTATTTAATAAGAAGAATTGGTAATTAAATTGAGGAGGAACAATAAAAGGAATTGAGATTTTTGTTTACGTTTTGGTACATTGCGACAGCCATTGATGCAAACAGCAGACACTTGGTGCCGGTCCTCCTGGGCTGTACTGAGGAATCTGAAAGACACTGCTTTGGAGAACTATCCTAAGAAAGAAAGGCAAATTAGGTCACACTTTCCTGGGCAGATATTCAGTAACTGGCCCATGCCAAGAACTTCCAAACTCTTCTAAGAATTTGGAAGACAGCCTCCAAGCTTTAAGGCCACCACAGCTGCTAAATAATGGTTAATGTCTGTTTTATAAGTACACTATTGGATTTTCATGTATTTCAGGGTGTAAATACAAAGTCTTATTGTGTCTTCCATTCTGACCTTGAATCACTATGTAGCCCAAATGCATCCAAATTCAGAACTCTCCTACCTCAGCTTCTATGTATAGTAATTCTAAGTAAGTATCACCAGGCACATTATCTTAACTAGAACACCCCTCCCCCATTTTCTTGGTGTTTTTTTTGTTTGTTTGTTTTGTTTTTTTTGAGACAGGGTTTCTCTGTATAACAGTCCTGGCTGTCCTGGAACTCACTTTGTAGACCTGGCTGACGTTGAACTCAGAATCTACCTGCCTCTCTCTACCTCTCTAGTGCTGGGATTAAAGGCATGCGCACCATTACTACCTGGTGTTAACTAGAAGTTTTGATACAGTGAAGTCACATTGGGTGTGACATCATACTGTTACAGTAAAGCACATGGTGACATGTACAGTGTAGCTTGCACTTTCTAATTAGGCTTTGTAGAGATTAACTGCTGATACTTAAGTTTCTTGTGACACAGGAAATAGTAGATAGGTAGCCCCTGTCAGGAGGGGTCAGTGCTGACTTCCTGAGGTATGTGCTGATGGCCAAGTTGTCACAATGTTTCATCATTACATTTTCTTTCTTTCTTTTTACAAATAAGGAAAATAGGAAAAAATATTCAAACTTCAAAATAAATTGCACCATATATTTTATACGTGTGTGCGCATTTGGATTTAGAATGCAGCAGCTTCATTGGCATGTGAATGGAGTTCCTGGTCCGAGAATGTTGCATTGAATACATCAGCCACGTCAATGGTTTTTGCTCTCCTTGCAAATCTTCAGGCTGACAAGAACTTTCGGGAAAATTTATGGCAAGTTTGTCTTTTTTAAAAGCTATGTTTCTATAAATCCTTTAAAGGGCCATGACTGAGACTGTAAATCATGTCACTGGCTTGACTAACGACCCTTTCATTTCCCGAACTCTGCCAGGCTGCCCAGAGGCTTGCATTGAGATTCTCTTGCAGTGTTTAATACCCATTCACGCAAAAAGGGGAAATTTTGATGTGGACTGCAGATATTTTAACCGTAATTTCTGATGAAAGGAAAATAAATAGAAATCGATGGTCTGGTGGCTTTAAGGAAGTCCATTAGTCACCACAGAGGAGAAAAAGTAGAATCGAATGGGGGGGGGGGGGGGGAGGAGCAACTCTCTTCACTAAATCAATGGGGCTGTAAGTTTGGATTTTACATATGAGTGTGATTGGCACATCCAATTCTAATGAGGGTAAAAGTCTGAGTGCTTGTTCGGATTCCATTTCAATAATAAATGAAAACTAGAAACTGAATGTGGGGAAAATAAGGGCATATACATGCAGCAGGCAAAAGCCCATAAGGCCTTGACACTGGGGTCACAAACCCCTAGGGCAGAAGGCCAGGCAGGTAATGTGGAAACTCTCATATTTAAAACCAGCTTATATGGTATGAAGGCAGTGTTTGATCTCCCATCCAAACTTCAGGTCATCCTAAGTATTCCTTTCTCCAGGCACTAAAGGATCATCCTCTGTGATTTCTTTCTTTTGAAAGCCTCTCATGATTTGCCTCTACTGCCCTGTTCAAGAGTGATTGGCGGCTGGATCACTGTTGGGGTGAGGTATCTGAGGCTCAAGTTTCATGGGAGGCGCTTGATATTCATTTGATTTGTAAATATTCAATTTGTAAGACAAAAAGATAACCGGGGAGGTGAACCTCACCAGAGGCTTTAAATAAGGTGGGGAAGTTAGTAGCTAGTAGCTGAGAAACAATACCCAGGGTATAGTCTGAGCTGTCCACAAGAGGCTTCCTACGTCTTAATTTTGTGAAGGCATGGATTTATCGTTACAAAACTTCATTTTTAGAAAAGAGCATTTAATGCCGGAGGGCAGGGCCCAGTCTTCTGAGTCTGGAAAGAACTTCATTCAGGCAGCCAATACAAAAGTTAGTTTCGCGCTAAAAAGTTCAGCCAGCAGATTCAGGGCTTGGGTTTGCTCAGAAAGTCTAGCCAATGGTTGCAGGAGAGGTCAGTGTAAGGGGACGGATACGCAAGCAGGAGGACGCTGTAACACGTAGGTACTGAGATATGCTGGGAGATCCTGGTAGCCAGTTTAGCTTTGTTATCTTCAATAGGTATTTCAGTTGAGCTGTTTGTCCGGGTTTAACATCTTGCTTCCTCAGTTCCCTGAAATGCTTTTCGTTTTCTCTCAACGACCAGCGTTCCGGAGAAGTGAGTTCCCTCAAATTAGGGAGTTTGAAGGGAAAGAAGTGAGGGGTAGTAGATAGTGGATCAGGGTTCGTGGGGTGGCCAAGACCTTCAGGTTTGAAGCGACAAGAGAAAGTGAAAAGCCAAAACCTTGTGGAAGAGGTGAGGGTATGCTGTAGTGAAAGCTCCACCTCAGCCCCTGGTACCTACCCAGCCATATACCTAGAGAGTCTGGAATGTTCTGTTGGAAGCCCCACCTTTCCCCGCCCAGACCCTGCCCCCCAGAAAGTCCCACCAAACACGGGTCCTCCCCCAGAGATATTTAGAGCACTCCCATAGGATATTTGAACTGCACCCCAGAAAGCAAACACATGGCTTTTCGGTCTCCCTTTCCCATCTCTCTGGGCTTTTTCTGATTTGTCTGATTTGGATTGTTGTGTCTGTGGAGAGGCTTATGGAGGTGCAAAAACTTATCACCTGCTTTATGTGATCCTGGCTGAGGCAGGTCAGGGAAATAACTTTTCTGTTCTCATTTTCTTCTCTGCTCTTTGACCTCAGGTCAAGGTTAAGGAAAGATTAAAACAGTCTTGCAATTCAGCATAAAGGTGGAGAAAGCTAGAAAGGGTTTGCAAGGTGGTGGTGGGATTGAATTTAGCACAGTTGCATGTGTGTTTGTTCACATCAGCCTCTCCAGACAGTCTGAGTTACTTGGCACAGGGAAGGAGCTCAGCCTCATGTCTCTGCACATCCCTAGGATCGAACTCATAGTAGAGTCTCAAGATTGTGGATAGAATCGGTGAATATGGTAATTTATGCTTGCTCGAGGTGAAAATGGTAATTTATGCTTGCTCGAGGATTGTGCTTGTAAAATTGCTGCATGCTTTCTGGAACCCAAGGATTAACCATGGGCAGCATAAGCTCATTCATAAAACAATTATTTATTTTCGTTTTATGTGCCAAGGTTTTTGTGTTTGCATCCCATTAGTGTGTCTGGTATTCTCAAAAGCAAGAAAGAGTATCAGATTCCTTGGAACTGGAATTACAGGTGGTTGTGAGCTGCTATGTGGTGTCTGGGAGTCAAATCCAGATTCTCTGGAGGAGAAATCAGTTCTCTTAATAGCTGGGCCATCTCTCTAGCACTCCTTACTCTCAACCCCCTGAAGGCCACACAGAGTCACTGGATATTCTGTTCTGGAGCTGCCTGGTGAGTTACAGGGCTTGTGATACTGCTTTGGAAGAGCAGCATTCTGTCTTAGTTGCTGAGCCATCTCTCCAGTTCCAAGGAAAGCATCTTTAACAATGAACCGAAGGTGCAGACGTATTCTGGATGGTATCATTTAAAAATATCTATTCTTGGTGCTGGAGAAACGGCTCAGTGGCTCAGAGCTCTGGCTGCTCTTACAGAGGTCTAGGGTTCAGTTTCCATCACCCTTCATTTTGACTCATAAACACCTGTAAATCCAGTTGCAGGGAATCCAATGCCTTCTTCTGGACTCCACAAGCACCAGGAATCCACATGAGAAATAAAAATATGTGTTGGTAAAATGCATAAAATAAAAACCAATATCTTTTAAAAAATTCATTCTTTTTTGGGGGGGGGCAGTTGAGACAGGGTTTCTCTGTGTAGTCTAGACTGTCCTTGAACTAGCTCTTTAGACCAGACTGGCCTCTGAGTCACACAGATCCACCTGCCTCTGCCTCCTCCGTGCTGAGTTTAAAGGAATGTGCCCCTATCGCCTGTCAAAAATGTCCATTCTTGATAACACCAAAGTTACATTATTAGAAGCAAACCTGAAGGTGTTTTTCTTTGGTCTGATACCATATTGCTAATTGGAAAAAAAAAAAAAAAAAAAAAAAAAGGAAGAAAAGGAAAACAGAAGTTTAAAAACCTTAACTTCAAACCTAACAAACCTCCAGGGCATTCATCTGAGTAGTCTCTGTTTTCATCAGCTAATCTTGAAAAGATTGACACCCTGCACCGGGTGCAATGAATCCATCAGATGGTGCTGCCTGGGTCCTTGAGTAATGTTGTGGAATTTAGTACTCTTTCAAATCCATAGTCCTCTTCCAAATCCCTAGGAACAAGAAATGAATCTTTACTGTGATAAATCAATAAGATTTGTTAGATACTTGGTTTAAATTCCACCTCCATGATTTTCATAGTATGTATTGTAGTCAGTCATTTGTGTGGACATCCTTTGCAGCTTGAATCTTGTAACACAAGGGTTCTTGTGTCCCTTGGAGATTTGCTTAGAACATTTCACAAAATCAGTGCCAAACATTTCAATGTACTGTGTATTGCACACAGCGGATTCACACATTACCTCTTTAGATTCTCTCGATGTAAGTACATTGTTGTCCCCGTGCACATTATTTTCTTTACTTTGTTCCTTATTTGTGTGTGTGAATGAGAGAGTATAGTTCAGAGAATAACATTTCACAGCCATTTCTGTCTTTTTACTGTGGGTTTTGGGATCAAACTCAACTTGTCTCCATTTTATAGATGATGAAACAGACTGAAAAATTATCTATAAACTGAAAAAAGTCAATTTGCATAATTGTGCAAAAAGATTAAGTGAGGGAATAATTTCTCCAACCTTGACCGTGGCGTGGTTACATTCTCTTTACATTCTTTTTTTTTTTTTTTCCTAATCCTTCTGGCTTTTCCTGATTTTCTTATATGATGAACTAGTGCTGTACAACAAATCACCCCACAATAATGCCTCACAGGATTTACTCTAGAAGCTATTAGCTGTCCAGTGGCAGACTGGGTGGATCCTACTGGCTGAGTCAACTCCTTTGCATTCTCTGTTTTTATCTGTTTAAATGGTAGTTCCTGAGGAAACTTACTGAGAGACCATAGACCGAGGAGAGACAGAGAGACAGAGACACAGAGTGAGATACACATACAAGAGAAAAAGAGAGACAGAGACACAGAGTGAGTCACACACACAAAAGAGAGAGACAGAGACACACAGAGAAAGACACAGAGAAACTGAGAGACAGACTGAGAGAGAAAGATACACAGAGAGAGAGAGAGAGAGAGAGAGAGAGAGAGAGAGAGAGAGAGAGAGAGAGAGCACTCAGTGTGGCTACCCCCAGATTTTCTTAGAAGCGACCCTGGGTGAGGGGTGGGACCTGTCTTCACTGGAAGCCTTAAACTCCACTTTTTGATTGGAGGAAAGTCATTTGCCTGAATTAGTGTAGGTCAGGGTAAGTGATTTCACCTAAACTTGTACAGCTGGTAGATGGCCTCATGATTATTAGGTGAAAATTTATATATCAAAATTTCACTCTGTTTTTTCACGACACCAGAAAAATATCTTTAGATCAGCCCTAATGGCCCTAAGGAGATTCAGTTCTTGTAGTGGCCTTGGAAGCTAAATTTGCTTTGTAGGAAATCAGCCATTTATAAGCACTTCACAAGTTTGTTCTGAACACCCATGGTTTTCATTTTTCCGACAGATGTTCACGTTCATGGTTTCACAATGAATCACCTTTTGTTGTTATTCTTGCTGTCATTATTTTTATCACATTTCTCAAGATCCTTTTGTATGGGTCTTAGATCTACCACTTTCGTCAGTGCCTACCTCCTTAATCTTTTATCGTGCATGTGGGTCTCTTCTGACGGGCCATTAAAGAATATGTTCGATTTTGTTTCTGAGACACGAACTAGCCTCTAATTTGCTGTGTAGCTGAGGCGGGCCTTAGGCTCCTGATTTTCCTGTCTCAGTCACTCAAGTGCTGGAATTACAGGTGTGTGCTAACCACTCCTAGCTGGGGAAATATTTAAGATTAGGATCTGATTCATGGCCCGAGGAACATTCTTTTGCTTTGCTTTGTTCTTTTAGGCCCTGGCCTCCACAGTTGAAATTTTCTGATGAATAAAGTATTTGAGCAGTAGCCTGGATATGAAATCTCAGAGTTTATGGATGAGTTTTGGCAGCTGTAGGAAGCTTCCCTCAGTTGGGAGCACAGGGAAAGACTTATTGAAAAATGGGTGAATGGATACTGGCTTCACAGGTAGACCTGGAGTGTCTTGGCCAGTCCTCATCAATACAGCGCAATGCACATGGATACTGTTGTAACAGTTAAAAAAAAAATGATAGTGTAGTAAATTTTAATAAAGCTTTATTTAACCCGATAGATCCAAAGCACCACCGTAATATAAAGATACACCTACAGCGTTTTTCTTTCGTATTTTTATAGTGTCTTAGACTCTGGCGTGTATTGTACGCTTAACATAGCTCAAGCAGAACTTGCTGTTTGAGCTGAGCAACCGATCATAGTACTAACACGACGTTCAAGCTTTGGGGCTTTTGGTGTCTCAACCTTTTCCCTCGTGGAGCCTTGCCTTCATCCTAGCTCAAAACACCTGTCGTGGAGACGCTCAGTCGGTTTGTTGTCAACACAGAGGAACAGAGCAACCTCATTTATAAGCTATTTATTTGCTGTCGTTTCCACCAGGATGTGGGCGTCTCCGGGGCAGGGACTTTATTGATGTATTTTTTAAACCTGCCGTATTTGTGTGTGTGTGTGTGTGTGTGTGTGTGTGTGTGTGTGTGTGTGTGTGTGTGTGTGTTTTCCGGCACGGAGCACACCGCCTAGCCCACACGGGTCGTTGGGTTCACATTCTGGCGACGAAAGCCTCCGGTTTCTTCGAAGCGGGCGGCAGAGGGCAGCCGGGCGCTAAGTCACAGGTGGGGCGCGCGCTCGGTGCGGGCGAGTGGGTGTGTGCGGGGTGCGCGCGGCGGGGCGGGAGCGCGGACCCGGGAGGAGCCGCGAGCGCAGCCGAGGAAGAGAACGAAGAGGAGGAGGAGGAGGAGGAGGAGGGAGGAGGAAGAGGTGGTGGTGGCTGCGTCCCCGCGGGGCCGAACTGCGCCCCAGGCAAGGAGTGGAGGCCGCTCGGAGCTGACCCGGACCCGCCACGGGGCGCAGGGCGCACGGACCGAGAGCTGCGGGGCCGGGTGAGTAGCCGCCCCAGGAAGCAGGAGGAGCGGGAAGAGCGAGAGGGCGGCCCCGGCGTCGGGGGAACAGGTGGCCCGGCCGGGTGCTTTGTGTCCCTTCTCTCTTCTGTCCCTGCGTCGTCCAGAGAAGGAGGCGGGAGCCCGGGAACCACAGGCACGGGGCTGGGCGCGGCGGTGTGGGATGTGGGGGTCCCCCGGTTGGGGCTTAACAAAGGGCGCGTGGCCCCAGCCCGGGGGAGGCCTCCAGATCCGGGCCGAGCCCCAGGGACCCCGATTTCCTTGAGGTTTCCATTTCATTTTCCCCCCCATTTCTTTCAGAGGTCTGCGGCTTGGTGCATGAGGGGTCCGCAGCAGCGCGGCGGCGGTGGGGATGGTTCGGGCCGCGGAGCAGGAGTGGCCTGGGCTCTGGTGAGGCGTGACAGTCTATCATGACTGTGTTCAGGCAGGAAAACGTGGACGACTACTACGACACCGGCGAGGAACTGGGCAGGTACCAGGATGGGGGAGGCGGAAGCGATCGGTGTGGGGGGCAGCGCGCGGTAAACATTCTGCTTAAGCCAGGCGTGCCTCGGGCCATTCTCAGAGATGTGCGGATGGATGGTAAAGGAAGCAGAGCCGAATCCACGTAGGACAGGAATCAGGAATAAACTGCCCGGCCCCGAGAGGTGGAGAGGCAGTCCACAGTGTAGTCACTGCGCCCGGAGAGAGTATGGTCAGAGCCCCTGGACAAGAACAGACTTCATTGTGTGCATGAACCTCTGCCTGCCTTCTCCCTTCTGAGACAATGAGACAAATGCTAAGACTCTTTACTGCAATTGGAGGGACTGCCTATGTGTGATTTAAGCAGGGTACAAGTTAATGGGCGTTTAAAATTTTAATACTCACCCCTTGTGTTGAATTTTTACTGCAACACCAGCCAGGATTGTTAGGTAGGTGTGGAACTTGCCAGATGTTGGCCTTGGATTTGAAACTTATTCCAATCAGGAATTTTATTCTCAAGCTTGGTAGTGGTGTCTTGGGTGCCATTTATGGCGGCTGCCTATAGTTAGAGCCTACCAGCACACTGTGGGAGCCGTGATGAGCAGAGTGCCAGTGTCGGAAGTGCACAAAGACGATTTCTCTGGAAGCATTTGATGACTGCTTGGTAGAATTTATTGATCTCTGTTTTAGTGAGCAAATAGCCCAGTGTTCATACTGTGTTTAAAATTTGGCTTGTGGAATTGTGTGTTGGCATTGTGACTAAAGCAGGCAAAAGGATTTATAAACATAGTTGCAGTTACTCAGACAGTGTGTGTATTGAAATTTGTATTTTTCCACATATACCCAATGGCCTTATGCCAAGCTTTTTTTCTTCATGGAAAGGAAATTAAAAAAGAAAAAAAAGACCCACACCCTCTCTTACCTAGTAGGATTTTGGAAGATATCTACCTAAAATTTTAAAAATAATTCAGATAGCCCATGAATGGAAAAGATCTTTTAAAAGTTACAGTAGAGAGCATTTATGTGTCTGTTCAGTATAGACTTAAGGCATCTATGGAGGCTGTGCTTAGGGAGAGAATAGTATTATCTTACATCTTAATAGTGCCTTTAAAGGCAAGGTTCTGAAAGAGCACATTTCATGGATATGGGTAGGGTTGAGGTGGGGAGTGTGCAGTTGAAATACTTGGCTTAAGTGGAATTCAGCCACTCGCCTATGGTTCACAGCAAGATGAGTGTGTGGGATTTTCCCCTGGTGGGGGGTGTGGGTTGAGGGACTAGAAAATAAAAAGGGCGAAAAATTTTGATTCCATTTCTGTAAGCTTGTCCGATTCTATAAACTGTCTTGCAAAAAGATGGTATGGTGATTGTTATGAATAAAAGACACTGACTTTGTTTCTCTTATGATCTTTTTATGGAATTAAGTGGCAAGAGAAAGGAGAGAGGGGCGCCTCCCTGTGGTTGGCAAATGGATTGTTGATGTTGCGTGGGCGTAATGACAAGGGAGTTTTGCTCATTTATCACTAATGTTTCATTTTAATTCTGACTCTGACTACATTTCTGTGCATAACTTTTCCCCACGCAAGACCAACTGATGAGCTGTTTATTAAGTAATTTGTGTGATGTAGGAATTTTGAAGACGTGCTCTGGCGAAGTTGGGATTTGGGGAATTTTAAGAAAGAAAACATGCACATGTGATAGCTGCTTTTGTTTCCTCCAAGAAAGGAAGCACATGGTTGGCTTTTTCAAAGGGTTTTCTATGCCTTGTGGTTCGATGCCTGTTTTGGATACCATCACTTTTGCCAAAGAAGCTTTGATGTAGGGTGCACAGGTAGAGATGTCCCTGGAGTGGAGGTTGGAGGCTCAAGGGCAGAGAGATGAAAACAGACAGGTCTGTGGCAGGAATGGAGGGCAATGCTAAGCTCTGAGCAGTGAGCTGCTAAGAAGAGTTGAGGTAGACCAGCATCTAGAGCTTAAAACTTTCTTTAGTTTATGTATGACCCTGTATATCTGCCACATAAATGCCAATGCCATGGAGGCCTCTCGGAGCTGGAGCTAAAGGCAGCCATGGTAATGCTTCCAGAGAACTCATGTTCTCTAGAAGAGCAGCAAGTACTCAACCATTGAGCTGCCTCTCTAGCCCCATCTAGGTTTGTTTAGTAATCCTTAAGTACAGCTGTTCATCTCATAAGTGAACTAAAAAAAATTCTCATCTAGAAAAAAAAGGATGAATTTTAGGGAAGGGTACACTATTGTTATTTTCCTTGGAAAAACTGAGAGAATACAACTTCTGAATGTGTGTGCATGTTTCTTCTATGTATTGCCCAAGACTGTAGATTTTCCTGTTAACTGCTAAGGACTTTAAAACTACCATTTTCTTTTTTTGAAGAGTGACAGATGAGACCAAGCAATGCACAGATAGCCTAGACCAAAACCCAACTTGGCAGTTTGATGGCTTTATGACTTCCCAGGTCATAACTGATAAGCCCAGTGCTTATTTCATAGAAGTCATGAAAAATCAAGTCATTTAAGGTGTGGGAACAGTTTATAAGGCTTATACAAGAACAGATTATCTGTAGGACTGTCCATGACAGATAGGTATTTGAGACAGGCTGATAGCTGGGTGGACTGTTTGAAAAAAGAAGGACCATCGTGTGGACCATCGTGTGGACCACTTTGTTCTTTGATTCAGATTAATGCAGCTCTAGGCTGGAGTTCTATCCTCCAAGCAGAAGTTGAGGGGACCATTTTCTTTAGAAGATTTTGATGCCCTTCAGTGCTCACTTGAGGAAGCATATAGTATTTTTCTCCCTCTCCGGGGAGGCAGAAGACAGTGCTCCTTTTATGGTCTATGGTGCTCCCCAAGAGTATCTCTGATGAGAGCACCTTTTCAGGGCTGTTATGCTAGGTTTTAATATTGTACCTTGGCTTCTCTCAGCTGGGGTTTTGGACAGTTCCTTGCTGGCTTGCCCACCACTGGCCCTAGTTATACTCTTGGCCATCACTGAGTTTGACCTGTGAGTTACCTGGGCACATCCTTGTCCACTGCTTTGCTGTGGGACTTGGCAGTGTCTTGTCTCAAGGTCTGACTTTGCTCAGTCTGATTGAGGCCCACTTCCTTAGTAACTCTTATGATAATTTTAAAGAGTTATTTATTATTATTTTTGTTTTGTGGGTATGTGCGTGTGCGCAGGTGTGTTTGTGGGTATGTGTGCAGGTGCACTCACCTGTACACACGTGTGGTATACAGAAGAAAGCATCTGGTTTGTTCCTTTGTTACTGCCTATCTCTTTAGTACAGGCTCTTTCCCTGAACCTGGGCTCACATTTTCTTTGGTAGGCTAGCAGGCAGCAAGCCTCATCCAGCCTCCTTTCTCCACTTTTTCAGAGCTGGAGTGGTAGGAGTGTGTGGGATGCCTGGCTTGCTGTATGAGTGCAGGAAATTGAACTCCTGGTCCCTTGGATTATTCAGCAAGTACTCCTAAGCCCTGAGGCATCTCTGCAGCCACTCCATGGTTACAGGAGCCAAACAGATGACTTGTCTGCAGGGTCAGGTCCCCTAGGGCTTACAACACTGTTCATCTTGATCCTTGCAGCTTGCTTGGGAGTTCTTTCTAGGTGTGCTTTGTGGTTCATTGTCACTGTAGTCCTTTACACTGTGTTGGTGCTGAAGACACAAGGCCAGTGTATCCATGAACTGACTCCAAGCTCCCAGGACAGCCAAACACAGAAAGACCAAGTGTAACAGGTAGTTTGCTGTTTAAGCTGAGTGGACTTGCTACGGGGCACTTTGGACACCTTCGTTTATAGGGTCGCAGGTGACTTAGAGACAGTAACCGTGGATTTCTGACGCATAGTCACTACCTAATGTTCATTTAGTGACCCTTCTGTATCACCTCAGGCGTCAGTCATCCTGCACTGTAATAGCTGCTTGATTTCCAGGGAGCAGTGACCTTGGATTTTCTCACCATGTTGTCATTTTTAAATGCTTAGTTAGATGTATGGTATTTAGTAGGTGCTCAGCAGTATGTGGCAATTGACTGAATGGGTCCTTGGGACAAGTCTAGATATGGGCCTTGAAAAAGCAGAGACCGTGATGAAGACAGACCTTAAGATGTCAAAGCTCCAGCTCACGGGAATGAAACCTTCACATTTACATTCTCTGCCACCCAACAGGAGAAACATGGCTACCCAAATTTCCAAGAGTGAGACCAGTTTTAAGCAAAACAAATGGAGCGGAGCATTAAGTACTTCACATTGGTTTGGATGGTGGTTAGAGGCTTATAATTCAGATTTATTACCTACTCCACTTGGCATAAAATCTATAGGCATTTTAATTGAAAATAAGAAATAGCAGAAAGGCATTGGAAAGCACACATGAAGCTGGTGGTGTTAACAGAGGGAAATTTGGTGATGGCAGGTTTTCTGGCCCTGGGTCTGAATTAGGTTCAGTGTGGTCAGTAGTTGAGGGGGTTTGGAGCTGACTTTCTGGGCCTGCATGCTTGCCTTTCCATTCTGGGCATGTGTCTTATTTTGCCTCATAGAAACCCGAAGGGTAAGTTATGTTGACATGCTCCGGGAAAAGCAAGAAAACTGAACACTTAGGGGTGCTCACATTCATTCCAGGAGCTAAGTATATTTCACTGGGGAAAGGGAACATTCATGTATCTTGCTCTGTGTCTTTTGCCAGCAGTTGTCACTCCTTGAAGGATGGACAATTTCCCTCCAGGTTAGATGGGAGTGGTGGGTGAGTGGTTAAGAGGCGTAATATCCACTGCAGGACACCTCCTAAGATGTGTTGGGGTGCAGGATGACAAAGTCAAGGTTATATTGACTGACTCGGCAGGGAAATGTGTCCTTAATTCTGAGTCAGTTGGTTATGTATACTCAACCTAAATGTGATGTCAGTAGAGATGCATTTCTGATTATGAGACACAGGAGACCATGTCCTGACAGGATCAGGGTACTAGGCAACCTGAGGCCTCAGGGACTATATCCTGGAGGAAGCCTAGGTGCCCAGCAGCATCCTTCCTTCTGCTCAGTGTTTAGTCACAGTAGCTTTTCCAAGACAGCTGGTTAGTAGGTGAAAAGAAATGGTTTAAGGACCCCAGCCCAGATCGAGGTCCTTAAAAGCTAGCAGCCACTACTTTCTGAATGTGAGGTCCTCAGGTCCTAAGGATGTGCTGACCATCGTACCTTCCCCTTATGGCTTGTGTCCTGCTGTTACACGTGCCATCAGCACAGGATGTAATTAATGTGTAGTTGAGCCCTAAAGTTACTAGTTTAGTATTTTAGAAACTTGACAAAACTCGTGTTGTGTTTAGCTTCTTAGCACTGTAATGTGCACGACTCTGGCTGGGCTCCATCCCCCGGCTCTGCCTCCTCATTGACCTACAGTTTTTCTCTTCATGGTCATTCTAGCTCAGACTTGGTGTGTGATCCTTTGAAATTTTACAGGAAAGGTGTAATTCAGTCGACTTGATGCGGTTTTCTGGGATAAGTTAGCAGAGCAGAGTGCATCTCCTCTTGCCTCTGAAGAGCTTCTATAACAGTGTATTATTAGTAGTAAGTCTTTATGTTCTTTTCTTGAGATTCGAAGTGGCCTTTTAGGATGCAGTTAGGATAGGATAAAGTTAGCACTTGATTTTCTGTCCTCCTACTAAAATGCTTTAAATAATAATATAAAATAACCTGACTCGTATGGAAAACAAAAGGTATGCTGCCTGTAACCCCAGTGTTGGGCTGAGGGAGACAGGTTCTCTGCATATGTAATAGAGACTGATGGAGTAAATACTTAGTGTCCTTCTTTGGCCTTCATGAAAACTCAAGCAAGCACACACCCTTGTGCACCTATCATGCACACCCTTCCCCCATTACCTTAGGCTATTTGTATAAGGTGTGAATGAAACTATGTTTAGACTTAGGTTTCTTCATTGAGCTATCTTTTTATGTACATGCAACTCTTTTAAAGTTCAAAAAGAAGAAAAAGAAAAAAAAAAGGACCTTCTAAACACTTAGGATCCTAGTCATTTTGAAAAAAAGAGCAAGAATGAACAGATTTTCATTGTTGGATATTTCTGTCAGTTGTTTATTTCTGAACCATTCAAACTGTGTAATTTGGGGAAAGTGGAGATTGAACCCTGGGCCTTATACTGTACCATCAATCCACATCCCCAACCTATCTTTTGCTTTTGCTTTTTGGGGTATGTGTGTGCACACATGTGCACATTCATGTGGATATAAGTACATGAGCGTGTACTTCTTGTGGAGGCCACAGGTCATTTTACAAGAGCTGTCCACCTTGTTTGTGAGGTGGGATCTCTCACAGGGACTTAGAGCTGATGGCTACACTGAATAAGCTGATGTGAGATCATATGTTCCTACCTCTCAGCCCTAGATTTATAGGTGTCTACTGCCATACTTGCCTGGGTGCTGGGGACTAAAGTCCTTGGACTTATATGGTGAGTACTTTATTGACTGAGCCATCTCCCCAAACTCCCTTTTTCTTTTTCTATTTCTTTCTTTCTTAAAACAAAATAAAAAACTCTGATAGGGTCTTACTTTGTATTCCTGGCTGGAACTCACTTCGAAAACTAGGATGAACTCAAACTGCCTGCCTCTGTCTCCTGAATGCTAGGATTAAAGGTGTGCACTGCACACCTGGCCATGTCTTTTATTTTTTAGTATAAAATTGTCCAGACTGTCTTAGACAGCATGACACTCTTTCCTGCAGTGTAGGATTTTCCAGTTGAAAAGTTGGAAGAGAATGAATAATCGGTTCCGTCTTTTGTCCCATCCTGATGAGGGTTGGGTTTTTCTCAGAGCTTCTTTTCTATCTGCTTAGCAACTCAGAGGTCTGTCTGTGGCCCAGCCGCACGGGAGGCGGGTGGGAGAAGAGGCCATTGTTGGTGTTGGCTCAGTTCTGCTGCTGTTCTCCTTTGAGAGGGTCTGTGCTGCATTGTCATCCCTCCCCCACGTACAGTTCTCCCCTCCCTCCATGTACAGCGCTTTCCTCCTGCTTCTCTGGTTTGTTTCCATGAGAGGATTGAAGTTAAAGCTGCTGCTTTACAGGAAAGCTGTAGGTGCAGAAGGTGTGAGCATCCTGTAGAGGACAGACTCAACAGATGAGGCTAGAGTTAGAGTGCACTCCCATGTGGTGCACACAGATGCTACTCTAGAAATCTGCTGAGCCAACAGGTGACAGCAAAGATTGAACTTCCCTGGTCTGAAGATGTGGAATCTGGTGTGTTTGATGATGGACAAAATGCTCAAAGTGTTATTTTCACTCAAATATTCCAAGGTTTAAGAAATCTGTGACACCCAGTACACTTCCAGACCCGTGTCACAGATAAGGGACATTAGTAATATCTTATTGATCCATCAACCAAATGGAAATCGTCCTGTGTTCATGTGGAATAGGATGTAGAAAGTTGTTTGAGCTAGAGAGGTGAGCCAGTTGTTGAAGCGTTCTCTGTGTAAGCATGAGGACCCGAGTTGAGATACCCAACACCCAGGTAGAAACTGGCTGAGACAGCAGGTGTGTGCCGGTAATTCCAACACTAGGAAGTTGGAGCTGGCAAGATCCAGGGCTTGCTGGCCAGTTAGTCCACAGAACCAGTGAGCCTCAGGTTTACTGAGAAGCCCTGTCTCAAAAAATGTGGAGAGAGCAGTCAAGGGCCATTCCCAATGTCAGTAATAGATCTCAGGCCTCCGTATGCACGTATACCTGTGCATACAGATATAAACATGTACACATCACATGTGCAGGCTTTGTATACACACACTCTTATAAGTTATTCTCTGAATGTCTCCAATTAGTTGTGTATTGCTGTACTCCTTGCTCTGTGATTCTTGTGTCTTCAGATAACCAATGAGAGAGGTTCTGTCCAGCTTGTGGAGGAGTCTTTTCCTCATGGATCTGCCTCTTGCCATCCATTGTGCCAGTTTGTCTCAGAGAGAGAGGAGGGGGACTAACTGACTAAATCGGTTTTGGATCTGTTTGTATTGGGTTTGCTGTGTCCAGGAATCCTACCTATTTGGGTCCTAGGGCTTTTTACTTTCTCACTGCATACTCCAATTCTGGTCTCAGCTCTTGGTGGCTGTGGCGGGGGCCGCTCATCTTTGCTCAGGCCTGTATCCTCTGCTTCTTTCTGCCCCTTTGACTCAGCCTGCTGGGTGGGTTCTGGGCCTTTTGATGCATGGGTCTGTTTGCCCTGTGCTGTCTGCCTCTCCTCTGGGCTGGGCTCCCTTGGAGAATACCTATGTGGTGTACTGGTGGTTCCTAGAGCATCTCAGAGACACCTAGCTGGGCATTTGAAAGCTGGCTGCTGGAGGTAGAGCTTAAGGAATACAGTACCAGTCCACCCAGACCACAGGAAGAAAGAACAAGAGCCATTTAGGGCCAGGAGGCTTTGCTATGGAGGGGACGTCTAGAAAAGGAAACCACATGAGAGGGATTGGAGGAGAAAGGGGGGAGCCAGAAAGCTTCCTGGGCGTGCTTTGAGGGGTGGTTACCCTTCGACTACATGTCAGCATGTAAATTTGTGTTTTAAATATGGCTTTTTTTCTTTTTTGAGACACGGTTTCTGTGTAGCTCTGGCTATGCTGTAACTCACTCTCAAGACCAGGCTGGACTCAATTACAGAGATTCTCCTGCCTCTGCCTCCCAAGTGCTGGGATTAAAGGCTCGTGGCACTACTGCTTGACTTAATATGGCATTCCTAACTTCTGTAAAACAGATAATATCTTTTCTTTGCTTAAGTTTTAACTTTTAAAACCTGCTGGCCAGATGCAACACTAGGGTGTTGGTGAAGGGGAAGTGGATTGATTTATGGATCTGTATGCAGAGGGGAGTCTTACATGAATGCCCACAGTCCCTGACTAGACAACCTGCTTTAGAAAGTAAGAAACGGGGCA
Organism: Phyllotis vaccarum; assembly: GCA_033318265.1. Taxonomy (NCBI): domain Eukaryota; kingdom Metazoa; phylum Chordata; class Mammalia; order Rodentia; family Cricetidae; genus Phyllotis; species Phyllotis vaccarum. The sequence continues at coordinate 64,550,592 of JARWLC010000011.1, forward strand.
GGTTCCTGACAAGCACCGATTTGAAATGTGAAATTGGGTGCTGGGCCAAGACAGATCTGCCTTTGCCAAGAAAAGTCCATTAGGTTGGTGGTTGAAAGGCTGAATTGTTCATATTTGCTAATGGCCAGGCTATGCCAGCTGCTGGGGCAATGGCTTCTGATGCTGCTGAGTGGCTGTCCCTGTAAGTGGCCTGAAGTAGCAGATGGCTTGTTTGGGGAACATGGCTGCTGCTTAAGGGTTGACTGTTCTACAGGAGTCTTCCTTACTTGGGAGGCCCATTGTAAGGTATCTTTAGTTTGTCAGGACAGTGCTGGAGAGATTGCTCAGGGATTAAAGGTTACTGCAGAGGACCTCGATTCAGTTCCCAGCACACACATGACTCGGGATCTGACACTCTCTTCTGTCTTCTGAGGGCATTAGACACACACAGACATGGAGACAGAACATCCAAACACACACAATGAGTGATTTTTTAAAGTGAGATAAAGAAAGGTGAAAATATTTTTAGAATCTAATCAAGTCATTCTCATTTGAATATTTCCTCATTTATTTATTTATTTATTTAATTTAAATGAATCCACCCAGCCTCCTGTGAGAGATAGACACATGTAGACTGGTGAGCTCAGAAGCATATACAGTGTGGGTCTCTGTCTACATATCCCTGAGAGAAACTCAAGATGTGAAGGATACAAGGAGCCTGAGATTTACTAGGTGCCACCCACCACTAGACCAGCAGTTGGAGGTAGATTAAGTTAACATCTGCAAGGTGGTGGTGGTTTCTCTTCTCTTTTCTCTCCCCTCCCCTCCCCTCCCTCCCTCCTTTTTCCGAGACAGGGATTTTCTGTGTAGCTCAGGCTGTCTTGGAACTCACTCTGTAAACCAGGCTGGCCTATCTGTGTGCCTCTGCCTTCCAAGTGCTGGGATCAAAGGATCAAAGGATCACTACCTCTTGGTAATATCAACATTTTACAGTTGAGAAAACTGGGGCTCTAGAGACATTCCAGGCTAGATTAAGTAGCTCGCTCCTAAGTAAAACATTTATCTAGCATTTAGTCACCCAGCAAAACCAGACAACAGAACAAAACGGAGAGATAATCCATCCTGGATACTGCATTTGAAGCGCCGGAAGCAGCTATTGGTTCCCAGTGCTAGAAGTCGGTGAGGAGTTGTGAGCTGTGATGGAATCAGTAGGTGTTAGGGGTTCTCCTCTTTGCTCCCCGAGTCCAGAATTCTCTTCCCCAGTGTGACCTGCATAGCCTTCAGTTGGGTGGGGCCATCTGTGCATTGTTCATACCTCTACCTGGTGTAAGGCTTTGAACACCTGCACACCCCCCCCCACACCTGTAGGACACAAAGAAATGAATGCACGGCTAAGTCTGTTTTGTGAGCAGAACCCTTTCTCTATCCAATGGGAATCACTCAGTTACAGGATCAAGGAATATGAGTCTTGACTGACAGGTACAGGGGCTGAAGGCAAGGACAGCCTGTGCTCAGTAGACCAGAAGAATGTCTCTGACTTCCAGTGGAGTGAGCTAAAGGAAGGATTTCCATTTGGAGGTCCAGGCTGGGGGATAGAGATTCACGGTCTGGGAGGGTTTCCCCCTGACTTGTATTGGCGGCTCCTGAGTGCTTGTCTCCATTGCTGCTTGGCTGGGATGAGACCCTACCATCTTGACTCCTTTTGCTGGCGTGCAAAGGAGGGGCTACTTTTCCTGTCTCATGCTTGTCACTGATGTTATCTGTGGAATCTTCTGGAAGGTCTTGGATGATGAGGGGTTTAAGGAAGGTCACTGTGATGGAATGTTGAGGGGTATGGAGTTCATTAGAAGAGCTTTTGTAGATAGGTAACAGCACGGAAGTCTAGGAGGAGAGTTCAGACCAAGGCAGACTGTGTGGCTGGGGCTCAGAAGAGTAGAAATCTGGGCTTTCAGGGTTGAAATGGATGTTCTTTCTGAAGGTGGGGGAGGTTTCACAGCACAAGTCTGCAGCCCAGCTGGATTCCTTAGGCTCAAAGCAGAGAAGAGTGGGGAGCAGGATATGTGGCCCTTAGACCCCCTCTGAGGTAAATTCACTCTCCAGGTGAGAGAGCTTGATCCCAGGAGGTCTGCTATTTAGAGATTCACTGACAATGTCTCTGTAGGGTGCCTGCCAGTCAGTGCTTCTGCAGTGTTCAGCCTGAGCTGCAGCTGGGTTTGAGTCTACATTCTTACATTCCAGTCTTTTGGATATATTAAAAAAGAACTGTGAATGATTTTTTTTTTTTATTTTAACCAGAAAAGGAGGTACAGGAAGAGACCCAAGGGTTTGCATTTGCGGATGTTGACTTGACTCAGTCTACCTTTTAAGTTGGAGAGGAATAAAGATGGGGCTGTAGTCTCTAGGCCAAAGGCTGGCATTTGTATTTCCTATCAGGAGGATGTGATTGAGTCCAAGTAGCACGCTGGACAGTGTTCTGGGTGAGCTGGATAACCCTGCAGATTAAAGAGTGACCTGTCAGTGGATTGAAGTGCACGGAACCCCAAATGAAGGTGTTTGTTTGTTTGATGTATATATGTTAACTTATAATTCCATCTCTTTCATCTAAGTTATACTGAATATTAAAATTCTTTTCTAAAGACAATGAAAGAGGAAAAAAAGATAGTGGAAACATTTAAATCCTTAATTTTTCATTTCAAGCATTATTATTTTTAATTACATGCATGTGTGCTCCTGTGATTGAGTAGGTGCATACATGCAGATGCTTATCCTCTGGGGCTGGAGTTACAGGAGAATGTGAGATGCTCACCATGGGTGCTGGAAACCAAACCTGAGTTCTCTGCTAGAGCAGCGAGGGTTCCTCACCCCAAACCATCTCAGGTCAATCTTATCAAATGTGGAAACTTGCCTTAAACAAGGCAGGGGTCTGGATAAATAAACAGCTGTGTAAAAACAACTTAAAGTAAGAACATGGAATCATCTTTACTTGTACCAAATCCAGAACATCATTTTTATTGTTTAGGTATATACTGAGCAAAATTTTAGGAATCCATTAAACATGACAGGTTGTAGGAAATATAAAATTAGGTTGGGGGGCGGTCTTTGAATCTGTGAAGTACTCTGTTGTCTCTGCTCCCCAGGAGTTTATTATGGGGGACCCACGTCAGTGGCAGGTGTTTACTTAACTATCAATACAGAGGACTGAAGATCATAGGCACAATGACAGTTTGTATACTCCGCTAGATTTATATCGATTTTAGTATTTATTCAGCAAATGTTCAGTTTTATGATTTCTATATAATTTACCCAGAGTGTCTCAAGTAGAAGTAATTCTTTGTAACTGATTTTTTCCATCTTTTAGACAACATTTATTTGGCATTTAGAGAAACACAGTACAGGCTTTAAATGTCTTAATTAGTAAGAGGATAAACCAAACCTCAGAGTTTCTAAGCAGGTTTTGTAAACATTATTAAGAGTACATCAACATAAAAAGACACAAAAACTTTGCTGTTATAAACACTCTTAACATCAATTAAATCTCTGTGTGGGAACTCTTTAAGGCTGACAATTCTGTGGTTCAGTTCTATGCCTCCTTTCCCGTTCTCACAGCAGCCCATGGACTGGCCCGGAATTGGTTTCGCTCAATATTTGAGTGACTTAAAGGAATGGAAGTTTCATGGCAACTGCTGGGTGAGCTGCACCCTTCACGATTAAGTGGGACAGACAAACAAGCTGGAGAATTAATTAAAGGAAAGCAGCAACTGTCTAGTTCAGTGGCAGGGATGCCTGGCACATCACTGGGGGAGAATCGCAAATGTCTGGGGGAATCAGGGTCGGGATTGCATTAGTGAAAACAGCTTTGACTATGCTGTGGAAATGTAACACCCACATAAGGAAAGCCTTGGGCACTGTGTAATGGGACATGATGGTGTCCTCTGGGTGGAAAGGCAAAAGCAAGGGAGAACCAGTGTCTCACAAATAATCTATCTTATTTGGCTATCAGGGGACCTACAAGGTGTTCAATTCCTTTTTGTAAAAATCAGTTGAATTGAATCCTGTAGATAAGTGCCTCTTGGGGATCTTCTGTTTCGGTCTTGACAAACATTTTTTAAGAGTTCAGGGCCACATGGCTTCTGTTTCAATACTGGTTGAAGTTCAGAAGGTACATAGAGAACTATGCATATATAGTGTGGATGCCCGTGGGTGTTCTCTGTAAAACAGGCAGAGGGATTTAAGCCCTCGTACCATAATTAGCCAGCTTGCTTTCTGTTACACTTGTGAATCCACGCAGGGAGTGGGTCACAAAAGAATCCTAACAATACTGACACGTTAAACTAAGACTCTGAGATGTGACATAGTTCGGTTTGCCAGTCTGACCTAAGACTTAAAGTTGAATCTGTTTGTTTGCTTTTTGACCTCAGGGCCTATCCTGCTGATATTTTCTCCTTACTGCTAATAACCTCACCTATTTCTGTTTCCCCCAGTGACAACTACCCACTGTCTCTGCAGTGCCAGTTGTACTTCAGCTTCTCCAGCTCTAGGCACTGACCTCTAACTCAACTGAACCCCAGGGACAGCACAAAGCTCTACTTGGGACAGTAGCTGTGAGACTCACAAAGTCTCCTACAGTGAGCACTTCCTTGCATGGGAAGGGACATGGATAAACCTTGAGATTGCATACAAATGAAATTACTACACTGCCTGAACCGGCTCCAGATTCTGCACTGTGCTTGTATGGAAGTTGAGATCTCTGAGCTCACTCTCTTTGCATCCCCACTGGGTTCCAGCCAGAGGTTCACTGAGTCGACCCCTCTTTGCATACTGCCAGTCTCCAGGCAAGGGCCTCTCAATAGTCTGAGCCTTTCAATAGGCTCTCTTTGGTCCACATTTGGTTTCCCAAAGCGAGTCTCAATGCTCTAATCTTCATGACTGCTTTTAACCTGCTTCTTGTTGTTTCTACTGATTCTCTGTTTTCAGTCAAAGCTAGAGACCTCCTTGCTTTCTGCCTTTTCTGTAAGTGGGATGGGGTGACCATGGGGAGCCAGCCCACATGGAGCTTTTGAAGGTAACCTGCTCAACTCTGAGGGCCTCTGGCAAGAAGAGGTGAAGTGTATTTTCTGATGGCAGACTCCTGGGGTCAGGCACTTGTTTCAGACCTGCCGAGAAGGCACTTTTTATGGAAGTGGATTGGAGATGCTTGGGAGGAGGTAGGGACCAAAATGACTGGCTTCTAATGTGGAAGACACTGTTAAGGGGAAGTGAAGATGCTGTGGGAAACCAGACTGTATCCTTGTGGTCCAGAAGTTTGAGATGGTGACATGCACACTGTCACTCTCTGGCATCACAGGGAGTTGATGGCATGTCTGTGGCGAACTAGAGTTACCACCAGGACATATCACTTTGGGGAAGAAACACCATCATCTGTCTCAGTCATGACTCCACACTCCCCTTTGTACCTCCCACCAGCTTAACATAACAGGAAGCCCACAGAGAACAGGGTGGTGTCCAGTGCCGGGAAAAGGGAAGAACAGATTGATAGGTGGAGAAGGGTGGACAGAAGGGAGTATAACCAGGAAGGGGTGTCTACCAGTGATAACAGGGAAAAGGTGATGAGCTTGCTCTGTTTTCCTTCCCTCCCTTGGTGCAGGTGTTGGGTATCAGAGCTGTCAGTGCCCTGAGCTCGCACCATTTATATTTCATGTCCTGCATGAAGTCATTTCTGAGCATCAGATAGTGTCCTCCATAGGCAACTGTGTGCCCATGTTACCCCAACTCACACTCCATTCTCTTGTGTTTGCACATGCATATGTGTGTGGTTATATTTGCTGGACTCACTAGGGTCAGAACATGAGCTCTGGCAGCCCTCACATTCCAGGCTGGGCCACCCAACCTCAAAAAGCCAATTGAACAATCTAGTGATAGTGAAGAGCCTAATATGGAGAGCAGTCCAACGTCGTGGTATTGGGGAGAGAGACAAAAATATCCTGTATCCTCCTGACCCCAGTTTGTCTTGTGGGAAAGGCTGATGTGAGTTTAGGTTAAAGCAGAAAACCAGAATGGGTCAAGGTGTGGTCTTTCAGCCTATGCCACTGTCTAATGACAGTCCCCTTCCAGGTAGTCTGACCAGCTGTAAATACTGTTGAGGGAGACAGTTAGCCCCCCACAGGCTTCAGCCTTTACCAACACCAGGTTCCTGGGGGGTGGGGATTCCAATTCTTGGGATCCATTGTCTCAATAGTCTGATAGTCAAGGAGGATACAGTGTCTCTTTAAAATGTCTCCATGCCTGTGAGGATGGTGATGGTACCTATTCTAAGTGCCATAGGCCATTTGATTACAGCCTCTTTCGAGGAGAAAGTACTTCAGAAATAACACATCGATAGTCAGCTCTGTTAGTTATATAATTAGGACATTTTAAACTGAAAGCCTGAAGCCATAGTTATGTTTGTTATTATTATTGTTGTTTTGTTTTGGATACCTGATTACACTGCATAGCCAGCCTAGGCGGACCTTCAACTTCTAATCCTTCTCTTATAAGCTGTCAGTGCTGGGATGATTTCTCGGAGTTTTACAAGTAGACTAACTGTTTTCAGTCTCACTGTGAGCATTTGCTGGAAGTAAGATCAGTGTGTTGACAGGCATATCTGCACCTCCCAATTCATGGTAATGTCCACATAGATGGAGCTGTCATCTGTGAATACATGCACAGACAAAGAAAATGTGCCGCATGCAGTGTCTGTTCCGAAGTTTTCGTGAGGGTTGATTCCAGGATCTCTTACAAATAACAAAATTCACAGACACTGTGGGCAGACGCTTCATATTGAATACATGTTTTCCTGGGTACTTGAAATCACTTCTAGGCTACTGCTAATCCTCAATGCAATGCAAATGTTATGGAAAGTTGTCTTATTGCATTGTCTGGGAAACAAGTGTGCACGTGTTTGGTATAGATGTGGCTGTTACAGGCCCGATTACGTGGCACATGTATGGCCCGTGGTTGGCTGAATCTAAGGAGGCTGATTGTAATCATAGAAAGTCCCATAGAATGTACATGGTAGCTCAGTCTACGGATCTCAAGTTAAAGCCAGTCTAGACTGTATAATGAAATCATTTCTGAAAGCAAATTGTGAAAGCATATTATGTTTGTACGTGTTTCCCTGCTCAGAGTGCCTGCAAGGCGCTGTTGTGAGGGCTCAGCTCTCTGCTGACAAGGTTACATGATGGTTCAGTCACTTTATGAGTTCTTTCCCAGGATCCCATAAACACTGGCTTTTCTCATCATGTGACTCGTATAACACACTCAAATTCCACATCCTAGTCGGTATTGCAGAAGGAGAAAAGGGCTCCTTGTTCTGATGTACGTGTGCCACACATATCTGTGGTCAGTCACACTGTTCCTCAGTGCAGCTGCTTGCTGGGAATCTTCAGGCTCAAAGCTGGAGCAAGGAACATGGTGGTGCCTGTGCTCCACAGCCCGTCAAATCACATTATTTTTAGTGATGCTTGAAGCTGAGGTGCCAAAAAGGAAGATTTCAGTATTGAGCTGGTTTCGTCGTGGTAACTTTTAATGGGCTCTAGTACCTGCAAAAAGGTGTGTGGTGGGCTCTGAAAGCACGGGATGTAATTGTGGACTGAAGTGCTTATGGGACATGCTCCAAGGTGCGCCCAGGGAGAAGGTTGCAGCAGGATCCTGTGAGGGATGGGAAAATCTTGTGGATGGGAAAATCTGTTTGGGAGTCTTGCCAGCTTGACAAGGTGTGAATTAGCCTCTGAGGCACAGGCCCTAGGGGAGGAGGGAAGGAAGTATCAGCTGTGAGGGACAGCAGGGGACTTAGCAGTTTCCTGCCCTGCGTGGCTCTTCTCACCCCCTCCTGGATTTTGATGAAAGGATGGGGGAGGAGAGATACAGCTCTTAAAGGCCAAGGCGCAGGAGAAGGCTGGGAGAAAGTGTTTAACTTTGTGGTCTGTGTTGGGGGAAGGATGAACTCGGACACTGGCACGAATTCTGTGGTTTAGTTTCCTTTTTGACCCTTGTTCCTACTGGTGTTTATATCATGGAAACAGAAGTCAAAGAAGGTAGGTCTGAGGGAGTAAAGTTGATTCAAGAATGATATAAAAGGTCCCACATCTGAAAATTTTAAAAAATCCCAAATTTCCTGTGCTCCCAATTTGTTTAGCAAGTGAAATTCATGTAAATATTCCAAAATCCAACCCTCCCCCACAAATAGACAACTTGAGACCCTTATACTTGTAAGTATTTCTGGCAAGGGAATATCCCACCTGTGTGGACAAGCATGCATGTAATCATGTAGGTTTGTGTGTGTGTGTGTGTGTGTGTGTGCATACACACACATACCTATACATATAGATGCGTATACACATACACTCAACCAGTGTATATGATGTACACTAGAGATATACACATCCACAAAAGGGCTACATCTTTTTTAGTGGCCAACCCCGGATGACCATTGCTTGAACAGAACCTGCTAGCTCTTTCCCTAACATTTATACTTTCACAACTGAGAACTGATCACTGTTGGACCATACCTCATATAGAGCACGTTCATTACACTGAGCTTCACGGTGGCTTCAGCACCAGCAGTGACTCTAAATGTCCTTTTTAGCTGCCATTGCCCTCTCATGACTGACTCTGTCCTGTCCAGCAGTGTTCATACTCAGCAGCCAGCTCCTGAAAAGCAACCCGTTGGCTCTCTCCAGTTCAAGCAGGTAGGACACCACCAGGTCTTACCACTCCTGGATCAGAGGCTGCACAGGATATGTAGTGAGTCAGTGGGTAACGGTGAGGAGGACAGTGCTCAGCGGGGAAGAAAGGAATCAGAGGGAACCAGGGACTCTGACCCAGAACTAGGCTGGCCAGGGCCTTGCCATCTGGGGGAGGTAGCCCTCAGGCACACAGAGAGGAGGAGACTGTTTCCTCAGGGTCCTTTCTTCTACCTTCATTTCTTCATTTGACATTTTTATACCTTCATTTTTGAAGAAAGGGAGGCCTTCTTGTCCAGCTGCTTGGTGTTTATAGTTGCCGTCCATACCAAACTGGACCGGTTATGAGGAAGTCTGGATTCATACGTCCCTTTACGTCTTTTGCGTTTAGGTAGGTGGTATGTTCAGGTAGTTTTAACCACAGAAAATATCCTTCTACTCTCTTCTTGGGGATCATTCCAAATTTACTCTATGCATATGTAAGTCAGGGAGCTCATGAATAAATGTTTTCTTGTTTTAACCACACGGTGTTCTAGTTTGCTTTATGTTTCTGTGTGAAAGTCTGCTGGTGGTGTGTCCACTGAGGGGGTTGATGAAGTAGAACGAAGTCCCTGGGACAGAGTGTACTGCTTTAAACAAAATGTGCTCCTGGGACAAGCACTTTGTGCACCTATCCGGGTGGAGGCTCAGGGGAGGTTTGGAGACCCACGTGGAGGTGGGGGTGGGTGGGTTGGAGATCCAGGTGGAGGTGGAGGGTGGGTGGGTTGGAGACCCAGGTGGAGGTGGAGGGTGGGTGGGTTGGAGACCCAGGTGGAGGTGGAGGTGGAGGGTGGGTGGGTTGGAGACCCAGGTGGAGGTGGAGAGTGGGTGGGTTGGAGACCCAGGTGGAGGCTGAGGTGGGCCTGGAGAGCTGTGGGTGTTCTGGGCTTCCTGCTAATTGGCTGCAGTTACCCTGAAGTCAGGTTTATTTAATTGCTAGATCTATGACCAAGTAGCACAAGAGACATCCCTATTTAGTCCAGGGCCTTCTCTGTCATTCCAGGTGTTTGGGTCTCCAACCCGTCTTCAGAACACCTGAGAAGAGCATAGGGCTCTCAGCTTGGGGCTTGCTTTTCTGCCTGGGGGCAGCATAATATCAGTGCTGTGTGGTTTGTCAGGTAATGGGCTAAAGGGTGGGAGGCACAGAGGCCTTGAAATTCTAAGATTCTCAGACTTGAAGGACCTGGGGTGGGCTTCCTTCCAGAATCACCTCCTCTTCACAGCCTCCAGGGACACACGTTTCTGGGGACTCGGTAGTCAGTAGGCAACTTCAAACTGTCAGAGCGGTACACCCCAATGTCCCCATGTTCTATAGCTCAGTGAAGACCTTAGCCAGAAGCCATTAAAGTGCCTGGACTCATCCTTCTGTGCAGCGAGTGGGTGGATCCCAGAACTCTCTGTATTTGTTTTTCGGTGTGTGGTACAATGCCTAACTACAGTGAGTTGAATAAATGAACCACAGAAGTCATCCCAATATAACCTGAGGTGGTTCTAGGCTGGGGACACATCAGGGGTGTGTGTGTGTGTGGGTCTTCCGGTCTACTTCCTACATGTTACCACTGTGATCTCCCCAGATCTGCCCCTGGTGTACCTCTTAGTGTGCCTGCATGCATGGGCACTAGGCCAGGGCAGTTCAGCCCTTTCTCTTGCCCTCTCCATGGATGAGTGCTCTGCTTCTGAGATAATACACATAGAGGTCGGAAGTTTGTTTTCATGATGTTAAAATGCAGCTTACCAAAATAGCAGCCTTTTAAATTATTTATTGGCCTTAGCTCATTTGCTTAATTTCCCTACCCTTTACTTAAACATTTATTTTATATGTGTTTTCCCCCATGTATGTCTTGTTCACTGTGTGTGTGACTGGTATCCATGGGGGCAGGAGAGGGCATTGGATCTCTTGGAATTGGAGTTACAGATGGCTGTGAGTTGCCATGTGGGTGCTGGGAACTGAACTCCTGAACCCTGGTTATGTGCAAGAGCACCGGTGCTGTTCTTAAGCACTGGGCCATCTTTGCAGCCCCAAGGTGTACCTTATATATAGTCACATTCATGTTTCTACCATGCAGTTCTGAGATTTAGTAGATGAATAGGATCATAGAATCCTTCCCATCCAAGACTTGTCAGGCTTCCACGCCCCCACTCCTTTGCAGGTACCTGTCAGTTTTCTGTTCTGGTGTTCTATCAGATTCCAGGAATAGAATCGCAGCATGTATGATTTTTCCATTTGGCTGGCATAATGCATTTGGGCTTGTGTGTATAGTTGCCTATATTCAGAGTTCGCCCCCTTTTATTGCTGAATCATACTCTATTGTGCAGTTTATCCATTTACAGCTGTGGGACATGTGGGTTTTTATAGCATGTTATAATGATCTGTTACCCATGACCAAGCTCAGCAAGTATCAGTATTTTAAGATTTATTATGCTATAATTATCCTATTTTCTTTTTAGTTATTTAAAAGCCTGTACTGTGCTTGGTTTTTGAAATTATCTTAGATATGAGGAAGAAGACTGTAGCATTTGTAGAATCAATGCTGCCTGTTCCATAGATTCTTTGGCACAGGCATCCACTGGGGTCTGCATCTTGTCCTCTGTGGGTAAGTAGGGATCATGGTGCTGGTATTTGGTTTCCCCTACTAGTAGATGGCACACCTGCTAGATAATTAATATTAACAAACGTGTTTGATATCTCATTTGAAGGCATAGACTTATCATGCTGTCCTTATAAATGTGCACCGTGCCCTTTATGATGATGGTGAGTGACACTGTCGCTCATGTTACCACATTCTGGTGACATCTCACCATTACATGACACTTAATTGAGATCCATTGTACTCTCTCATGTGTGACAAACCTTCTCTGGTGTTGATCAGGTTTGGAAATGTTACATGAATGTTTCTCCCAAAAAGCAGAGTCCACATGAAGCTATCTATCTCTTCATGCTGTTTTCTACTCCAGAGACAGTTAGTTGGAGCAGCAAGATTCCTTGGCTAGCTGGGGAGGCAGGGCAGAAGAAGCCCACTGCACACGTGTACCTTGATAGGAGACCGGAGACTGGTAAAGTGGGGTACATGGTGCTATTAGTTGTCACTGATTACTGTTGTCCATGGATTATAAAAATAAATTCTGCTCACCTTCTCCAAAAGCTAAGCCAGGTGTACAGCTTCACACTTCCAGGTGGGAAGTGTCTGGCTATCTTTCAGGTAACATCGTGTCTGTGTCCTAGTGACCCCCACCCCCCCCCCCCCCCAAGCCCAGAGAGGTGTGGATGGTAGTCACTATTTGAACAAGATTTGTATTTTCTGAGAATGTGTGTCTGGGGCAGATGAGGTGGAATATGGCCCCTAGCAAGTCTTGTAATGTCAGTCTTTAGCATGGTGGTATTTTGGTGGTTAGAACTATGTCAGTAGAACATAATAAGATTATGAGGGCTTCATCTTTAATTAATGGATTAATGCAGTTGTGTGGGAGTGATCAGGTCTCATGGGAAGGCACTAGTTCCAGAGAGTGGGTTATCTGGCTGTTCCCTGGTTCTTTCCTTCCTGCCTATCCTTGTGATCTCTCCCACTTGCCTGTATTCTTGCCAAGGTGTCATGCACCATGTTGAGATGTAGCTAGAAGTAGCTAGCAGCTCTTCACTACCAGTGGAGCAGACAAGGGGTAGCCAGTTTTGGGGTTTCTAGTTTTCAAAATTTTTAGTTTATCTGCAGTTAGCCTTAGGCATTTTGTAATGGGAATGGAAAGTGGACTAGACAGAAATGAGAAGCTTTTTGGTCTCTGATGCTAACCTAGAACGAGGTAGATCCTGTAGCAGGATGGATCTGTAAGTCCACTATGCAGCTGAGTGCTGCAGCAATGTTCCTGGAAAAGATCGTGTTCTGCACTGGTACAGTCTGTAACAGCTAAACCCTAGCAAGCTCAAAACAGCCCACTGCAGCTGAGGTAGACTCCTTTTCTGGAATTTGATATCTTCTGAATCCAAGTCTCCAAGGAGGGTAATTTGGGGAAAAGATCCCCAAAGCCTTTAAAAGACACTTGAATAGATGCACATTTAGTATTGACTTCCATTAACAAGTGTCTCAAAACAAAGCTTTTTTTTTTTTTTTTTTTTTTTGGAGACTTTCCAAGCACAGAGCTGCTTTTTGAGCTGATACTGGATGGATTATTCTTCTCAGCTCACTTTTCTTACAGGGGACATCTTAAAGACTCACACAATGAAGCACATTAAGACCAGAGAAAATCCTAGGCTAGGAAGTGATGTTATGGAGACAGTCTTGTCTGCAGCTGGTCCTTTTACCGACCAGAATGCAGGAATAGCTAATTCTCCTTTGAAGCTGCCTGCAGCCTGCCGACCTGGAAATGGAAAATTAAGTTTCAGAAACATTCCCATTGCACATGTGCATCCCATCCCACAGTGTTTCAGACAGCTGTGCTTAGATGGTGTAAACTCCGTGCAGCAAGCTAAACAGCATTAAGTATGGCACAGGCTAAAGCCAGCTGATTGAATGCATGTCTCTAATTGACCTGAGAGAAGAGATCTTTGTTATTCCCCCCCCCCCCCCCCCCCCCCCCCGCAGTGGGAGCCCATGTTACTATGTTCCATCTAGTCTGTCTTTCTGGAATGTCGTTCCCCTCTAGGACCACATACTTGACACTGACCTTCAGAGTTTGTTCAGCTTTCTCTTACTCAGTGATACCAGTACTGATTGCTCCATCAAAAGTACTTTTTTTTTTTTTTTTTTTTTCAAAGCAGGCAAAATCATAGAGATGTCAACTCTTGACCCTCAGGCATAGTGTAAATGCTTGGATGTATGAAAGACGTTTGGAATAGTGATTGGGTTACCAGTTAGTGACCCCAAAGCTGAAGGTAAGGGCCAGGTGACTCTGGAGAAGACAGAGCCTTGCCTCCCAGACTGTAAATGGGATCTTTTAGGTAGAAGGACTGCCTTGAGACTACCCAGAGCAGAGGAGCCATGGTGAGAGAGCTAAAAAATGAGGCTGCCATTTGCCCTGAGCAGCTCAGACCTACTGTCTGTATGTGGTTTCTTCTCCTGATCCACGGTTTCTCTTTGTTACCTTTGGCACTTTAAGTGTCATGAAAATGTCTGGTGTGGAGGAGGGAGGGTCTGATGCCACTCCAACTACCAGGGGAGTGCTTTCTCACTTACAGCACCCTATCTGGAGAGGCACCCTTGGAGATCTGTGCAGGCTGAAGCAGAGACTGCACCCACAGCAGCCCTGTCATTATCCCACCCGGAGGCTTCCTCGATGTTTCTTGGGCCTGGCCAAACAACCTGCTGGTGCCATCCTCTTTGCCCCAAGCTGTGAATTATTCTGTGTGCCCCGGTCACTGTTACTGCTTTCACTGTGACTTACATGTCAGCAATGCCGAATTTCTCAGTCTGAAGAGTAAACTGAGCCTTGAATGTGTTCCTTCCATGTAGGTATCTGGCACAAGCCCAGCTGACTTTCAGAGCCTGTGCTATGCCACTCATCCCTGAAGTAAGGGAGGGGGCTTGGGTTTTAAATCTTCAGGTTGATTTCAAGTTAGTTTTAGGATGATTTTTCCATCAAGCACAGTAACCATATTAGTTTCTCTAAGGTTCAGATAGCATGTATCCGCCTTTTTGACCTATATGAAATTAAAGAGAAAGTTTATGTGTATGTGGCTATTGGCTCTTAATTTTGATAACTGATGAAACCTTCCATTTATGGTATTATGTCTTCAGAAATCCCATAATTATTTCCTCTGGGGTCTAGAGAGTCAAAAATATGAACAGCTGAGTTCAGACCTTAGCACCCACACAACACCTCAACACAACAGCATGTGTGTCCATCCTAACATTGTGGGGTGGAGGCAGGCGGGTCCCTAGGGTTGGCTGGCCAGCCAGCCAGTCCACCTGAATTGATGACAAAAAATTAAGTGTAGATGACTTTAGAGGATACTTACCTTTGACCTCTCATCTCCACATGCAAGCACATATTTTTGCATTCATTCACAGGAGGACAAAAAAAATTAAAAGCTCAACTCTATTTAATTTTTAAACCCATCTTTTTTGGAAATGATAACATTTGGGGACAAATCGAGTAGGGCATTATCTGTTTGTGTTACTGGAGTTCCAGGGATGGGAGCCTTCTGAAGAGAATGTGCAGAGGCAACCTTCCTGTGGCCTCCTGGGAAGTCCCTGCAGGGTCCTTTTGAAGGTCAACTTCTCTGGAAAAAAGGTAGCCACTAGGGCCAGACTGATGACTTCTTCATATTCAAGCAAGACTCCCTTTCAAAGGAAGTTTTTAAGTAATTTCCTTCCCCAGGGAATGGAGCAGCTGTGAGCCAAACATTAGCATCGGGCCTTTTAAAAATAGAGGCTGATGCATTTCAGAAATGTTTACCCTCTGAAGAGTCAGCTGAAAGCATGGATATATATCTTAAGGTATCTATTCAACTCTCATGGGAGAGGAAGGAGAAAGGGAGGTGGAAGGGGAAAAGGGGGATAGGAAGGGAGGAGGAAGAGGAGGAGGAAGAGACAGCTTTGCTAGTAAGAAAAAAATAAGGTTTGATGGCTGAGTGCTGTCATGTCTACTGCTGTGTGGATTGGGGCTGGTGTATTCAGAATGTGTGTGTGTGTTGGTGGGGGGCAGCCTTCTACTTGCCAGTGTCAGGTTGGGGTTATGTAGCTATCAGCTGCCAGCCTTGTTATTCAGAGTAGAGATGGTATTTGAAAACTGGCCTGAATTTTCCCTTTGGTCTTTTCTTGTGTTTGCCTTATTCTTCAATATGAGTTTATGACTTGGGAAAATGGAATAGAGAGGATAAGAGCGGTTATGATGGAAACTATCTGTAGACTGTGGTAGAGGCCGAGTTGGGATGGAAAGGCTTTCCGATGCATTCAAGCCAGTGCCTCTGCAGGAACTTGGACTGTGCTAGAATCATCTCCCTGTGTCTGCAATGAGCATAAATGAAAGTTCATAGAACGTGGCAAATTTTGAGATGTAAAAGAAACCTGATTCCATAGATGAGTCGGCTCAGAGGAACCCCCAAGGCATCACCCAACTTCCAGCTGCTGGACAAAAATCCCTGAAATACCTGAAAAGCGAGGGAGGTGGGACACTGGTGGCATGTACCTGTCATCTCAGGATTTGCTAGGCTGAGGTGGGTAGGGCTCATGAGTTATAGACCACTCTGGGCTACATATCAAGGTTCTGTCTCAAAAATTAAAACAAAACAACAACAAACCGACAAAAATCCCAAAAGGTAAGATTTATTTTGGCTCGCTTTTCAAATGATTTCAGTCATTTGTTTTTGGTTTTGATTGACTCAGCACATCATGGCAGGGAGTTCCTGGTGAAAAAAGCTGCTCACCTGTGGAGGTCAGGAGGCAAAAGAGAGAGGAAGATGAGGGTCCGTTATGGAAGGCCATATGTCTTGACTTCCTTTGGCCAGGCTCTACCTTCCTTAAGTTCTCAATACTCCCAGAATGCCTCCTCTACAGTAGCTACCCATCTTAGCCAGAAGTGTTTATCAGGTGTCTATGTGCTGGCATTTTGGCTTCTTTCTTTTTTTGGAGGGGGGGAGGTCTGTTACACACAATACTGAGAGCATACAGGCCTGAGGCGTGGTTGCGCCCTTCACACAGGCATAAGTTGGTGTTTGCTAAGGCCTGTGTTCCTTCTGTCCGGGTTGGGGTTGATGACATGATTTACCACCCTCATTTTAGTAAGGCTGTTGTGTAACTCAGTGTGACCAATGTCCCCTGGTTTTTATCATCAGTCAGCCAACAGCCAATGATCCCAAATCTGGTTATTATTTTTAAATTGGAAAAATGTAAAGAATATTTTGTGATACAAAATTATATGAGAATCCATTTATTTCAGTATCCTGAATATAAAGCTGTGTGTGGTCACAGTTGTAACTGCTCTCTTGGTCTGGCACTGCTTTTGTTCTATAATGGCAGAACTTTTAAGGTCGTGAAAGTCTTTGCTGGCATCATGGGTGAGAATATTGACCGTAGATCTGGACCTGTCCAGAAAAAGTTCACCAATTCCTGCTTCATCATTAGAGTAAGCACATACTGTTGTCCAGTGTTGGTTTGATTTTGATATCTAAGATATATCAAATCATTTCATTCTGTGTAGTAAAGATCTTACTCTGATCATATGTTCCCCTCCATAAAAATCTGAAAAGACCAAACAGGGCGAGTGTAAACTTAACAGAGATGTGTATACAAAGAGTCTTTTCATACCTGTGAAAAGGAAAAAAAAATCCTTCTTTTTCTCTCCCTTTTTTTTCCTCCTACACTCTTCTGTGAAAAAAATTCAAATATACAAAGAAATTGATAAACCTGGATACAAAGAATATGTGAAGGATGGGATTGTTCACAGTGTAAAATCCTGCGAGGCTAGATGAAGAGATGACTCAGTCTTGAAGAGCACATTGCTCTTGAAGAGGATTCTAGTGTAGTTCTCAGGACCCAGGTCTCCCTGACACCCTCTTCTGGCCTCCCAGAGTAACTGCACACACACACACGCACACGCACATGCACACGTACTGCACAGAGAGAGAGAGAAAAAAAAGAAAATGAAGTAAATCTTTAAAAAAAAAAAAAAAGCACACTTGCTGGAAGAGAGCTGTCTTCCACTGTACCAGCACAGCAGCCATTGTGGAGGTAAAGCTGCCATGTACAGGAACACGTGGGCAGGCACCATCTTAAAAGCTAGGAAAGTGAGTTTTCCTGGCTTGACTACTGGGCCATCTGGGCTTGGTGTTCCTTCCTGTCTCAGAGGGACTACAGAGAGAAACAGTGGACAGTTTGGTCGTGGTTATGGAACCTTTTTGACCCCTTCCACAAGAGTGTCCTGGGGCAGGAGAAGCAGCCTCTGGGAACATGTGACAGCAGCCTCCCATGCAGGCTGGAGTGAGCCTGTGCCCACAGTATGCAGAACCTGTTCCTCAGGGAGGGAGGTCTTAGCAACATGCTGTGGGAGGGAAGCAGCAAGGTACCTTTTGCATAACAAGTTCTCTTTAATCATCCCTAGTGCATTTTTATTTTCTCACAGTGGTTTTCAGGCTCCTGCTCTTAAGATCTATTAAAATTTACAGCGTTTGAAGCAGCTTTTAGTAGTATTGGCCTCCACCAACACTGTTGACGGTTTTGTCAGTTTTGCCTGCTGGTTTCAGAGTGTTCAGTGATCCTGTCAGTAGACACCTTGGGATGGGCACACTGATTTTCAGATCCTTACTTGAAAACTCTTGCTTGATCCCCTGTTGAAACTGATTTGTTGTTTAATGCATTTCCTGAGCCCTTTGGGAAGACGTGCCATTCAGGAGATTAAAGGACAAATCCTCCACTACCTACCTTGTGAAGCCTCTGATTCGTTGAGTGAATAAACAGAAGAGGGAAGACATATTTTCTTTTGTTAACCCCCTTCCCTGTGCTAGTGACCTTGGATTACTGTGCCCTCTGCACGACCCAGCACATGTCATGTGTACAGGACTTCAGGTAGGGTTAGTGCCCAGTGCCCTGTTTCACAGGGATTGAGCATTTATAACTCATACCACCTCTGGGTTGAGATTTTCTTTTGAAAGAGCATACAATTGAAACTGCTCTTTGGAGGATCAGTGTCTCATACTGAAAATGACTGACATTCATAACCTATGCCTTTCACGCTAATGTGATACTGCTTGTAAGGATGATTTTCTCTTGTTCCCTGAAAGGCGCCCTCCCTTAGAGTCACAAGTATTCTTTGTTCTGCAGAAGGGGCTAGAGATATCTTAGGCCCATAAACTTTGTTACCAATTCTTTACAAAATTGTTACATAACATATATACTCTTTTCAATAAGTAGGCAAAACAGTATACCAAATGCCCTCTGCTGAGGTAGGTGCATATTGGAGGCACTTTTATGTTTCTGTGTATGCTGGGGTAAGGGAGTGTAGACATGTACGAATCAGAGGCTGATCCACGACAGTTAAGCCTCACTAAAAAGGCATATCCAAATGATTTGTTTATCTGGAGATCAAACCTAGAGTGTGAAGCATTCCCTGTACCTCTGGGCCAGTCCTCATTTCCATTCTCCGGTTTTTTCCTTCTGTCTGTAAGTGTTCCATATTCTACAGCTGCCTGCTCTCAGTCTACCTGATTCCCTTTTGCTCCTGAATCAGCTCAGGAGTCAGGGGCAAGCCGTCTCTGAGTTAAAGACAGAGCAGACTGGACTTTCTCCAAGGTTTAGCATGTTTTCTGTTTTCTGTCTTCATGATGAGCTAGCACCCCCTGGCATGTCACAGCCCCTGGCTACAAACCAAAGTGTTCTGGGGACAATGAAGAAAGAGCTTGTGGCTCAGAGGTGGCTTGTGAGACAGACGTCTTCCCTCCAGGGAAATAGTGAAGACTTCAAAGCATTTATGTAAAAACCAAGAGCCTACGTTCTGATGGTTAGTTGGTTGGAAAAAGAGAACAAATCCACAAATCTTATGGGAATTGTAAAATGTTTTGAAGGTGATCGTTCTAATTGAATCAATAAATTTAATAATAAGTAGGTAAGTGAGTAATAATATGCAAAACACGCCAGTCAGTTCTGGCTCCTCTTCTTGGTTTCAACCCCCAGACCTATCTATATAAGACTTAAATAAAACCAGTATTGAGCAGTACTTCCTTATTTCTCCGAAGAGGACATTTCTTACCTTATTGGTATTTGATTATCTTGAATGAGTACAGTAACATTGTAAAGTCAGGGATAGGGAATAGTTTTAAATTATCCTGTCTTTTAATGCTTTGTGCACATATTAATATAGCTTTATCATCTGAGGTAAGAATAGTTTTAAATTACATTTTACTTTGAAAACTTGAAGTGAAAGAAATGCCCTCTTAAAGAAATTTATGTGCAGATGTGAGTGAATGACATTTGCATGTGGATGCAAAGGCTAGAAGAGAATAGAATGTTGGATCCTTTGGAGTGGAGTTATGGGGCAGTTGTGAGCTGCATTGCGGGTGCTGGGAACTGAATTCAGTCCTCTCAAAGAGCAGCAAGTGCTTTTAGCTCCTAATCCATCTCTCTAGACCAGGAAATGTGCTCTTACTGGGCTTGAAAGCCTCCAGTAGCCAAGGACTTCAACAGCTATGTAGCAAATCTGTAACTTGCTCTACTTGGCATATTGTGTGTGCAAAGCAGACTTTGTGTGTGTGTGTATTTGTATGAAGCGTATGCTGTGTGTAATGAACACTGTTTCTATGTATTTATGTTTTGTTTTGTGGTTTCTGTGTATGGCATGTGAAGTTTATGATTTTATATATATGTTGTTTGTGTAGCATGTGGTAATAAGTGATGTGTGTATGTGAGTGGAATTGATGTAATATATGAATTTGTACATTTGTGTATGGACTATGTAATGCACGTGCTGGGTGCATGTGTATGTAGAACTGCTATGTTCATCTGTGGAACATTTTGCTTGTGTATGTAGATGTATGTGATGGTTAGGGTGTGCATATTTGTATGCCTATGTGCCTTCAGGGGAGCCATGGAGATGTGCAGAAAGGATGCTGTCTAAGCTTGCTTTTGTTGGAGGAGGCTTCTGAAAGTGGCTATAAAACATACATCTGTAAAGTTATAAGATAGTCATGGTGAGGATTAGATTGGTTCCAGGCCAAGGAGGTGCAGCTTGGTAATATCAGGCCCCTAAACTGATACCCGTCAGAGAGAGAACCCTCCCCAAACCGGGAGTTGGAGAGTTATGGTGTGTTCCTGCAGCTTTCAACCCCCACCCCATGGGAATCCCAGCTGTCTCCCTGGTTAAAATGCTCTGTGGCTGCTGATGGCTTAAATACTTCCCTGTCTTCTTGGCTTTACTTTAAGGTCAAAAGGATTCTAATTAAAGCCAGAGCCCTAATCTCAGTGTCAGCATTTAAATTAGTGCCAAGGCCATCTTTGCGGAGGAAATTCAAGATGTTAATTTCTCACAGAAGTATTGTCTAATAATTGAGCCAAATTAGTAGCTCTAGAGAGTGGCTTAGGGTCTGCTCTTTTGAAGTATATTGTAAAATGACAGATTTCCCCCTGTACACAGCAGCCATTAGGAAGAAAACTGGTATAATTTTTACTTCTTATTTCACCAGCACTAAGAAAGAATGGCCATCCATGTCTGGTTATTCCCTAGTTAGCCGAGTGTGCTGGCTTGGATGACCTAACTTCTGTTGATCTATTGTCGGTGAGAAGACAGCGATTGCCCTTCAGGGCTGCTGTCTCTTCACTGAAGGCCTCTACTGAATTCCCCAAATCTCTACAACACAGCTCATTCATTTTGAAATGTGTTATTAGGGCAAAAGTTTGAACATAATTTTTTAAAAACATTAAGTCAGCGAGACCCAATATTCATGTCAACAGCTTTCTGCTCAGAAATTCTCATGATTTTCTGAGGGGCATTGTACACTGCAGAGAAAACCATGGCCGATGAACGCACACCTTCCATCCAGTTAACTAAGCAGTAATGTTACCGTAAATGAAAATGAAATAGTTCACAAGACAACAGGGAACTCTATGAACAGTTTGCTTACTGTATTCTCTTTCAGGAATTAACTGCGCCTGCTCTTCACTTATTAGGATGTCCATTTGGTTAAATTCTAAGAAGCATGTTATATTACTTCACTGAGCCACATGGGGAACTTCCATGAAACTCTACACGTTAGCTTAAATTACATCTTTTGAAAATTGGAATTACAGTGTATTAGAACAGTTTCCAGCAGGCATGGTAGTACCCGCCTTTAATCCAAGTAGATGATCTCTACGAGGCTAGCCTGATCTTGATGAATTCTAGTCCAGCCAGGGCTACATAGGAGATTGTCTTTACTAAATAAGTAAGTATTGAAGTTTAAGACATTTGTTTCTTTATTACTGTTATTGTTTTTGGGTGCAGGACTTACTGTAGCCCCCAGGATCTTCTTGCTACAGCCTCCTCATTGTGGACTCACTGGGCTCAGTGTCTGCTTTAGGATGTAGAGCTCTGTAGTTTAACATGCCTGGGTTGCACATGCCTCTGAAAACAGGGCAGAGCCTTTTCCTGAGCTGCTAACTCAGTTTAGTTTTGGTTGTTCACAAGGTGTTATGTTGTCATGGCAAACAAACTTGAGTTACCTGACTCCCCCCCCCCCCCCCCCACACACACACTGTGAGCCTCTGAGTGCCTGTGTCTTTATCGTCTTTATGCTTAGGGCATATGTGACCAAACATGAATAATTGTTGAATAAAAATTTAGGCCGAGGTGGATGTATCACAGAAATCCAAATCTCTTAAAATAAATTAACCCTCACTCAGGAATGCATATTCCTTAGAAGAACACGCTGTCAGACTTCAGCACATCTTAAGATAATCGGTTTTTCAAACAGTAGAAATATTTGTGTGTGTACTTTGTCAAACCTAGTTTTAGAAGACAAAAATTATAGCATCAAATAAAATACCTTTTTAGGGATTTTTTTTAGTCTTATGCACTCCTTTCCACACAATTTTTTACATGTATACACATATAAAGATAGAGCCCCCACTTTGGGTTTGTGGAGATGAGGTCATATTATATATACATATTATCCTGCAATTTATTTTTACTTAATAGGAGCCCAGATGGGCCTCTGGGACAAGATTATTACTATAGCGAGCACTAATCCATCAAAAACATTTGAAGTGGGGCTGGAGCAATGGCCCAGCAGTTAAGGACACTTATATAGGTTTGTTCCCAGGGCTCTTGTGATAGATAACTACTGCCTGTAACTCCAGTTCCAAGGACCCTTATGCCCTTGACCTTTATGGACACCAGGCATGTATGTGGCACACAGACATACACACAGGCAAAACATGAATATGTGAAGATACGTATAAAGAAAAATCCCTGAATTATATTCCATTAAAATAGAGATAAGTCAATTTATTATTAGTGGATATTTCTTGAAATAAATATTTTTATTTGTTTGAGAATTTCATATGGTGCATTTTGATTATGTCCACCCCAACTTTGACTCTCAACCCATTCCAAATTTATCCTTTCTTCCAACTTTGTCCTTGAGTTTTAAATTTGAGAATTTGTTGACTCCATTTCATGATGCTCATGGGTGAGGTGGGGCCATGCTGAGATGGTCAACCTACTAGCAGCCTCATCTCCAGAAGCCACCATGTGTCTCCAGCTTCTCAGTTAGGGGTTGGGGCTCCTGAACCCATTGCCATTTTGTGCAAGAATGTTGCCTGGCTTGCATTTGTGTAGGTTTTAGGTAGGTAACCACAGCCAGGGTGAATTTACAGTGAAGCAGTCCTGTTGGGGGGGGGGAGGGGGGGCAGAAGACACTGTTTGCTCTGGTTCCTCCCTGGCCTCTGAATCTTTCTGCCCTTTGTTCTGAGATGGTCCCTGCGCCTTTGGCAGGGGATGTGGTGTAGATGCCCCATTTGTGGCTGAGCAGGCACAGACACTTATTCTCTGCACTTTGACCAGCTCAGTTTCTGCATTAACCACCATCCATGGTGCCAAGAAACTTCTCTGAGGTCTGACAGCTGTGTAAGTCTGTGAGGAGAGAGGTTTTTACATTTCTTAATTGTTTTAAATATGTGCCTGTAGGTAGGATCTGCATGCGAGGGCAGGTGTTAGCAGTGGCCAGAGGTCTCCCTGAAGCTCCCTGAAGTTACAAGTAAGTGGTTTGTGAATTGCCTGATGTGGATGCTGTAACAGCACCTGGGTGCTCTACAATAGTGCTGGGTCCACTTATCTGCCAAGCCAGTTCTTCAGTTCCAAGCAGAGTAGCTTTTTAGTTAAATGAGTGTTGCTTGCTCTTTTCCTAATGAACCATTTTTTGACCCACATTTACCCTGAACAATTTAACATTCACTCCGGGGTCAGAAGCTCTTTTTTCTAACACTAGAGGAATAATGGACAGGGATGACCATAGCCTGTTGTAGATCATAGCAGCATGTGATATTTGGACATGATCTTTGGTGAGCAAACATAGAAAGGAAGTGTGAGTTTGTCTTCAGATTGAAGATGGAGATAAGGGGTGCTATATGGCACTATCAAGGGCACATCTTCACAAACTGCTTTTTGCATACATCAGTGTATGACTTACATAGCTGCTGCTATTGCTAATGTGACAGGTTATTTCTTCCATTATTGTTACCTATTGTGTGTGTGTGTTTAACATATGTTAGCATTTTCCCAGTTTAATGCACTTACATTTTGTTGCTGTTACAGTCTTCATGTAAGACACTGTCTTTGCTCGACTTTAAAATGATGTCGTCTGTCATTAACCTTCATCTCAAACCACAAAATCAAATGAGAGCAGATGCTGATGGGGTTTTGGGGGAAAAAAGAACCGTTGTCCACTATTGGTGGGAATTTTCGCTATGGAAGTTAAAAAGGCTAAAACAGAAGTACCATAATGACCCAGCTCTGTCACTCCTAGGTGTGTACTCAGAGGACCCTTTGGCAACGATATCTGCATGTCTATGTTCATTGTTCACTGCTGTCCTATTTACAATAACTAGTGGATGGAATCAGCCTCTATGTCCAACAGCTGATGGTTGGATAATGAAAATGTGCTACACATACAAAGTAGAATTCTACCCAGCATAGGAAGAGAAACTATGAAAATTTCAGGAAAATAGGTGCAACTGGAATTACTGAGTGAGATGACCCAGGATCTCTCTTATGTGCAGATCCTAGTTTTGAATTTAGAGTTCTGTATTTAAATGTGAATGACTGCAGAGCCACTGCTGAGTCTCAAATGACATACGTTCTCTCCTTCACCATGGCCGAGCCATGAAATGACATCCATGAAATGATGTCATAAAATTACAAGTAGAGATTATTGTGTAACTTGACCAGTTAGTATGCCTTTCTATAATTAAATACTGCTGTAATCAGACTGGATGGTGGCAAGAGAAGATGAGTTATTTTCATTACTTCTACAGTAATCATGTAGACGTCCTATGGGAATTGTTTTTTAGCAGCTAAGATTTAGGAGATGGCATATGTTGTATGAAGCAAGTTTGTCATGCAACGTAGAAGACATTGAAAAATGCTTAGTTTTATTATATGTAAAATAAAGCTTCACTGTAGCTGAGAGGGGTCAGCTAAGGCTCTGTACAGCCAATGGTCCAGTAAGGAAGGGGTCTTTATAAAAGGAGAGGGTGATAAGAGGAAGTGTGTGTGGGGGGGGGGCAAAAATCAACAGCTTAGTGAATATATTGTTTTTCTTCCTCTATACTTAGCTACAAGTAACAACTTTTTATGGGGATATGTCGTATTGCTTATTAGTTAAGTATAACTATGGATTGTTTTGGCCTCTCCCACATTCAGGATAGGGTCTCATGTAGTCCAGTTTGGCTTGGAACCCTGAAGTTGTGGGTGACAGACATCCTTACTCCATTTCTCCAGTGCTGGGCTATAGCCATGTCTCATCACACCTGGCTTGTGTGGCGCTAGGGACAGAACCCAGGGCTTCTTGCATGTGAGGCAAGTACTTGATCAACTGAGTCACATACTTTCCCAGCCCTGAACCTAGTTTCTTTAAATGTATTGACCAATATTTTCTGAAGACAGAATTGCGTTTCTGACGTAGTTAATAAGAACAGCGCAGTCAACAGAGATTCTCAGGACCATCTTTTCACCCCACCATGCCTTCTGTGATGTCATTTGTTCATATCTGAGAAATTCCACAGTATATTTTGTCAGCTGGGGAAGGTGGTAGAAACTCAGGAAAAATATGAAAGATTCCCTTTTTAAATGCCCAGAATAAATGCATCATAACTGCGTGAATTCTGCTTATTATAATACTGTTCCAGAGGTTTTAAGAACTGAGGACTCAGAAGACATTGTGATCTTAATTAGTGGTTTCTGCTATTTAACAGCAAGCTCATGTTGAGATAATAGGGGCATAGATTGTAGACATAGAGTGCCCAGTGGGTCTTGCTATGAAACATCTCAGGTATCCTCTACAGGGAGGATCATGCTTGAGTGAGCATGCGGTAGATTAGCTTAAACAATGTGAGCTGCAGTCTGCTACTGAAACACGGAAAAAAAAAAAACCCAAATTTTTTATGGGTCTGGGTATTTTGAGTACATATATGCTTTGTCACCGTGTATGTGCCTAGTGCTCACAAGGGCCAGAAGAGGACATTGGGTCTCTGGGAAGTGGAGTTACTGACAGTTGTGAGCTGCCAATTGGGTGCTGGGGTTAGAGCCAGGGTCTGTTGCAAGAGCAGCCAATGCGCTTACCACCGAGCTCTTTCCAGCCCCTCACTTCTCAAGTGGGAAAAAGATGATATGATTATATGATCTTACCATCTCAACGAAACTTGTTTCATCATCATTTATTAACGTGAATTTTTAGAGCTCCATTTTTAACTGTGGCTTAATAGGAAACTTCATAAGGCACGTATACGAAGAAGGTATAGATTTCATAGGAGCATATGCCTTTAGTCCCAGCACTGGGAAGACGGAAGCAGCAAGATCAGAGGTTGAAGGCTATTCTTGAATTTTTAAGACAGGGTTTTATGCAGCCCAGGCTAGCTTTGTCTGAGCTACATGAAACTGTCTTTAAAACCTCAAATTCATAAGTAAGTAAATAGTAATATGTAGTGTGTGAGAATATGTAATCGTGTGTATGTGTGTATTTGCATGCACACTGTATATATGCTTGCATATTAATATTGGCTTACTTATGTGCATGGTATGCTTACACATACCCTCCAGAAAATTTATCTATCATTCTTTTCAAGATACAATCTGCATAATTTTGAAAGCAAGATAATTTTACAGTGCTAATGACTGTAACATTATTATTATTATTAGTTTTAAGACAGGATCTCACTATGCAGCCCTGGAAGGCCTACAACTCACAGTGTAGATCAGGCTGGCCTCAAACTCACGGAGATCTTTTCCTGCTGACATTAAAGGTGTGCTCCACCATGCCACTCTGTGACATTTTTGTTTAATTAGTAAGGTCTTGGTGGGTCCCACAGAAAGTGTTCTTCCCCTGCCTCTGTTCGGAGAGATAACTTCAAACTGGAATTGTGGGAAAATAGTGCTAATTTTTAGGCGAGTGCTTAGACAGTGACATAATGTTAGTTTCTTTTCTATGCTCTGCAATTCAGTAAAGGCATTATGCACGCTGGAAAGACTGAGAATCAAGGATTTAAAATTTCTCTTTGTTCTTAAGCTTTGCTCTCTGGCCAGGCAGCCTTTGCAAACATCTTGTTAGACTTGAAAAGGAACCGTGGGTGCTGCCTCTCCTATGTGTGACCTGAAACATTTGATTGGCTGCTTTGGATTGTTACCTTTCTATCTTGAAGATGAGTCTGTTATAATTTTGACACAAGTACTGAGCAGTCAGACCAGCTGAGGCTTTTTAAATGCACTTAATGTGCTCCACCCCAACTTGTTTTTGGAGGGGGCAGAATCTTACTGTGTAGCCCAAGCTGGCCTCTAAATCAAAAGAAATCTGCCTGCCTCTGCCTCTAGACTGCTGGGATTAAAGGCCTGTTGCTATGACACCCAATCATTTAATACCTTTTATTAGAAATTCCCAGGCTTCCAGGAGCTGGGTGTTTCTCTCTTCAGACCAAGCTTTCTGGGGAGATGTGAGGTGCATAATGTACTTTAGAAATGGTTTTGGAGCAGACCACCAAGCTGTTAATAATCTCCTGGCAGCTACTACTTGAGGTGAATGCATCTCCAGTAGTGCACAGGACAGGTAGCAGATGTTTGGAAGCTGCTCTGCTGTTAGGGTGCAGTGAGAGACTGAATGTGCTGGAGGCAAACAGCCTTTGTGTAGCTTCATGTTTGAGGCATAATGAGGCCAGCAGGTCAAGAGACCTCTTTGCCAGTGGAAAGAGTGCTTACAGTTGCTGACGGAATAAGGCCCTCTGTGTCGGTCACACAGGGTGAATCAAGGGGCAGTGTGAGCCAGGTGAAGCGTGGGAAACAGCTCCTGGTGGTTTCTATAGAAAGGAAGAGGCCTGAAAGTTAAGGTTGAACTGAGTAATTTCAGTGAGCATTGAGGTGTGGAACTGAGGGGCACTTTACCCTAGGGTGACTGGGTGGAGGGACTGTGGGACAATCTCTCTCTCCCTCCCTCCATCCCTCCCTCTCTCTCCCGGTTCAATAATTTTCTCACAGGAGTGCGTTAGCTGTCTCAGGAGTCAGGCCCCCATCTCTCCTTTTCACACATCCCTGCTTACCTTGACATTTTCTTTTTCTATTTCTACAGCAACACATGGTCCTCAGGCGGATGCTGGCACTATCAGCCTCCAGAACCATGAAGCCAAATCATCAATTCTCTTTTCTTCATAAATTACCTAGTCTTGGGTATCCTGTTGTCGTAGTGGAAAACCAATTAAGACACCTCATCTTGTTAATTTAGATTTTGTGGTTTGTCTGTG
The DNA here is from genome assembly GCA_033318265.1 of Phyllotis vaccarum. Taxonomy (NCBI): domain Eukaryota; kingdom Metazoa; phylum Chordata; class Mammalia; order Rodentia; family Cricetidae; genus Phyllotis; species Phyllotis vaccarum. Next base: position 64,578,730 of record JARWLC010000011.1, read on the forward strand.
TGGTTCATAATGAAATCCTTGGAGATACAAAGCGTGATAGCCCGTTACTGGGATAGCAAGGAGGGGGGTGGGGATTGTCCTTCATTCCCAGGCCACTGGTGAGAAATGACAAGACAGGAACAAGATCCCAGAACTGCAGATAGAATGGGAAGAGGACCCTGGAGGCCCCACCCGAGGCCCTTGACAGAGCCTGGGGCTCAGCATTCAGGCCTCAGGAAGCAGTGAGCACCATGACCTCCTTTAGGGCAGAGTGGGTTCTGATATGGTGAGATGGAGAAGCTGTAATCAAACCAGAGTGTCTGTGCAGAGCTGAGAGGAGGGCATTCTGAAGATAACTCTTACAGTCTTCTGTCTTCAAGAAGCGAGCTTGGCTGATAGACGGAGGGAGAGTCTAACCTTCCTTAGATGCAAGTCTCAGATGACTCTGTGGGCCATCAAAGCTGGGATCTAGATGTGCAGCTACACTCCGGATTAATCTCTGCTACCAGTAAGCCAGGGGCCTTTGAGGGTGAGGAGGTCCTGTGATACCCAAGATCAAATTCTGAGACAACATGGAGGAGGCTTGCAGGGCCAGCTCAGCTTTCAGCCTGCTAGTCTGGGAGATGTGATACTGTGCAGGGCATGCCTGACCTTAACTGTGGTCCCACATTCTCCAAGGCCAGGTAAGTAGCCTGGAGCCTGACAGCCAACAGGAAGACAGGGCTGTTATACAGGGCTCTTTATGGAGTATGGTTTTTCAACCTCTGTTGTTCAGCATACCACAGCTCTTGTGACTCTCTGGACCTGGGATTTCCTTCTGAACCTTGCCGAACATCCCAAAGGAACAGGGAAGGATTTTAGAAAGAGGGCATGCACCAGCCCTACCCATGACAGGAAAACAACTCTAAAATAGGGTGGGGTACTCACAGCATGTTTCCTGGAGGACCTGGCGGACACCAGCATGGTGACATCCCTTTGCCTAGTGCAGGAAGACAAATTAATAATTGCCTTTCTACAATGAAATGTACCATTTTAACCACTGTAAAATACATGACTCGGTGACCTTTCCTCACAGGCTCATTCGTTCGAATATTTGGATCCCCAGGAAGTGCTGTTACCTTGGGAAGTGCAGCCTTACAGAAGGAAGTGGGTCACACTGGGCTTTGAGGCTTGTAGCCTCTCTCCACTTCCTGGTCATTCTCTGCTTTCTGTTTCCCTGGTGACATGGAGAAGCAAGGACCATAGCTGTTTGCCCCTGTTTTCATGATTATTGTTCCCTCAAATTTAAGCCCCTCCTCCCTCAGTTCAGGTGTTGTAATCAAGTCATATACTGATTAGCTTTCCTGTCAACTTGCCGTAAGTTATGTTATTTGGGAAGAGGGAAGCTTAATTGAGAAAATGCTTCCACCAGGTTGGCCTATGGTCATTTTCTTGTTTACTAATTGATAGGGGCGGTGCAACAACTGGGCAGGTGGTTCTAGGTTGCGTAAGAAAGGAGGGTGAGCAAGCTATAAGGAGCAGACTAGTAAGCAGCATCCTTCCACGGTCTCTGCATCAGTTTTGACCTGAGAGTTGTAAGCTGAAACATACCCTTTCTTCCCTGTGATTGCTTCTGGTCATGGTATTGGAGCAAAGCAGTCAATGGGTGCATGTCCTTTTTACAGAACTTTGTCATACTCCTGAAGTGAAACTTCGCACTGAGCATTCCTGTGAGCCTGTGACAGCTACCGTGTTGTATTCTCAGTCTGAATTTAAAGCTAACTTGGAAAGATGAACTCTAGTCTTGGATATTATTGATATTTAAGTTTCAATGGGTAGCTAGATAAGAATCCAATAAAACTCTAGTTGTCAGACTGTAAAGTATTTTCTTCCTTTTTCTCTTGTAGTGTGCATGTGTGCACAGACATGTTCCTCTGTGACTGTGCTGCACACATGGCACAGGGTGGAGATAAGAGGATAACCTTGTTTGTTAGTCTTTGCCTTTGGCCTTGCTTGATACAGGTTCTCCTTGTTGAGAGCACACCAGGTTCGATGGCCTTCAAGCTCCTTGGATTCTCCTGTGTATGTCTTCTATTTTGCTGCAGGAGAACTGAGATTACAGATGTGTGCGACTGTGCCATACGTATGTTCTGGGGATTTGAACTCAGGTCCTCTCACTAGGGTAAATGAGTCATCTGCCTAGCTTTTGAGAAGTATCTTTTTGTCTTGGCTTTTGTGTACCATAGTGTAGAGCTGAATGATTGGAAGTGTTTTTGATCTGCATAGACTCTGACTCTTAGTTAATAGTCTGCATTTTAACTGCTATCATATAATTATTGTTATTAAAATACAATTAATCTAATGATATTGCCACTGACCATCAGTTTATGTGATCTTCTATATGAATGTGGTCCCATAAGAATGGAGACAGACCCTCTCTGTCCTGTTTGATAGTCTCAGCTCTTAGCACTGTACATGGTGTACACACACAAACACACACACACACACAAACACACACAAACACACACGCAAACACACACACACAAACACACACACAAACACACACACACAAACACACACACAAACACACACACAAACACACACACAAACACACACAAACACACACAAACACACACACACACACACACACACACACACACACACACACACACACCTTTTTAACATTCCGCAGTTGAGAGTCAAGAGAGAAAGAGGAAGAGAAAGGATGTGATGTCACTCAGGAGCAGGAGAGGATATGGTAGAACACCCCCACTGGACTCGTACTGAGTCGATGTGTTCATCGGAATGAAAAGAAGGGACCAGTAAAGCGCAATCCTAATTAGTCTACATCACGAAAAACCAGGTGCCAGATAGGCGGATAAAGGCTGAAAGATTAGAGAAGCAGCCACAGTCACTTCTCACCTATCTGAATCCTCAGGCTGAGATTCTGTCTCCACCTCCTGATTGTGCTGGGATTAAAGACATGAACTTCCTAAATGCTAGGATCAAAGGCAAACCCAGATTGGGAAACTTCACTGGAGATTAAGCAAGCTCTTGCTTAATAGATGGGAAACTCCTTTGAGTATAATTGAAAGCTGTACCCATCCCAGAAAAATGTTTCCAAGCATATAATTCTTGTCTTAGTAGAGTGTCAGAGCCACCCCTCCTCACCCTATCAGAAATCCTGCCCCAGAATCTGCTGTGGTGGAACAGATCTGTAATCCCAGTATAAGGGTGGCTGAGAGGCAAGAGAAGGAGGGAGGGAGAGAGAGAAACTATATATTTTTGAAGTCTCTATATGTGTACATATTTTAGGAAGCTTCTATAGTAGTAAGCCTCCATATGGCGTTTGCAATAGGTCTTTAATGTTAGTTACTCCTCAACGTCTTCTGTCCTCTACCTGCCTTCCCACCCTCTTCCCCCTCTAATCCTTCATACTCCCATTTCTTCTTTATAATTTCATAGTCTATTCTCCTCTCTTGAAAGATCTCCGCCTCCCTCTTGGCTGCTCCTTCCTCATTGATGTTTGACTGAACACATCAGCTCTATGATCACACAATTTTAAAGCTTTAATACCATGTATGAGAGAAACCATGGAATGTTTGCCTCTGGGTCTGAGTCTCATTCATGATGATTATTTCCAGTTCTATCTATTTACCTGAGAATTTAAATGGAGTTACCCCAAAATGGAGAGACAGTATCCCAACTAGATACCATACGATAGCAAATAAAACCTTTCTACCAAGAATAGGTTACATCTTCCTGAGTTGTTGGCCAATGTTGTCCCATATATACTCCAAACATTAAAGGGTATGGCCATTGCTGTTTGTTACCCTCCATAACTAGACAGCAAGACCCTGGTGCTGAAGACACCACATGCTCAAGTCATTGAACATGATGAAATTTAACTGGTACTCAAATGGGAGCTTCATCTCTACTGAAAGATACAAATGGTGTGCTATGCGTACTAGTAGAGGAGAAAAGTAGTCATCAGTAATAACCAAAGCAGCTAGCCAGATGGTTCAGCACTTAAGAGCACATACTGCTCTTCAGAAGTCCCGAGTTTTGATTTCCAACACTCAACACCCATGGGTGCCACATGACGGTCTGAGCTCCAGAGGATCTGAAAATCTGGTTTCTGTGGAGATAGACACACACATACACACACACACACACACACACACACACACACACACACACACACACACACACACACAGAGAGAGAGAGAGAGAGAGAGAGAGAGAGAGAGAGAGAGAGAGAGAGAACACTAAAAATAAATAAAAACTAATTTAAAAAAAATTACATTCCAAAGTATGACATAGGCAGTATATTTATTTTCATCTACATAGCCCTGTAAATAAAGAACTGAATGACTGCGTCCTGGAAAGTTTGCATGTGATTTTGCTTTGAGTAATCTCTAAGAGGTCCTTTCTCCCTCTCTCCTCCCTCTTCCCTCCTCTTTTCCTTCCTCAATTTTTGTTTCCCATTTTCTCAGAACTTCTTAACTCATAATCTTCCTGCCTCAGTTCTCCCCTGCCCTGAGATTATGGGTGTGTACTCCTACACCCAGCAAAGGAAGTTATCTAGAATCCTCTTAAGTGACAATTTTCAGGACTTACATCACTTCCTATGGTTTACAAAGTGGTTATTGTTTCTGCTTCCTGCAATGCCCTTAGATATTGTTATTATTTTGGCCTGATAGCAATTATTAAAGTCTAGGGAGATAGAAGCAGCAAATGAAATAAAATGTAATACCAAGCTCATGTCATCTTCACTGCATCCAGAGTAGTAATGTAGTGATAGGGTGTTAGACTAGCTCCTGTGAGCTCTCTGGTCCATTCCCAGAACCTCAGCAATAATAAATGCAGTTTTAATGAGTTTTACATTGAGTATAATGGTGACCCAGGTGGGAAGATGGACATGATCATCTACGGCAACCTCTTGCCTCCCAGAGCCCCTACTACCAAAGACTGAGGGGTGTGCTCTTGGATCCATCAGCAAGGGTGTACTGATTGGTTCTGTGGCCAGGAGGCCTCATGGGAGAGCCCAGATCTTCATAATGACTGAAGTCCCCAAAACAACATCATGCCTTCAGATGGCCTCTCTTTGTTGGTGACACCAGGAGCTTACACCAAGGACAGTGCTATGTTCTGCCCAGGCTTCTGGGTGACTCCTCCCCGCCCCCGCCCCAGACACTAGAGAATGACTGAGCCTCTGTCCTGACTTCTCTTGAGCGTCAAGAGGTCTTGAAAGAGGAACCCTGCAGATGGCAGGTTCCTGCCACAGATATTGTCTGACTGGATGTAAAGGTGTTGGGTTCTCCTGGGAGCCAGGGTTCTTGCTGGTTAAACCTCAACCCCCAGAACTGACAGAGCTGAGATGAGTCCTCTGGATGTACTCGGTCCTCACAGGGCTGATTTAGGGGTGTGGGAGTTACTCAATATCTCTTTCTCATCAAAGGGAGTTTGCACATTGGTAAAGAGTTCACAGTCCCCCAAGACCAGTTCCTGGTCCGGCTGTGCTGAGAGGCCACTTGTGCAGCAGAGCCCATTAAGCAGGACAGAAGTGAGGCTGAGCCTAAACATTTTAAAGTAACACATCTGCCTTTCCTCGCTTGGGCCTTTCCATGTCTTCTTTTTCGTACACAGACCAGAGAGAAAACAGAAAGACCCTGGAACCGTCTGCTACTCTTCTTCAAATACAAGTAATAGAAACAACAGAAACCTTCTCCTTAAATAATTAAAAAATTACCTCTCGTTTTAAAATGTCCACAAACCACTAGATGTTTTTGAATATTATTTACTGTTAAATCAAGTAGGCACCCTGCAAATGCACACTATTAACAATTACTGGTGAGCTAAAAAGTGGGCGAGCTCCGTATCAATATAATTCAACAGTGTTGGGGGAAATTATTACTTAAAGCAGTGGAGGTAATCACAAGTTCATATCATCACTAGGTATTGTTTTGCTCTAAAAAGACAAATGGGAAAATGTGACATAATGAACGAAGCAGTGAGGATGATGGAGCATCCTCATTACCACTCCGGAGCAGAGAAAGCGCTGTGTGTTCACATTCTCGGTTTCCTCTCTGGGACTCCTCCATGGTACAGGATGCCTAATAGAATGTGGGGTGGATGGTGCCTGAACGCATGTGGGGATGGGGATGCGATCTCAAGCCTCTTCATGATAGAGGTGTCCGATCAACTAGAGGAAAACTGGTAAAGAACCGTGCAAGCTTTCCTGTAATCACAGGCCACATCTGGCTGGCGGGACGAACTATGTGCTCACACTTGCCACTAGTGCTGCTAGTGGTGAACAGAGGAAGCGCGGCATGATGGGAAGGATCCAGTGAGGATCGTGTGGCTACTTAGCTGGTCTCCTTTGGTGAAGAAATGCCCGTTCCTTCCCTTTCTTCCTCTGTTCCTTTTATTTTTTCTCTTTGCTTTTTCTTTCTTACTCAGTATGTGGCTCAAGCTGGTTTTGGACTTGCTGTGTAACCTAGGTTGGCTGGCCTCAAGGTCACAATTCTGCCTTTGTAGCAGTGTGCCTCTATGTCTGACTTTCAATTGTTATTTATATATTTTTTTTAACTGTGTGTGTGCAGTCCCGTGTGTGCATGGAGGCCAAAGATCATCAGATTGACACTGGTTATTTTCCTCAATTGCTCTCCATTTTACTTTGAGGCAGGGTCTCTCACTGAACTGAGACTTTGCACATTTGTTTGTACCGGCCAGCCCGCAGCCTAGGTATCCTCCTATTTCTGTCCCCTAGTGCTGGGATTGGCATCTCATGCAGGTTCCCTTTGCCTGAGTGGCAGGCATTTTATTGATGGGTTGTTTTCCTGGACCTGAGTTGTATTTGAAGAGGTGATGGGGTGGCTTTTTCTTGCCTAGCTCTCAGTAAGTGATAAGAATGAATTTTCCCTGCTTCGTGGAAAGCCAGGCTTGGAGAGAGGCCTTTCTTTGGTCTTGGCTTCCTTCTGAGTTGCGATGGGGCTGTGTTCTGTGAGGAGTGGGCCTTATGGAGTGAGAAGAGCATCTGAGACACATTGTTGAAGCGTTGGGGTTGTGGTGGGTGGATGGCCAGCAGCTCTTGCTCTGGCCTTCAGGGGCTCTTATCGTCTGAAGCACAGAGAAGATGAAGTCTCCCCTTCTTTCTGTCCACCTTTCAGGAGAGACTGGCGGATGTGGTGACTGAAACCCTGTGGTTCATTCAGTTCCATGTTTTTCAAGCCTCTGCTCTCAGATCTGTTGCTCAAAATGAAACTTACCTGGTAGCTTCACATCTGCCCAAGGATGTGCAAGACTCATTTGAGAAGTCTGGAAGCTTAGACCTAGGCTGTGACAGCCTGAGGACAACCTACGCCTCCGGATTCTGTCTTGTTCTATGTTCCCTATGTCCTCCTCCTTCCTTGTTCTTCCAAATAAGGTTGCACACTCATGTGGATTAAGAAACTAAAGCCTCAAGATGATACTGAATCTCCACAGCTTTTTTCCCCCTCCAGAAAGCTTTGGAGACTGTGATATAACACTTATAGGTCCATCATTTTGAAAACACTGAAAGCCTGTACTTGGTCCCCAATGGACCAGGATGAAAACCAAAATGGAGTTATTTATATTAATGTTCACCAAGTAGATTCTGAATGGAGACTATTGTCAGGCCTTTGGCCAAAGCAGGATTAGAGAGAGGGAGATCTACCAAATGCCCAAATACATTAGTGCTTGTCTTCATTATACTGAAGTTCCTTTTCCTTTTAACTGTATACAGAAGAAGTAACCCGGGGCTGGGGCGCGGGGCAGCTCAGTGGGGACAGTGCCTGCTTTGTAAACATGAAGACCTGAGTTAATTCTCTGGAACCCATGTAAGAGAGGCCATGGTTGTCATTCTTGGGGAGCCAGAGTCAGATAGATCCCTAGGGTTCACTGGCCAGCCTTTCTGTGGAGTTCCAGGCTAGCAAGAGATCCTACCTCCAAAAAAATAAAAAATAAAGTGGTAAACGGTGCTAGAGGAGTGACATATGATGTGTTTTCTGGCCTCCGGACACTTCTGAGCCCTTATATACTTGCCTCCACCCCCCAAAAAATTGCCTGCAAAGCTCAATGCTAAGAATTTACTTTTTGTTGTTTTTGAAATGATCCTTCTGCTTTTTTGCACTTCTGATCCTGCTTTCTTGAGCATACCTCTTCTGCTGGGTTCCTCAGAATATTCATTTTACTTTACAATGCCTGATTCTGGAAGCCAATTAAGATCATTCAACTAAACTGATGTAATTTTGTCCTGTGACAGAACAAAGTCTTTGAGTGGCTTCTTTCTGCAGCAGAGACCCCATGCCCTCATTTGAAGCATTACTCATCCAGAAGTCACCTGGTAAAAGTGTATTGGATGTTTAAAGATGTTACAGTTTGGTAGCGAGGCGTGTCTTTTGATGGGTAAATAGCTGGCTGTGCTTCAAGTGTTTTCTTCATGTTTACTCAGCCACAATAAATCTTCCATTTTAGTTTTGATTATCAGGATTGTGAGAAAGAGCTTAGTGTGTTGACTGGTTGGTTATTCCTTGCTAATCTTGTCACTTTCCCTTGGCCTTTGAGCACTTAGTGAAGAAGGCAGACTGACTGCCTGGCTTCCACTGAAGCTCACAGAACCTCAAAGTGACTGCTGTCTTTTCCGCATGATGGCCATCTATCTTGGCCGGCCAGTTACTCTCCCTGCGGCATCATGGGTAGACACTAGATGCAATAGACTTAATTCTTTTGGCACAATCAACCCATTGGGTAACATTACAAAAGTCAAGGAAAGGGCTTCAGAACAATGGGCCAACCAAAAAGAGAATAGATACTTGATAATGTTCACACAAATGTGTATAAACACACAAAGAGAGACACACACAAACATCTGTAGCTGTGTACTGATACCTGAGCCGTGAGAGGACTTTGCATGTAAACATTTGTTTATATAGAAATGGAAAATTCCTAGATACTAGCTGGTTCTTCTTGTTTTTTTTTTTCTTTTTCTTTTTTCTTTTTTTTTTTTCCCATGTACTACTTCAAGGTAATTGCAGAGAAGGGTCTGTAAATGAAAGAGTTTTTCTTGACAGAGTAGTAGGTTCCTTCATGGACATTTAAAGTCTCATTGAGGGGCCTGTGAAAACTACATGGAGGTTCAGTTGTAGGTTTCTCTGTGGGCTACACCCACTCCTTGTTCCCATTCCTGTGCTGTCTGTGGATGGACTCCTGATTGGCAGGAAGAGAGGGGTAAACCCAACTGCCGAGAGCCTGGCCACAGCACCTCTGCCTGGGGGTGGATGGAGCCTGGGTTCTCTGCTCATTTCAGTTGCTTATTGAGGATTTTCCATACTTGAGGAACTCAGGGTAGTACAAGAAATCCAAGTGTAGGTGTGATTGTATGTGTACACCACTCACCAGACTCCATTCCCTTCTCTTACCAAATAAAAACAGACAGGCACTCAGGTGTTGCACGAAAGAATGAGACTCAGGGATAGATCTCTGAAGAAATTGGAGGGAGATACTAGAGGGAATAAACACCACAGTCAAATCTTACTCTGCTGTTTTATAGCTTCCTCAGCCTCGCTTCCCTTGGAATGGTTTCTCTGTGTTTGAATCCCCTCTTTCGGTAATTAAGACGTGGCCCCACCACACCTGCTTGGGAGCCTGGAATTCCTTCTATAATCTGAAGTGACCTTGACTTGTAGTTAGGATTAAGGGTGTAGGTCATCACTCCCAGGATACTCCCTGTGCTGGGATTAAAGGTTTGAATCTCCACTCTGATTTTCCTAGACTGACTGTGGTTAGAGCTCTGGGACTTCTGGAGCTTTTACTAACCCCCCACATAGACTGTGGGTAGATTCCCTCTGATATCTCCAAAACTTCTGAAACTTTATTAAATCCCCACACTCAGGGGACTAGACTGCCAGCTGGAGCTAGTGCTATCCAGTTTGATCCGTTCACTCTCTGAACTAGATGGTGACAAAGATGCTCTTCAGCCTATGGGGTTACAACCTGGAGAGGTAAAGTTGTAAGTGAAAGTGGTTATGTCTAACCTACTAGGTTTCTGGCCTAGCTTGGCCACACGCATTGTCTGATCATGATCCGGCTGCTGGCTTTCTGCTGCCATGCTGTCTGGCGAGAGGTCTTCATGTGGGATATTGACAGCCTAGTAAAAGACTAAAATTAAAAATTTGAAATTTGAAGTGAGGTCTGGTCTTGTCTTCTATTTCCACCCCGTTTTTTGGTGTTTTTAAAACAAGTTCTTGCTATTTATCCAAACTTGTCTTGAGCTCAAAGCAATTCTTCTGCCTTAGCCTCACGAGTGCTGAGGTTACAGGCATGTGTTCCACGGAATGTGTGCCACTTTTGCCCTATGTAACCTTGGAACTTCCCAAGGTGGAGTGTGGATTCCACCGCCAACGCCGCTGTGACTGTTACTGTAAACGGCATGTTCCAATGCTAGTGAGTGAGTTCCTCCTGACCACGAATCCATGTGGCTTTACAGTGTGTGAAATATGACCAGCGCACCTGAGAAGTGAGTTTCATTTTCATTTTTTAAGGTTCATCTACAGTAGTCTAACTGTGGCTGGTGACAGGATTGTGTTGTGGGTTCTCAGTACTCTCCAGAATCCTGTATGGTGACCATCAGTGCTGAAAGCCTTGCACTTGGTCAGACTGATGAAAAAGACCGGGGCTTGATGAGCTGCCAGATACCTAGCTGTTCTGGTGGTATAAACATTATGGCACTCTCCACAGAAGGAGCTCTATGGCACCTCTCCACGGCTTCTTTGAATCTAGACCAGGAGGCAGTCTGATGTCTGTAATAGTTCTGGGGGTTTGAAAGGCCCTGGCTTGAGGCCTGAAGCCCCACAAAGAGACTCTGTGTGACTTGGCTCAAATACCTGCCTCAGAGCAATGCCCATTCTTCCTATCTGCCAGCGTGACTATTTCTCTGCTCTGCTTCATTCACTCTTCCCTCCTTTCTTTTGTAGCTTTTAAAATATGTGGTGTGTGTGGTGTGGTGTGGTGCAGTGTGGCGTGGCGCAGGGTGTGTGTATGTGTGTGTGTGTGTGCACGCGCACGCGTTTGGTTGAGAGTGTGTGTGCGTGTGTGTGAGTTTGTGTGCGTGTGTTGGTGTGGGTGTGTGGGTGTGTGTGCCCACTAGTGCTAGGAATGAACCTAGGACCTTGTTCATGGTAGGCAAGCATTCTTCCACTCAGTGACTTGCCCAGTCTATTTTTGTGTTTAATTGTGATGTCATATTACATAGCTTTACATTTCGCCATTTCTTCTTTGCTTTGGTTTCCTTTTGCATTCGGTACTTAATACTTCAGCACACTGTAACATGCTTCCATACCTTAGTAGGCCCCAAGACCTTTGCACAACTGACTGCATGATGGAGGTACAACATGTAGACAGCACCACAGTTCAAAGGGTTAGTCCATTATCATCACGGTGGGAGATGGCAGCATGCAAGCAGACATGGTGCTGGTGAAGGAACTGAGATCCCTGCCTCTTGATCCTAAGGCAACAGGAAGTGAACTTAAATTTCACCATCTTAAATATTTTGAGTATGCGTTTCAGTGGTGTGGAATATGTTCACACACACACAACTTAGAACACTTCATTTTGCAGAAACCATTAAACACTAATTTAGGAACTCCATTAAGCCAGGTGTGGTGCTGTACAACTTTAATCTCAATACTCAGCAGGCAGAGGCAAGTCATTCTCCGTGATTTCAAGGCCAGTCTGATCTACAAATTAAGTTCCAGGACAGTCAGGGCTGTTCTACAGAGAAACCTTGTCTTGGAAACAAGGAAATCTATTAAACTGAATTCCTTCCTAGCCTATGATGGCTGTCATTCATCTTTTTGTTTGAGGTTTGCCATCGCATGTATTCCTGTCCCGTTGGCCACCTGAGCTCACAGTGGATCTACTCTCTTCTACTGGCCAGGTTAGGTTGCATTGCAGCCTCATTGCTACCCAGAGAGTGTACTTAGACTCATTGGTAATAACTCACAAGAACTAACTCAATTTTCCTACAAGACTAATTTAACATCTGTTCTTCTCAGGGCACATGCTACAGGACCTCAGAGCCCCCATCAAGCTTCACCCCTTTATGGCCCTAGCCTATCAGCATTCTCTGTGGACCACACCTCCAACTTAGGAATTCTTCCCAGTCAAAACTTCATCTACCTAAACCATCACAGATGGCTCTGATAGTCTCCAAGGCTGAGACCTTCTCTTTCCTCACTGTCTGTGACTGGGAGGGGTTTGGACGATGTGGAGCTGTTGTCATCATGGCTTCTGAGAAGCTGGGATTGGAGCAGCAGGGGTTTGGACGATGTGGGGCTGTTGTCATCATGGCTTCTGAGAAGCTGTGATTGGAGCAGCAGGAGGAGTCTGCTTGGAGGGCTCAGTGACGTTAGAAAGGGCAGTGTAAGCCTCTCTCAAATGATGTCATGGACTCTGGAGGCCTTTGTGGACATTTGACCAGTTATAGGGCCATGGAAATCAGGCCCTGAGACTTCAGATGGACACACAAAGTCAGAGGTGATGTCATCACATTCCCGAGAAGAGAACAGGTAGCGTGACATTGAGGGCAGTGGGACTTGGGCCTGGGGAAGGGGCCTGTGGTTTTTACCTGCTCTAGGCAATTCTCTCTGGGGCAGGACTGTGATAAGATGATTCCATGGATAGTGGAGAAATGCTCCACTTAGGACTTGCAGACCTGGCAGGAGCTAATTAAAGGCCTCGTGACAGGTAAAGAACTTGTTGTGTCTCAGACTCTTTATACCCCAGTACCTTCTGAGAGTTTGCAGCCACAAAAAGACATTATGCAGTTTACTGAATCTAAGGCAATCAAGGAGATAGAAGGAAGAATGACTAAAAATGTGGGGAATGTGTGTTTACACTACCATTTAGAAGGATTTAAAGCCGGTGCCATCTTGTTTGAAAGAAGCTCTCCTGCTTGTTAGCATAGAAGCTGAAGATTAGGTTTCTGTTCATTGTAGTTATATTTTTAGGACTGACAGAATTATACCACGGTAACAAATAGCCCTATGTCTAATGTCCCAAGTCTAGGACCAGTGCCATTGGAATTCCACTGGAGGTCCTGTTGATGAGCCAGGTAGATGCATCAAAATGAGAACTGGCTTTTTACACACACACACACACACACACACACACACACACACACACACACGCATGCATGAACACATGCATGTGCACACATACACACACATACACACACACACGTGCACATGCACACACACGCATGCATGAACACATGCATGTGCACACATACACACACATACACACACACGTGCACATGCACACACGCATGCATGAACACATGCATGTGCACACACACACACATACACAGCACTAAACAGGAGAATAAGAAAAGAAGTCACATAGTCACACCTAAACCTGGAGTGGCTGAGTTTTCCCCTGTAGCCTTACATAGCTTGAGCTTGTCCTGTAACCTGGAAGAGGTGAGCTTGTTCCATAACCTGAGGAGTTGTGTTTTCCCTGTAACCTGGGGGAAGTGAGCTAGTCCTTCACCTTACCTTATTACATCTGAGATAGTATCCACAGGGAAATTAACAGCTTTTGCTAAGCCTAGCTCTTACAATAATGGCATGTCAGCCTTCCAAATTTGGAAGACAGCTGCTATTGCAAAATAAAAGCTGTTTGCTGCCTCCTAAACTTGAAGAATGATTTAACGAGGGTTCTTTTCAGACATGACGACTTGCTTCGCTTTCTGATGGAGCCTAAGCTGAGTGCTGACCTCCTTAAACTCTTCTGCTTCCTTCCTGATGGGTGATGTGATCTGATGTGAAGGTTAGAGAATGGAAGGCAAGCAGCAGCTTGCTGGAGATGGAAGCTGTGGATTCCAGGCAGAGGCTCATCTTTATGAGTTGTTATGGTCCTGTTCTCTTGTCTTAAATTCTTTAATTTATTTGCTTATTTATTAAATTTATTTATTTTACAGCCCAACTGTAGTTTCCCTTACTTTTTCTCTTCTCATCCCTTCCTTCCGTCCCCAAACCCACCATCAACCTATTCCTCCTATTTCTGTTCAGAAAGGAGAAGGCCTTCCAAGGGTGTCAACAAAGTGGGGCCTCTCTCAGTAGCCTTGGCTGGCCTGGAACTCACAGATCTGCCTGCCTCTGCTTCTTGAGTACTGGGATTACAGGCACACACCAGTATATTCCTTCCTTCCTTCCTTCCTTCCTTCCTTCCTTCCTTCCTTCCTTCCTTCCTTCCTTCCTTCCTTCCTTCCTTCCTTCCTTCCTTCCTTCCTTCTTTCCTCCCTCCCTCCTTCCCTCCCCCTCCCTCTCCTCCTCCATCATCATAATCATCATCGTCATCATCATCATAGCATAAGAATTAAGAAACGATCACAGCAATGTCACAGGTCTAGCAGCCTTGGAGAAGGACCATCATCATGGAAGTGAGCAGTCACTGAGCAATCAGTGACTGGTCGAGGGAGCCTATAGTGGCACATTGTTTGTGGGGACAGCCCATAGCATATATGTGTATGAATTTGTGCTATTTTATATCACACCAGACACATGTTTATTAAACTCTTACTGTATAGAAGCTGTGGTGTAAAAGTAAATAGGACTCTATAAAAGTCTTTGAATTTAAGGTGTGTGCCCCTCAGTTTAAGAAATAAAGTATAATGTCTGTGCTGACTTTCTTCTGCTTGTAGAGCTATTTGAAATTTATTGTGAATTTCTCAACGATTTCATTTTCTTGGTCCCTACAGTTATGTACATTCTTTCTCTCAGCCCCTAGTTGCATGCAAGTGTTAATTTTTATCATAGGTAGGCATTCTGCCCAGTCCTGTCTATGTACCATCTCATTTCACTTTCTAGAGACTTCTGAGAATTACTTGTTTGTCTCTTGATGTTACCCGTGATGACACTGAGACCCAGAGAAGTTAAGCATCTTGCCAGAGGGAGCATAGTGTTAATGTCAGAGCTGGGATTTGAACTTGTTGTCTGTTGCAAGCTTTTGAGAGCTTGTGAATAACATCCTGACTGGCTTCCGGTACTGAACCCAGCTGGTTTCGTATTGTCTGGCATAGAGACTCCTCTTTAAGGAGTAAGACTCTAATGAGGATGTCCTCACCTCAACAAATTATCTTGTTCCTTGACTGTTCCCACTTCCTTTTCATCCAGGAAGTGATTACTAATCACAACAGAAGATTTTGCACGTTATCAGTGACCAGGCCTACAGTTCTGAGGGGGAACATGGAGGATGACTAAGGGAATATGTGTGAGGAGGGGAGGCACTGCAAGAGGGCGTGTGGCTGTCGCTGTTAGTACCTGTGAAAGAAGGATGTAGCTCTCCTGTATGTCTCAGCTGCCCCAAGCTCACACAGGGGAATCCAGGCAGCTCGTGAAAACAGGAAGTTGTAATTCATTGGAATCCAGGCAGCTCGTGAAAACAGGAAGTTGTAATTCATTAGACCCGGAGAGGATTCTGGAGTTTTGTTTTGTGTAAGGTGTCCTACATTCCACACTTCAAGTCCACTAAGGATGATAAGCATGAGCATTAGGTCTTCTTGGCTCTTGAAAAAAAATCACAGAATCAGGCCTTCACTTGCCGAAGGTCACAGAATACAGGATAAGTTCTAGACCTAAGTGTGATTACACAAGGGTCATGATATCCTCTTATTTCAAAGAAAACAGACTAGATGGGCATGCATAGTGAGATATTTCGAGATTGGTATGTGCAGACTTGGGAGCACTGATGTGTATATGTATCTATGTGAAGATAGAGATCTCATTCCAGGGCTTTTATAGAAGTTGGGCCCTCATCTCCACTGCAGTAAGGAGTTGGTTTCATTTTATCATCACACAAAACCAAGGAGCTTCAGGCAGAGGCTTCTCTATCCTAGGAATAGAGTCATGGAAAGTTACCACTAGCCATAGACAGAGGGCTAATGGTGTACTGCTTGCATTTCTAATGGCTTGCTGTGTCCAAACCAGTGATCCCCAGGATTCAGTCACTGTCTGAGGCCACCATTGATTGGAGTGGTGTCGAGCAGGCCTTCATCGTGTGTCATACAGGGGCCATCCATACACTGTTGGCATCTTTCAGGGGTCAGCATGGAGCAAGTATGAGCTGATTCCTATACGTTCAGGTGCCTGGGTGGGTAGGGAAATTGCAAGAAAACCAAGTAATGAAAGCTTTCAATTCGGTGAGAAATGTTGCAGAATTCACGTGGGTAGTTAGTTCACTGAGGATGTGGATGGACCTCTTCTTCTGAAAACAAGTTATTATGACATTAGAACTCTGTGTCTTGGCAAAGCAGTTGTGGACATGGGGACAGTGTGGACTTCAGCAATGCTTGTTACCCTCTCTCCTCTCCCACAGCAGTGGGTGCCAAGTCAATCTGTAGCTGATTATTGTCTTGAATGTGTACTCAAATTAGCTGTGAGCAAGCCATCTGCTGTCTCTCCCTTAGCCTCCATCGCTGGCAAAGGAAAATCCTGCCAGAATGCAAACAGTCTACTTAGCTGATAACAGATTAGAGGGGGTGGGGTGGGCCTGGACCTGTGTCCTCTTCTCTAGGTCTTTCCTATCTACGTGTTTCTTCCACCTAGACAAAGACCAGCTGTGGAACAGGAGAACCTGGGCCAAGTTGGAGATGCTGGAAGTAATGTACGGATAGACTGGAATACATTTTGCAGCCCCTTTAGAATCAACCTTTTTGTCTCCATTGGCGTGATTGAGCTGAGCCCCCTAGGGCTTCTCTGAGTGGTTTTGAATGTCTAATGGCATCTCACCCGAGAGTACCTCAAGCATCCAGAGCTGTGTCCAGGAGTGATTGTTTCTCAAATGCTGTTCCATCATGCTCAGAGTGCTTGTTCATGTTCAGTTCCTGTTAGTACATGTGGCTTCCCCAAGACGCTGGTATCATTCACCGTAAACCAGCACCATAGAAACAAGCCTCTAAGGAGGGGACTGTGTCTATCCAAGGTCTTATGGCCAACAAATAAGGAGATGAGCATGTGGTGACAGATCTACTTCCTTGTCCTGTGACAAACTGACTCTTCAGAGGACAGTGCTGGGTGAAGCAGATCAGGAGGGAGGCATCCTGTGCTCAGTTACAGAGCACTGGACCACCAGAGATACTCATGTGTCCCTTGGTCCTTGTTGCCCATGGTAACATGGGCCAGCGCTGCCAGCTCTCCTGAGTCTTTTGGCAATCCTGGGATTTAGAGTTTGAAGATACTGAGTTTGGACTCAGTTCTTCAAGAACACAGTGGTTCAGGGCTGTGACCCAAACAGCCTTTCAAGCCCCCAGTTGTAACCAGTGGGTGGAAGTGACACTTTCATATGACTGGGGCTTAATTTCATGTGAGGGCACTTGCATTTAGAAGATTGTTGAAGCAATTCAGTTCTGAATTAATGCAGACTCTGGAGACACGGTTTATGATGTAGGTTATCTTCTCAAGTCTGCCCTATGTCACTAGCTTCCCAAGAGAGTGGGAAGCTGGGCTGCAGTGTGAGCTCTGAATTACTTTTGCAGATTAACTGTACTCCTTTCTGTCTATGCAGAGGTCTGAGCATCTCAGACTGGGAGCTACCCCAAAGGAGAAGGCTCTCTGAACACATATTATGTCATATGTCAATGTCACTAAAGATGACATTTTTTTTTGGAAAAAATTTTCAAAAGTGAGTGAGGGCTATCTGAGCTTCCTATTTTTTGAATTATTAATAACTGTGTGCATGCACATGTGTGGAGCTGAGAGATAAACTTTGTGTCAACTGTTTTTTCCCTTCACATCTTTATATGTAATCCTTGAATTAAACCGTGTCTCCAGACTTGTGCAGCAAGCCCCTTCACCCACTGAGCCGTCTTGCCCATACAGTTTTGTAATTCTCAAACAGGCCCCTTTTTAGATTGTGGTTATAAATCACTTACTCCCGGGGTGTGAAGGGGACTCTCCATGGCAACGACCTCACTTTGCCTGGAATGCATGTGGCACTATTGAAATGAGCAGACTAGAAGAGAGCATTTTTGAGGAGTGGAGAACTGGCTATAGAAGGAAACCACCAATTGGCCTCGTTTTCAGGGGTAGGGAAACCCGTTGCTGGGTCTGAATAAGTAGCACTGCTCTTATTAACCCCACTGTCTGCCAGGTTGTTTGCCGAACTTCCTGTAAATGCTGTAAATCATTGCTAGTGGACTTCACCTTAGATTTAGCTAGACAGGGTCTGGCTTTAGATTTAATGGCGTGTTTGTGTGAATGTACATATGTGTATGTGTGCATTGTGTGTGTATGTGATATGTATGTACATATGCGTTTGTGTGCAATTGTGTGTGTGTATGACTCTCACTGAACTTACTTTGAGTCATTTCTGCTTGACTGATTGGCCTAAATTCTAGGGATTGCCAGGCCCGCCTTTTATGTGGATGCTGAGATTATGAATGTAAGTCCTTATATTTGCATTACCACAAAGCCATTTTCTCAGTTTCTGGGTCTCATACACACACACACACACACACACACACACACACACACACACACACACACACACACACAGAGTTTTAGGCTCCTGTGTTTTCCCTGCATATATGCCTGTGCACTATGTGCATGCCTGGTTTCTGTGATGCCAGAAAAGGGTGTTGGATGCCTTGGACTTGGACCCACCATGTGGGTGCTGAGAACTGAACACAAGTCTTCTGGAAGAACAGCAAATGCTCCTAGTTACTGAGCTGTTTCTCCTCAATTTCTGCTTTTTGAGACAGAATCTCACATAATCCAGACCTGCCTTGAATTGTTATCCTTCTGCCTCTGCTGCCGAGTACTGGGGCTCACAGGATGAGCCACCACACCCAGCGCCTGATTTAAACTTCACAGTGAGTCAGACCTACCTAGGGAGCTTATTAAACTGAAGATTACTGGCCTTGGGAACTGAGTCAGATCCTAAGGCCCTGGAATCAGTATCCTTAGAAGCTCCTCCTCCAGCTAAACACAGCTGATGACTGACTTATCTGCTGCAGTTCAGGTACAGGCATCTACACACGCAGATACAATATTTGCAGTTAACAAATAGAAACGCTTGGGTTGAAGAGGTGGCGCTCAGTGAATAAGGTGCTTGCACGACATGTGTTCACACCCTAGAACCCATGTGAGTGAAAGGCATGGCGGTATGCATGTATAAAATCAGCTCTGGGACGTGGTGACAGCAGAGCCCCGGAGCTTGCCCTGTCCAAGCGGCCCAGCCTAGATTGCTAGCTTTAGGCCATTGAGAGACTGCTTCAAAAGAAAAGGGGACATAGTTTGAGGAATGACACTCCAGATTTCTCAGACCCTCACACATGGCGGTACATATGTGCTTGCACCCACATATGTGCACACACAAACATGCTCACACGTGTGTGTGTGTGGGGGGGGTTGAGACAGGGCCTCACTCTGTAGAGAATTATCAGTTCAAAGAAAGTATGTAAATCAGGCTGGTTTAGAGCTTGTGTCCTTTCTACTTCTGTCTCCCGAGTGTTGTGATTCAGCCTTTGAAGCCCATGTTAGACAAATTCTTGAGGAAGAAGTAGATTCAGAAACAAGTGCTCATTGGGTTCCGAGCCTGTCATTATCTGTGTCAACTGGGGCACAGGGCCTAGGCTGTGATTTACAGGGGTGGGCGGGGGCTGAAATGATTGCTGCTGAACCCCGTGTTTCATTCTAGACACTTCCTCAGCTTCCTCCTGAAGTCTGATGTGCTCCAGGATCTGCTTCCCTGATCCTGTGACCTTGCTTTCTGCCTGGAATAGGCTCTGTGGAAATGGCTCCATGAAGCTGAAAACTACCCCTGGATGACTGGTTCTCTGTCTCTATTTTTCTCTCTGTCTTTCTCTCTCTCTCTCAACAGGACTCAAGAAAACAATTTTTAAGAATATAGTAACTACACAGTAAATATTTTCTTTTGGTTAAAGAAGTCACTCTGGGGTCTACTTCCAGACTGATGCCGCATTCTGTTCCTAGCAGCTGGCAGTGTAGTGTTTATATTTCTGCTTCTTAGTTTGGGCAGCTGGAGACCGCCCATGAGTTTACTTTTCTCTATGCTGAACTTTTCCTTGTTATCTGGATCACTCTGCTGCCTTTCTTTGCACAACTGAGTCACCTGTTAATTTTTCTTTGTCGCCTGTGATAAGGGAAGAAGCTTTGTCAGTTTTAGGAGGGAAGGCACAAACACTGTAGATCAAATAGCACCAGCGTCCTATGGACTTGACCTCATTTTCCCTCTGGTTCCGGTATGAGGCACACTTCATTCTTGACTCAGGCTTTCCTGCCTGGTCCAAACGCTGCTCCTGATTCCAGCCTGTCTAACTGTTAACACACACAGAGACAACACAGATTGCCAGGTAGAGAAGTCATGTTTATGAACCAAGTTTATTGAATCTCCAGGGGCTTTGGTTCAGGTTGGCAGTGTGTCATGGCCACCGCTTAGAATGCAGCCTTCCAATGGAGCCATTGTGCTTTTCCTTCCTCCCTTTTATTTTGCAAATAAACAGCTCATGGGGTAAGTCACATAGGTGTCCGTCCGTGCTCACATCTGTTGTTCATACACTAGAACAGACCACCGACACGTGCCTTGCACAGACATCCGCTTCCATGGACTTGCTGATAGGAGGGGTTGGCATATTATAGCTGAGATTTAGGCTGCTGACTCCAAACGCTGAATTGCCTGCACACATGTATGGTTCCTGAGTCCTAGAGTCAGGGGCGAGGAGAGAGGAAGGGACAGTAACCACTCAGGACACCACAGCGTAGAGCAACGGTCTCTGTTTTCCTCCGTCCGCAGTGTCATGTGTTCACTCTGCTTTTGTTGCTTACATAGGGAACTGACCCCTAAATGCGCTGATAAGAGAAGAGTGAGCCAACACTCCCAGGGTTCTTCTTGGTTTCAGTGAACCACTCTGGAACACGAGCCTTCTGTTTGCTGTGGAAAGCTTAGCACTTGACTTTCAGGTTGGACTGTCCAGTGCATGGAGGAAGACGCAATGCCTCATGCCAATGCCTGTTTTCTTTAGGCCTCAGAATAGAGGGCATTGTGCATTCCGTATACACACATCCAAAACCAACAGTGACTTAATTGTATATTGGGAACAAAAGCCACTACCTGGGGTCAAGATGGGGCAGTTTAGACTTTCCTTTTTGCAAAGTCATTGGCTGGGAACACTGGAGCAAAAATCTCAACTGTTGCTGCTGGTGTCTGCCTGTGAAATTCTGATCTATGGAATGGTGTTTCCCAGACTGTAAAGCATGTGTGTGTGTGTGTGTGTGTGTGTGTGTGAACATTCTTTTAGCATGTGGGAGGTCTTAAACCATGGGGCAAAGAAAGAAGTAAAAATAAATAGTTAAAATCTAAGAAAGATAAATCTGACTTTTGCGGACCAACTCTAAATGCACAGAGTCTAATCCTTAAATATTCCTTTCTCCTCCGCCCCCACAGATGTTAGACAGAAGGAGGTTCAAAGGGGAACAGAGAGTTTGTTCTCTTGTCCAATCTGCCTCTTTGTGGAAGTTCCAGAGTCACAAATGGAGGGTTGTATCATGTGGCTGCTCATCTGCCCGCCAGCACTTCAGTCTGAGTAAATCGATTTGAAAGCCTCACAGTGTTAAGTGTAGTTATCTGCAGGGAATATGTGGGTGCTCATGCCAGAACTTGGGGCCCCAGTGTTTTAGTGGACATCTCCCACGTCTGTCTTTTTTCTCACTGAGGTTATGCAATGCCACTGTTTGACCTTGAGGTATAGAAGCTTCTCTGAGTGACTCAACTATTTGTCGGGTCCTTCAGTGATGACCCCAACTCCGAGCACTCTCATTTTGGGGCATTTAGCTTCTTCTGTTTTTAGGGGTGTCAGTTGTGACCAAGATTTCTAGTG
Source organism: Phyllotis vaccarum (assembly GCA_033318265.1). Classification (NCBI taxonomy): domain Eukaryota; kingdom Metazoa; phylum Chordata; class Mammalia; order Rodentia; family Cricetidae; genus Phyllotis; species Phyllotis vaccarum. Next base: position 64,600,607 of record JARWLC010000011.1, read on the forward strand.
TCCTCTGTTTACTAGGGAGGGCTGTTTGGAGTTTAAGCTCCATCTTGGCTTCCCTGACGGTTAGTAGATCTGCCCCAGTGACTGTAGCAGCTAATGATATGAGTGTTAGGAAAACACCTCTGGCATCTCTCTACCTTCCATGTGTCCATTGTCACTTTTAACATTGTCCACTGTTTTTGTTTGTTTGTTTCTTGAGATAGTGTTCCTCTGTCTAGCTCTAGCCCTCCTGGAACTTGTTTTGTAAACCAGACTGGCCTCTGGATCCAGAGATCTGCCTGTCGGTTAAGTGCATGTGCTTTGTGTACTTTATGTATACAGGCATTTTGACTGCTTGGACTTCACATGGCAGAAGCGTCAGATCCTATTGTAGGTGGTCATAGTCATTGCATGGTTTCTGGGATTTGAAGGACCTCTCGAAGAGCAGAGCAGCCAGTGCTCTTAACCACCTTTCCTCACAACAGGTGGTTTTTATTTTTATTAACAAAGGAAGATGAAGGCAAACATGTAGATCAGGTTTCCCAGTGTTGGCTGAGTGGTTGTCTGTGTTTCTTGGACTTCAGTGTGCCTGTGAGTCTGTGAGGCTCCGGGTGATACAGATTCTAATTCCTCAGGCCTGGGCTGGACAGAGGCCTTATGTTTCTGACACTGGTGCCTCTGTCACCAGAATGCACTGGGTGGCAGGGTTTTGTGTTGGAGATATTCAGGCCTGGCCGATAGTATGAAAGTTACAGCCCCTCTGAGCGCAGAGTCTAGTTTCTGAAGGCATAGGCCTTGCTTTTAGACCAGTGAGCAAAACTGGCTTCTTAAGAGCATCTGTGGTCTGAACGAAGTCAGGTAGCACATGCCTGCCTTTCTTTCCCATGCTGTCTCCAGTGTGGCATTGGATGGTGCTGTGCAGTGGAGGGGGCATGCACGTTTGGATCTCTCATTTTTCTGTACATCTGACCCCACCTGGCTTTCCCCGGGAACAAGCACACTTCCTGACTTGGAATAGCCTGGTGTGTTTCTCATATTCAAGGTACTTGGGCCCACAGGGGTGGAGGTAGTTGCTTCACATAGTCATTTATTCATGTAACCCGGGAGGTGGTGGGACGATAGAAGGCTCTGGTCTGGGGTGGTGGGGCTGTGGTTCTGGAAAAGACCCATGTGTTTAAAGAGGTAAGTGGTACACTTGGAGCCATATTGGTAGAAGGCTCAGACATCTGGATGGAGAAAATGATTGCACTGCAGTCACTACTTTAGGCCAGAAACTTAACAAGTCATAGAAGGTGTCAGGCTCCTGGATGCCCCCAGCTCTCTATTCTGACCCTGCCTGACTGCTGCTGATCATACAAGGCATTGAGGGGTCTTTATAGATGTTTTATTACTGGGTGCTTGGCGGGATTGCTTTGAGCTGCTTGTCAGAGACAGCCCATAATATAATGGATCCCCTAAAATGGGAGTTTATCCCTCTGTCATGTGGGAGTCCACAAGTGACCTTGCAACTTTCGGAGGTCAAGGGCTCTGCACCCCTTTGGTGTTATTCTGCCACCCTAAGCATAGGACTTGATATCACCCCGGGGGAAGTCAGGCACTGGGCAGGCTCTTTCCAGTGAAAGGTGTTCCTGCTCACATCACCTCATGTGAGCCTTCACATGATCACAAAGTAGGTGACAAAATGTACTTAGACCAAAGTGATCAGCCCCACACTCAAACACTGGTAGATCAATGACCGTGGGCAAAGGAAAAATCAAATACCGGGGTGAACGACCTTTACTTTACTAGGGTCTTCAGCCCATTCAAAGCTTCCTGTCCTTACTGTGAAGGAAATGTTTGGATCTGGCCAAACATTCAAGTGAGGCTCCCTGGCCGCTATGGGAATTGAGGCCAGGTATCACTATCAGTTTAACATTAAGACTCAGATTCATTTTTGTGGTCCCCGAAATAAGTTGTGTACTGCCTGGAAAACACTTAGGGTAAGTGTCCGTGAAGGTGCATGTTCATAAGAGAGCTGACAGTTAACACCCCACCCACTCTTTCTTTCCCTCCCTCCTCCCCTCTCCTTCCTCCTCACCTCCTGCCTTTTCTCTTTCCTAAAAGCAAACACAGTGTTTCCTTTTAGAAGGCAGTGTACCCTGAGAAGAATAAAAATAATTTTCTTCAACCTGATGCTGCCAAACTCAAAACAGAACAACTCTGACAGTCTCTGGCACTGAGGAGTTGCCTAGCAGGCACCGTTCAGGGCAAATCAGAGGCACAGTTCAGCTCTGTGACTGTGTGGATGAGAGCTGCATAGACCCGGCGTTGTCCCAGGCACGAGGGTCTCGAACCCAAAGAGGCTACACCTCACAGGCTTTACTAGTCATTTTGGTTATCCCATGCTTTGCTTTTTTTCTGGCACAGCTGTGTGCAGTGTTGTTTTTTTTAGTGCGATCTCTTAATGTTAGCGTTCTGCATGCTTCAAATTTAGGTGAATTTTGCTGGGCCCCTTTTTCATCCCCAACCCCGGCCCTGACAGAGCCTATGAAAATATGGTAGAATTTGTGTTAAAGGCAGGCTGAGAGCAAGTGTCTACCTGTACTCAATGCATTACTGCACTAATAAGAATTAAAGGTCTGGGAATTGCTCAGCTAGTTGGTCCAAGCTCTTATTATACAAGCCTGATTGAGTTCTGCCCTCAGAAACCACATAACCCCCTCATACTCCCTGAGCTAAGAGGCTGGGCAGAGATGGGAAAGTGCACAGGCTTCAAAACAGCATTAATGGTAATAGTAAGAGAATGCATTTCAAAAGAAGGTGAGTACCCACTCCTGAACTCTGTCCTTTGGCCTCCACATGCATGAATGAATACACACAAACATACATAATAAGTAAATGAATTAAAGCCGAAACAAATTCAAACCTGAACAGGCTTGTTTTGCTCTAATGATTTCCCCAGATTTTCAAAATACTATCATTCTTAAGCTGCATGGATTTTGTCCTGTGTACATGTCTGCTCTTGGCAGGTGAACAGCCTGGACTTGGGTATACTGACAAGCCTTGGTTACTTCCTGGCCTCTAGCTCTCCTTTAGCTTCAATCCTGACACATTATCATGTGCTTCTGGAGCTCAGGGCTGTGTTTCCTGGGTTCAGATAGAGGTGCCATTCATGTGTGGCTTTTAAGAGGATAGTTTGTGCTTCAGAGTCGGCACAGGATAGATCCAGCCAGCATCCACCTCAGTGACATATTTTATTTCTCTTTATTTTTCATTTTTATTATGACTTGTCATGCCAGTCCGTGTTTAGGAGTTAGGAGATGGAATGGTAGGGTCTATCAGTCTTGGGTGGAACTTGTACCAATGAGGCAGCCCCGAGGGGCTGTTTCTGTGTATCTGTGGTTCTGCATGTGTGTTTCATCCTTAGCACTTGACGACAACACAGACTCTTAGGGCCTGTCTCAGACCCACGGGATTGGAGGCTCAGTCCCCAGTGTTTTACTAGAGTCATGCAGAGGATCAGAGTGTGTATTTGCACTTGAGAGCTGGCACTACTCTCAGATCTTGTAATGAGTTCCCTGTAAATGTAAAGCCAGGGCCCCTGCCCTGTAATTCTGACTTAGTGATTCTGGGCTAAAGCTCAGGCTGAAACTTTTCTTTTAATAAACCTCCACTCTGTGGGACGGGGCGATAGATAACTCGGCAGGTGAAGAGCTGTGCAAACCTGAGGACCCATTCAGACATGTTGATTGTGTCTGTAATCCTTGAGCCCAGGAGGAGGAAACTGGTGGGTCCCTCCGGCTTGTTGGCCTGCCTACAAGCCCCAAACCTTTGAGCCTAATCTACAAACTCCAGTCCATTGGGAGAGCTAGCCTCAAAGAACAAAGTGAATGGCGCCTGAGGAATGACTCCAAGGTTGACCCCTGGCTGCCACTCTGTGTACTTCGCTGTGATCTCTCCTCTGCCACGCTGAAGAGTTTCTGTTTTCTCTCTTTCTCTCCTACCCTTTCCTCTCATTCATTTATTTCCTGGTACAGAGATGGGAGCTGAAGAATTCTTTTGTAAGAGGTGCTCGCTCAGAGGAGATGGCAGGACCAGCTGAGTGTTCCTTACAGTCCACAGTATCAATTATCCAGTGTCCCTGATGGCAGCCTCCTTCTGACTGTGACCTATGCTATGCCAAAGTTTTTTTTTTTTTTGTTTTTTTTTTTTTTGTTTGTTTGTTTGTGTTTTTTTTTTTTTTTTTTTTTTTTTTTTTTTTTTTTTTTTTTTTTTAAAAAAAAAAGGAAACTTGGAGAGAGGAAGTAGGAAAGAGGAATTAGGCATCTGTCACCACTCTGAACCCCCAAAGATCCCAGTATTTGCTATGTTAGCAGACAGTCTTATGCCTCGTGACAGTGAAAATCATACTTAGGATTCTAGCCACATGCCTTTAGAAAAATCAGAAACTATGACAATTCCAGTTTGGAAGCTGGCATCAGGTGGCACTGTGTGGGTTTGTTGTGATTGGATCAGTCATTGGCCTCTGCTAAAGCCATTTTGTTTTCTTTACTAAGTTTAAGTGTCCTTGTCAAGTGATGTGAGCGCTTTTCTGATTATCTCCTTAAGATAGATTCCTAGAAGTTGATTCACTGAGCCAAAAGTTACATTTTTAAAGGCTCATGCTGAATAGAATTAAAGCTGTTTCCAGAAGGGTCTTGCCGGCTCATTCTTATTCCCTGGATGAGAGAGAACATAGCATCATTCTCTTAAAAACCAAAGCCCAGACCCAAACTGTCTAACAACTCACAGGTCAGTTTCCCTGAGTCCTTGTCCCCAGGTCTGTGGATGTGACTGCAGAGCTCTGCATGCAGCATCCTTATCACTCATTCTTAGGGAGCCACGGTTTATCTTCTTGTGTCAGACGGAACAATTTGAGAGCACCTGGAATGCTTGGCTTTGCCTTCCTGTCAGCTCATCTTCAGTAACTCTGAGCTTTATCTGTGCTGCTGTTGTGAATTTGTTTTGGAGGGGCGATGGGGTCTCTGAACATAGCCCCAACTGGCCTGGCCTCCATTGTATGTTTTAATTTACTCATGCCCAGTACAGCTGTGTGTACAGGTGTGTCATTTAGGAGAGTGCCCTCAAAGGACACCTGGAGAGATCTCTGTGATAATGTAGCAAACGGCACATACAGCATTGCCTTCAGACTATCCTATCTCAGATAACCAAGGCAAATGGAACCTGTTAATGAGAAGGCCATGCTGCATACACCTCTCACACACTTATTCATTGGGTCCCTGACTGAAACATTAGGGAATCCATTTTCTTGGCAAATGTCATGTGACTGGAGGACTGAGTTCAAATCATTCAAAGTTAGGTAGAGAGAGAACATTACCATTATTACCTGTAACATCTTCAGGCTGCCCCAGCTGGTTACAATGACACGTCAATAACTCTAGGCTGGGAGAGAATGTCAGGTAAGAAACGCTGAAGTCCATCCTCATTCTGGAGGAACCTTCGCGTCCTGCCCAGTCTATTGCTGGATGTGTAGACAGCTAGGTAGACTTCATGCGAAGCCGTTGTGGTGAATTCCAAGAATGATGCTATTTCCTGCAAGGCTAAAATGAGCCAGTGCTCTGTGAAATCCCCTTGGTAGCCTGCGCATATGGCCTATTCACATTCTTCTGCATACTTAAGTTCACCTGTGGCTGATATCTAATCTAGTGTAAATAATTGCTGTTCTGTGTTGTTTAGGGAATAGAGACAAAAAGCCTCATTACCTGTTCAGTGCTAATGCAGCCCCACCCCCATATCTTTCTTCTCTATGGTTAATTGGACCTCTCGACAAAGATTCCCCAGATAAATGGGAAGCAGGGAAACTCAGTAGGGATGGGGGGAGGACCAATTTAATGTTTCTTCTGCAGGGTCAAGGCCACAGATTTACACATTTTCTTCCCTTTCTATGCACAGTGAATCATCTGACTTCCTATTCAGCCTGAGAAATCAACAAAGATATTGCGGGAATGAACACATGGTCTATATTTATCTTGAAGTCTCCTACTGTATTCTGCTCCATCCATCCTGGTCATCTAACCATGTACCCATTTTCCCCTCTCCATCCTTCCCTCTGTTAACCCACCCACCCACCCACCGATATTCCAGTAAAAATATATTAAGTTGTATCACTCAGTCTACTTCTGCAAAGCAGCACAAGAAGGTTTTGGCTTGTAAAGAACAGCAATGATGCCCACTGTAATGAGACCCAGAGGTGACCTCAACAGGAGCTTTTTTGTCAAAACTAGATATAATGGAAACCATATAGACAATCTGTCAAACAATGAGACACACCTATTCAAAGGTAATAGGTATGGGAGATGAAATGGAAACTCTTCATCCGTGGTCCTTGGCTAGAGAACTTTCCAAGCTAATGTTCTAAAAGTTTCTTTTAGTTCCCAATTTTGAAAATAAGGAACCAGGGAGGACACTGGTCTGGTTAACTCATTTGGGGGATGTGGTGAGCAGAATATGGCCCCAACATTTTTTTCCCTCTTCATCTCTGGAATTTGTGACTAAAATATGTGGATGGTAAAGGGACTTCATAGTGTGACATAGGGTGGTTATTCAGGCTAGAGGCAGAGCTTAATGCAGAAGCAGGCTTGTGTCCTATCCTTAAGTATAATTTTGCCCTTTTGACCTTTTGCCTCAGTGTTTAGTTTAGGAAATAGAACTCCACATTAGAGCACACAGAGAGTTGTTTATCTTGCCCATAGGCCCCTTATCTCTGAAAGAGTTCCTTGTAGATGTCACTAACCTTATGGGTGAGGCCATACTTCTGTGTATGTCCTCTGCTAAACTTGGTGTTGACTCTACTGCAAATGCATATTACACAGACCTTTGTGAACCCCTAAACCCTCTCTCCTCTCAGCTACAGGCAGCAGGAGGAACTGAACTCACGACCCAGTTTAGTAACAGCCTGGGAACTTAGCCATCTTGAGCTGCTTCCCTCTGCTTAGTTCCAGCTTCCCTAACTACTTTCATGGAATCTTCCCAAACTCGGGCTGACACTTTCCAGCATTGACAGTTGCTGTGATTAGATTCCTTATGCCTGTTAGAGAGGAGAAGCTGAAAAAACCTACCACTTATTATTATTTTTTAACTTAGTTAATTTTACAAAGGACAACATCCAAAAATCAAAATGTGTTGAGAACAGTATATCTTCATGACACCAGAGAGAAAAGTGGCCCCAGAAGCTGTGGGTCTAGAAGACCTGAGGCCCCTTTTAAGCTTGGAAATCGTGTCCTTGTGTAGTTCTGGCCAGGTTGGGATTTCTTTCTCCTGTCTTTCCCCAGTTCCCTGTGGGCCTGTGACAGATAAGCTGTTCTGGGTCAAAAGCGAGGTGCTCACATGACCAGCCCACCCACACAACAGCTAGCTGTGGAGCTTACCTGACTAAACTGGCAGATGTGGAAAGCCTTCACTAACCTGCCATGGAACAAAGCAGCCATTCACCTTGAGCCTGGCACCTGGCGGAGACCATGTGATGGATCCAGGGTCCTTTGCAGTGTTAAAACATTTGTTTTTATTTATTTCACTTGAGATTCTTGGACTTAATAAGAGGTTTTAACTGAATGGGACCTTGGATAGAGAAAGGTACTGAAACAACCCATTAAACTTAAAAACCATAGAAAACTCAGAAGGGTTTTAAAAGCTGTGCTACTTCAAAGGATCAACCTTACATTTTTAACAAAGGTTTATTTGGTGTCCTGCTAGAACGTGGCCGGATACCACAAGGGGATTGCTCCGTTCCTTTCTTAATGAGCTGAAGATATCAGGGACATGAAAGGTGTGTATCTGTAAAACAACACAGAAGGGTTGCTGAAATCTTGGCAGATTTTGCGATTGTATCAAACGATTTAAAGCCAAGAGAGCCATAGCTGAAATGAGTTAAAAGATCAGGAGGAATCTCCTGTGGCTGTGACACGCAGCCCACTGGCATGGAGGGGAGGGACACATGGTGGCAATTCTCGCTGCTACTTTTCAGCGTGCTGAACAGGCACTTACAAGTAGATCAGGAGTGGTGGCAAGTATGAGGTGGCAAGTATGAGGCAGACTCCCTCTTGGGTTCCCTTTGCCACGTTTCCCCGTACCTCTTCCATTTCCCCTTACTGTTGCCCCGTGTTGTCAGTTGCTCCTTCCAATCAGGTCTTTCTGTCAGAAGTGACTATGAGCTGTGGGAGGTTCAGCACGGTAGCTGCTGAGGGCTACAGCCTCTAGAGCTGCTGTTTTCCGTGAAGAAATGGTTGGTCCCTGGGATCTTAGAGAGCATCCTCTCTAGGTCAACTGTGGGTAGGCTTGGACAATGCTGAAATGTCCAAATACAGGCAGTTCCTTTCTGTATGTGATGAGGAGGAAGGAATGAGGCAATGGAGAGAAGCTGACAGACAGGTTACCGTCCTAAGTGAGGAGAGCGAGGAACGGTGTGTCATTTCACAGATTTCCCTTTGGTCTGCTACCACAGTGAGCCTGACTGTGTTCATCAAATGGCTGCATGCTAATAGCAGCCCAGAGGGATTCAGGTGGGTGTCCTGGATGTTCTCAGCATCCTGGACAGAACAGTCAGTAATTCATGCACATGTACCATGGCAACTCCCCTTAGTCTCCTGCCATAGGGTTTGTTCATTTTTATGGCTTTGAAAGGCAAGAGGGAAATAGTGGTCTAAGAAATATGATATATGGGGATGGGGAGATGGCTCAGTTGGTAAAAGACCTGAATTGCATTCCCAGAACCTACATACAACACCCAGATATAGTAGTGTATGCACAGGGGAGGCAGAGATCTCTGGGGCTTCGTGACCAGCCACTCTAGCCTGTTTGGTGAGGTCCAGGCCAATGAGAGACCATGTGTGGTGGTTGAATAAGCATCGCTCCCATAGGCTCATAGGTGTGACCTTGAAGGAGTAGGTGTGGCCTTGTTGGAGGAAGTGTGTCTCTTGGCCTGAGAATCAGGATGTAGCTTTCATCTGCTTCTCCGGCACCATGAGTGCTGTCCTGCTCCCCATCTCAGTGATAATGGACTAAACTTCTGAAACTGTCTGCAAGCCCACCATTAAATGTTTTCTTGGTCATAGTGTGTCTTCACAGCAGTGGAACAGTGACTAAGACACCCCCCCCCCCAAGTGGATAATGCCCGAGAGAAAAAGAAAAAGGAAAAGGGGGTAATGCCTGAGAAATGACACCCAGAGTTGTTCTCTGGCCCGGACCCCCAGTCCCCATGTGCATACATGTACACCCACATGAAATGAGCAAGCACACACACAAGAAATATGACACACGGAGCAAGAAGACAGACTCCCCTGCACAGTAGACAGCTCTTTGATTCTCATTTTCCCCACCCATAGCTCTCCTTTCTTTGCTTCCTGCTCACTGACCTTGCTTCAGAAATTCCCCACATCCCCTTTCCAGATCTCCTTTCTCACTTCCCACTGTCTTGCCTCAGTCTGGGGGAAGAGGAGGGTGTGATGGTTATTGAAATAAGGTCATGTGCAAAACCACTTACCATTTGGGACCAACTTTCAACATGAGCTTCTCATATCCATGTGCTTTCACGCTGAGGCTGGACACCTGTTTGTTGCCTGGTGAAGCCCTTCACATAAATTAATGTTCTCTCTTTTGGAGCCCTGGGCTAGTCTGCATGAGCCAGTGGTGTTCCCAACAGGAGCTGGCCAGAGAAGCTTGTGTGGAGACTTGGCACAGTCCACACAGTGCTTCTTGCAGTGTGCCTGATACCCAGTTGACTTCCATAGGCAAACTGGCAGAGCCTCTTACAATAAAAACTGTCTCAGTGCACATCAGGAGTTGAAAAGGTTACTTTCTCATGTCAAAAGTTTGTCATTTTTGTAAATGTCACGGCATTATATTTTACTTATATTTATCTCTTCCTATCCTGACCCCATACTGGTTTTCTCTCTTTTTTTATAGTCGCCTCTCTGCTCTGTGTCATGCGTATAACACTCCTACATACAGCTGCCACTCTCCACTTCACTATTTAGATTTTCCATATGAGAGTAAACATAAAATGTTTTGCTTAGTGTGATCTCCAGTTCCTTTTTCTGCCAATGACATAATTTCCATCTTACTCGTGGCTGGATAAAGCTTCACTGTATGTGTCTACCTCATTGTCTTTCTCTGTTTGTCTGTTGATGGACGTCTAGATTGGTTCCATGACTTGGCTGCTGTGATGAATGCAGCAGTGAACATGGATGCGCTGCTGTCTCAGCAATATAGTGACTTAGATTCCCAGAGAGATGTCCCCAGGTGTGGAATAGCAGCTTTTAAAAATTGTGTGTGTGTGTGTGTGTGTGCAGTGTGCATGTATGCATGAGTGAATAAGAGAGCCTGTGTGTGTACACATGTGCTATGTCCTATGTAGAAGTCAGGACAATTTGTGTAAGTTGTCTCTTTCCATCCTGTGGATCCCGTGGCTCCCGCTCAGGTCGTCAGGTTTTTCAGTGAGCACTCTTACTGGATGAGCCCTCGTGGCTAGGCAGAGTAGTTTTCTGAAGAGCCTCCATCCTGATATTTGCTGCATAGGTTTGCATTCCCACCAGCAGTGAATCAGAATTTCTCTTTATCTGCATCTTTACCAGCATTTGTGACCACTCATTTTGGTGATGGCCATTCTGACTGGGATGGGATGGAATCTCAATGTAGTTTTAATTTGATATTTAATATGATGCCAATGATGTTGAACACACTCTTAATTATTTATCAGCCATTGGTATTTATACTTTTGGGAACTATTAGGCTTCTTTGTCCATTTATTGATTGGTCTGCTGTTTTATTTTTTGATTTTAAATTTTTGAGTTCTCTGTAGATTCTAGACAATTATTCTCTGTCAGGTTTATAGCTGCTGAAGATTTTTTCCCATTCTGTAGCCTATCTCTTCATTCTGTTTACTTTGTTTATTCATATATTTTAAGGAACATGGTCTTGGGTGGACAGCCTGCCTCTCCTAGACCTTCACACTCCCTTCTGGTCACTAAGGCACTGAATTAGCATGGTTTACATCTCAGCTACCTCACAATGATTTCATCTACTTCCCATCTATAAATACTATAGACTGTGCTGTGTCCCAGTTCTATGTTATGGCTATAAAATTAGCCTCAGGCTGTGCTGTTGAACACATCAGCCACTAGTCATTTGTAGCCACTGAGCATTGAATTATGGCTGATCTGAGCAGAGCTGTGTATGAATGCAAAATGCTCACTAGACTCAAGCAACAGGAAAGGGGGGATATGCCAGACATGATGGTGCTGAGGCAGAGGTAGGTGGGTCTTTGTGAGTTCAAGGACAGCCTGATCCACGTAGTGAGTGCTAGGCCATCCAGGGATACATAGTGAGATCTTGTTTAGAATAAAAATTAGTAAAAAAGAGAAAGAATCTCATAATTATATAGTTGAAATGTCCATAATGTATAAATTATGTATTGTGAAGTATTGAACTAAAATGTTATTAAAGTTAATTTGTCCTTTTTATTTGACTACAGTCTTAAATTGCACAAACCATACACATTTATGGCATGTTTTATTTTTCTGTCAGGCAGTTCTGTACCAAAGCCATTGCCTTTATAAAATTTGTTACTAAAAACAAGAAGCCTGTGTGTACCAGTGATGAGTACTCTGTTGCCTGCCTCCATTTTCTACAACAAAATATCGTTAGGTAGATTTTCTGAACAGATAATTATCACTATTGGGGACTTACATAGGTTAATGTATGTGCTGAATTAACTTTGTCATAGTCAGAGTGAAATTTTCAGTGTGTGTGTGTGTGTGTGTGTGTGTGTGTGTGTGTGTGTGTGTGTGTGTGTGTGAAATTTCATTGCTGTGTTTGAGGGATTAGGGAACCAGAGCAAAGTTCAATTCCATTTTCCTAGAACCACTAACAGTGACTATTTTGAGCAGATGAAATGGTGAGGATCAGAAGCCACACCCTAAGGCTTACATGGCCATGCTAATTGGAGGAACAAATTTCTACTACACCTCTACCTGTCCATCTATCTATACATCCATCGATCTGAGACAGGGTCGAATGTAGCCCAGGGTTATCTTGAACTTCTGATTCTCCCCCCTCCACTCTGAAGAGCTGAGATGACAATCCCAGCTGAACTCTGTGTACATGGTGCTGTGGCTTACTGAATAGTAGGCAAGCACTCTGCACTGAGCTTTATCCCAGCACTGACACTCAGCCTTCTAAATATTACTCCCATGCCTCTGACACATCGGCGTGAGCTGTTTCCTTTGTCTGTTTCCTTATATTCTAAGGCACGATAATAATAATGATAATAATAAACTCTGCCCAGCTATTGTTCTGTTTTGTGGCTGCACCACGGAATCAAACATTAACACCAAGAGTGTGGGATTCTAAGGACTCTGAGATTGAATCCTCCACTCTGCCAGTACCAGAGTTTACTGAGGTGCAGAGATGAGGTCCCTGCTTCTGTGTTTTATGTTTGGCCTCCTTGGTACAGCTGATAACCCTCTCCTTCACTCAAAGCACAGGGAGTGCTCATTGTCCTGATGATGACAGCAGGGTGATGATGGCACCGTGCTTGAGCATTGAAGTGTCTCTGTTCCTCTCTCTCAGTTGAGAGCAGCGACAGCAAGCAGGCAGGAGCAGCAGCAGGTGGCACCCCTAGTGTTTACAAGATCATCTTGTAGACTGTGTCAGGACCCTCACTTTTTACTAGGGTCACTTTCTTGTGTCCTGATTTGGGCCCTAGCAGTGTTAAAGCTTTTGTGTAGGAAGCTTGGACTTCTCACTGCTGCCAGTGGATGGTGTTGTAGTGTTAGGAGACCCCAGCCCTTAACAGTGGCCAACGTTACAGCTGCTGGGCACAGGGTCCTGTCCCGCGAGGCGCTGGGATGTTCCCAGCAGTTTCTGTACAGATGTTTGTCCTTTTCTGCTTCAACTCGACATCTTCTCTGCTTCTGCCACCCCACTTGCCTCCCTCAGCTGTCAGGCAAATGCCAACTTTCCCACTTTGCAGCTCGGTCTGCCCGCCCCGCCAGCTGCTCACCTGCTGCCGCCACTGCCTGCTCCCCCATCCCTGCTGCTGCTCTGCTGTCTCTTTCTGCATTAGTTCAGCTAACACCACCCTGCATGTTGATATGAATGCTGCAACACCAGGGAGGCAGCGCACTTCCCCAAGGAAGCTAGAGAAGCTGCTTAAGCCAATCATAGCACACCACACGTGCAAATGAAGGCTTGTGTTTTCACCAGCCACAGCTTTGCCTCCAGCCTCTGCTAGGGTGTGAGGGTTAGTGCTCCCTCTCTGGTTTAGATGGAAATGGCTGCAGGGTCATCCAGAGTTCACTCAAGCCTGTGCTAGGGAAACGTGTGGAACAAACTGAAGCCGGCCTGGCTGAGCCTGTGCCTTCGGGAGATGGAACAATCAGCTGCGATTTTTGTGCAGTTTTGTCAAGGCACTGTGGGGTGTCAGAATGGCTTGTGCTGGCGTAAGGCGGTCCACCAGACTGTTTGACACTCAGTTCTTTGCTTGAGGTAGCTAGGGCAGCAAGGGAGATGGCAACAGCTACCACATAGGGGGGGTCAGATTGATTCATTGCCCAACATCTTCGTTTATTTACAAGGAAATGATCATTGGAAGTATGTATAGTAAGAACTCAATGAATTATCAGGAATACTTAAAATGATTTTGATAGATTTTGACAGTGGTCAGCTCCTTTCAGGGCCCCAGGGAAAGGAGAGTACCCTTCTCTGTTACAATTTGTCACAGGGACAGAAAGCAGGCTAACAGGCGTCTCATGTGTGTGCTCATTTAAGCATATGCCAAGCCCCTGTTCGATTTCCCTACCATTTCCACTGGGTCTGTGGTCGTTCTCTTTGGGTGATGGTATTTAGGGGGTTGCAGACTTTTAGGAGGTACAGCCTTGCTAGAGGAAGCATCACTGGGAGTGGGCTTTGGGAGTTTTGTAGCCTCCTGTCACTTCTGGTTCACTCCCTATGCTTGGTGTTTGCTTTGAAGGTGTGATCTCTCAGCTTCCTGTTCTGCTGTCAGCTGCTTTGCCTCTCCCACAGATATCGACTGTCCCTCTGGAACTGCAAACTTAAAGTCTTAATAAATAGCTTTTGGTCATGGCACAGAAAAGTAGCTAAAACAGGGCCTGGTTATGGTCCTTGGAAGCTGTAGTGGATTCCTTACATAGAGCCTTCATCAAATTGGATGCCTCCACATTTGGTCACCCCAAGTCTTCCAGAAATCAGAAAATGCCCTTTCTTAGGAAGCATCCCTCTAGGAAAGGTCCCTGGGTTTTTCTTTCCCCTACTTTAGTAGTTGTCCCTTGCAAACAATATACACTGACTATTTCTTCATTAGTTCTTTATTGTTTGACTTAAGATAGTTATGCTCTTGGATACTCCCTTCCTTGAGAAGTAGTATCATCAGAGTCTGTTCTTCTGCCATTAGCCTCATGTGTGTAGGGATCACATCCCTGGGTGAGGTCAGCCCTTTTGGCGGCTGCCAGAGAGTTCTGCTTGCACGGAGCGAATGCCCAGGCTTCTAGGGAGGTCTGGTTTCTCCTTCACTAATGATCATCTTTCACTTTTATCAGAATGGCTCTCCCTTCAGTAACCCCAGCAGGGAAGCTGTGTGCCAGCCGTGCCTCACCTGGCCTGAAGTGACCTGTTCAGGTCTTCCTGTCTCTTCCTACCCCTAGACTTCCTGTGAAGCCAGTCCCACCTGACTCAGAGCCAGGCTGGCAGATCTGTAGACACAGCAGGTTGAACCCGATCAGTCATTCTGCCTCCTACTGGCCTGAGCCTGTGCCTCCCATACCTAGAGAAGATCAGCATAGCCAAAGCTTTTACTTTGGTCTGCAGAGCTAGACTGACCTAAGCAGAACATGGTTGAAACACACCAGCCATGTAGCTGTGTCGATAGCCATGGGAGTCTAGGTGTACCTTAGTTTTGCCACTGTGTACCTGATCTTTTTGTGTGATGAAGCTAATTGTTCTTTAAGAGCACACAGGCAAACGCTTTCTACCTAACAGAGGGAACAATGACATCGATGCTTTTGTTAGGATCACTGGTGTTCTAGAACAGAGTACACACTAGGGGTTCCCATGATTCCTGTAAGATTCACTCTGTGCCAGAGAGAGAGAGAGAGAGAGAGAGAGAGAGAGAGAGAGAGAGAGAGAGAGAGAGAGAGAGAAAGAATATGTGGTGTGGGGGTGTGTGGGGGTGTGGGGTGGGGAACTAATTAATGAGCTGTTTCCTGGTGGGAATGGTGTGTGTGTACCAGAGGAGGATGTCACATGCCCTATGCTTTAATCCTCTCTTCTCTAGCCCCTTGAGACAAGATCACTCTCCTCATTTTCTTGAGACTACATCTCTGACTGAATTTGAAACTATTTTCTAATAGGCTGGCCACCCAGAAAGCATCTGTGGAAACCCCCACCAACCTCTACAAGCACTGGGGTTGCAGGCGCATGCAGCCCTTTATATCGGTGCTGTATGCAGAGCAGTGCTCATACCCACAGAGCCTCAACTCCCCAAGCTGCATCCTAATCTGGCCCCTTTGTGTATCTAGTGCTTCTGGTTAGTTACGGGCTGCGCACAGCCGATTTCTGACTTTTTACACGCGCTTCCCTCCCGCTGATTGCTTTCCATCTTGAACAAATCTGACTTTTCTTCTCCTTCTATCGGAATAAGGAACTTCAGCTGAGCCCTGGTATGTTTCCTCTCTCTTCACTCAGACACACGAACCTGTTCTCTTTTCAAACATTTCCCCTGAGAGCGCCCTGCTGAGTTTAGAACAGATTATACCTTCTGGCCTGGTTAACTTTGTCCCAGTAGCTGAAAGAAGACTGTAAGATAAGAGTCAATGTGATCAAATAATGGAAAGGGCTCAAGGGAACACGGTGAAGTCAGAATAGTCAAACAGGCTCCCCTCTCCCAATCTGACATGGCTCCATGGACTGGCAGCTGCAGGGTGGTAATCTGCAGATGCACTTTCTTTGCAGACTCAGAGGCCAGTATGACTCTAATGTGGAGCTTACTGTATTTGGAGAAGATATTTGAGTATCGCTTGCTTGTCTGGTCCATGGAAACCCTGTTTGGATTGTGTGGAATGACATTCTTTTTTTGGCTTTAAAGATAAACAGTGAGCAGATGTAGCTCCAGGCCTTCATTGCGTCCTTAGGTCTCAGGAATGGTGCTACATTCGTGACCAGTGAGAATCACACCAGTTGCCTAAGAGACCCACTGTCTCTATATCCCAGCATTTTGAAGTTCCTTTGGGTTGAGAAGTCTTACATATCCCTGTGTGTTGTAAATTCCTGAACTGTCAGGACCTTATCTAGACCAGTATTGTTTACCTAGACCACGAGTTTCAAAAGAGCCTACCTAGCCTGGAGCAAAAGAGCAATGCAGTCAGATACCTGTTATCTAAGGACTAGGCAGATGGAAAAAAGTGGGTCCTGAGTGCATGCTTGGGCTACATAGTGAAGTCCTATTTGAAAATTTGAATTAGAAAAAACCAAATCACCAAACAATCCATCAGCTCCCATCTGGCTAGTGCCTGCAAAGGACACCGGGGACTGTGCTCCAAGGAGACCTCAGGACACTCAGGACTGTGCTCCCCGGAGGCCTCAGGACTCTCAGGACTGTGCTCCTAGGGCACTTAGGACTCTCAGGACTGTGCTCCCAGGAGGCCTCAGGACACTCAGGAATGCTCAGGACCCACATTTCTCCTGATCACCAACAGTTCCTTCATGATTCACTGTTACTTTGAGGTCTTGAGTGTTGGTCTGGTTGGACCTGGTGTCACAAGTCTTTTATCTCAGCTGTTTGGGAGGCAGAGACAGAAGGGTCACAAGTTTAAGGCTTGCCCAATCAATTTAGAAAGACCCTGTATCAAAACACTAACTTTGAAAAGGGCTGGTTTATAGCCCTGAAATAATGAACAAGGGCCTAGTCTCAGTCCATAATTACTACCCCATCCCCCAGCCAAAAAAGAATTGGTCTGTGACAGCTTGGTCTGTATCCAATACACTCTGATTCTGAGTATCTGTTCTATCACTGTCCTCTGTACTCAGTTGCTTCCAGAAATATCCAGCACAATTAACTAAAGGAAGAAAACAGCTTCAGACATTGTTCCGGTAAGAGTTGTGTCAGCTGAGACTCTTCATGGATTTGCCTGTCCCTAAGTCAGCCCTTGGACAAGCAGCCTGAAGGAGGCAGTGACCTCCTCACCCCAGCTAGACACAGCCCAGCCCCATTTTTTAATGCACCAGAGTTCAAGAAGGATCCACACTAGTCCTTACATCTCCCGCTTCCACCTTTATGTTTAGCTCCATCTACTTACAGGGGGAGTCTGCCACAAGCACCACCCATTAGGTGATGAGCCCTAAAGCCTGTAGTGGGCACAGTCCAGTCCTACGCCAATGAAGCTGACAATGTCACTGGAGGGAGGACCCAGCATAGCCCCAGAATGCTGGGCTTGAAAGTGCTCCAAGTGCGAAACACCATGAATAAGTTTGTGAGGGTTTTATAAGTTTGTGAGGGTTTTATGGATAACCGCAGCCTCAAACGATTGAACTGACACACCCTTTTCCCTGCTGTGACAAGGGCCAAGTCTAACCCTGCACACTCAGCCTATCAAGACAGATGATCAGAATTTAACCTTCTCCAGGTCTTCCTAGGAACTTTAGACTTGCTCTTCCAGATGGATCTGGAACCTTCCTTCTGTTTCCATGGAAAAGAAGGGACGGAAGATCAGGGCTTCAAGCTGTGTGGGCTACATACCTGAGAGGCTGTGTCCAGAAACCAGCAACTCAACAGCAATTCCTAGGAAGGTGCTTGGGTCACCTGCAGTTTGTGATCCTGCCCTCGGGCAGCTGCTGCTCCCAGGACCTGGCCTGTGTCCCACTCTCTACTCCCTGTGTTATTTGCATGGCCCTCAGGCCACTCAGCTCCTATTGCTGCCATTCCTGACCTTCAGGTCCTGGGGGTTCCCTGGGTGACGGGATGCTGTTCATCCACCTGGGAGGCTGTGCATCCCTGTTTGTGTCATGGTAACCTGAGCTGCGTGCTCATGGTGTGTGTGTGTGTG
Organism: Phyllotis vaccarum; assembly: GCA_033318265.1. Classification (NCBI taxonomy): domain Eukaryota; kingdom Metazoa; phylum Chordata; class Mammalia; order Rodentia; family Cricetidae; genus Phyllotis; species Phyllotis vaccarum. The sequence continues at coordinate 64,618,675 of JARWLC010000011.1, forward strand.
GGGGGGCTTCTTGTTCTCTAGGCCATTTTTCTGAGCGCCATATCAGTTCAGGATTTTTCCCCCCCTTTTTTCAGGTTTGACTGCTTTTCATTGTAGCTTCTCAGTGGGGAGGCAGAGAGCGGTTCCCAGGTTACACTACGTCAAGAAGATGTTCCAAGGGAATGGGCACCACTTGGGGCCAACGTTAATGAGTTTCCATTCAGATTACCCTGTCTTCTGCCAAGATCTGTGGGGCTGGTGGGGTTAGGAGAGAAGGAGAGATCCCTACTTCCTCGGAGATGTTATTAGAGAGGAGAACCCACACATTGACTGGAGGTGTGCTTTAACAACAATAGGAAGAACACGATGCTCTTGAGTCGGAGCTCTGAATCTGCACTCTCTCTGGAGACCCCTGTCCAGGTTGAAGCATGTTTTCGGGGAGTGGCTCTGGAAAAGTATGGCATTGGTAGACCCTGGGTTGGGCTCCATCTTACCTTGTCATAGTGTGCCTTTTCTATGCATAGTATTGCATCTCTTTTCCATTTCCTTCTCCCCTCCCCCCTTTCTCCCATCCCTCTATCCGCTGCCTTCCCCTACACGACAAGCAAGCTCTTTACTGCCCAGCCACACACAGCCTCCCTTCGGCACCTGTAGTATGAGGTTTCTGGCCAGGACTTTCGGGCCTAGCCTCAAGGTTTAGACCTGCAGACCCATAGACCCACAGAGACACACAGACACTTACATTAATTTTAGGCTGATCAGCCTAAGGCCCAGACATATAACTTGCTAACTCTTTACCTTTAATCTAACCCATGACTCTTATCTTGTTCAGCCATGCGGCTGGGTACCTTTTCTCACAGCAGCATAGTTATCCTCTGCTTCTTCTGGCTTCTCTCTGGCATTCTGCTCTGTTCTTCCTGTTCCCAGAGATTTCTTAGTCTGGTAGCCCCACCCACACGTCCTGTCTGCCTTTGGCCAATCAATGCTTTTTATTAAACCAGTGGGTGGGACAATTATTTACAATGGAACAATATAGTCCCCCTACAGGCACCTTTCTGACAGTGGTCCCTGTGGTGATATATTGTATATTTAATAAAATTAGCCTGGAATATCAGAGGACAGAGCCATCTTTCCAGCCTTTTGTTTGTTTGTTTTTGACACATGGTTTTCTGTGTAACAGTTCTGGCTGTCCTGGAACTCGCTTTGTAGACCAGACTGGCCTCAAACTCACAGAGATCCTTCTGCTTCTGCCTCCCAAGCGCTGGGACTAATGGTGTGCAACACCTCTGCTTGGTTGTTAGGTTTTGAACACACAGAGATCCAGATGACTTTCTCCAAGTCATATGATTAAAGGCCTAGGTCACCACTCCCTGACCTTCATGGCTTGGGTGAGGGTGATTCTGTCCTCTGACATTCCAGACTAGTTTTATTAAATATACAATATTGTCATCACAGGTCTCTATTTCATCGTTTGTTTCCATGAGCAGAATCTTCCACAAATGACTATATTTGAAAATTAGACTTGTTTGGGCCAACCAAAATTTGAGGGGTTCATATTCAGTGTTTAGCGAACTATGTAAGACCTACCAAAGTATCAGTATTTCACAAATAGATGCACTACATGTTGTCAGATGTTGAGACTGGGTTTGTGCTATCTGCAGCTTTAAATGCAGACAATGCATCCCTCAGCCACAGTGTTCTCATTTTCTTTCAGATTCTAGAATGCTTGCATAGGCACAGTGAGGAGTCCTTGGCATAGGGCCATAGAAAACAAGAAATTCATTTGTGTTATATGCACCATACACTTATGCCCAAAAGGTATTTTATGCAATGTTATTAATAATTTTGATCATGAAACAAAATTTTGGTGTGGAATTTGTTATAGAAATGCTCACAGATTTTGGATATTTCTATTTTGATGTTCTGATTAGGGATGCCCAACCTCCATAGTGCTTTTTCAGCAACTCCACAAACAGGTTACTTTTTGTTACAGGGTTCTTCAGAGCATCTCCAAATTTTGATTTTAATTATTCAAGACACCTAACCTAGATTTCAGAAAGGAAGAGGTGATATTAAGTGACCTGAGTTATCTACAAAGCCTTCAGCTTGCATTACCTTCTTAGAGGTCTTCTGCGGAAAGATCTGTTCCCCAGTGGGGTGTTGGCTGGGTGTGCACAGGTTAGATCAGCCACTGGGCTGTGCCAGGCATGCACAAGTTAGACCAGACATTAGGCCGGTGAGCTGGACCTGAGGGTTTGATTGACAGCCATGAAACTTTACCCACTGTGTGATAATTAAGCAAAGAAATGCCAGTTGTGTGTGTCAGAGCATTGTGGCTGCCCATAAGAGGATCTATGTCATGTGCCTTGCAGAGATCTTGGTGTAGTAACAACCAGGGCCGTGGCCAAACAGAATAAGTTAATAAGCTGGACAGGGAAGCTTGATGACACTTTATCCTTTAAGCCAAGGACTTCTTCTTTTAATATGATTTGTGGCTTAAAAATTGTGTGTGTGTGTGTAGCACGTGCACAAATATGTTCATATGTTAGCATGTATAAGTTAGAGCGATATCAGGTGTTTTTCTCAGTAGCTTTTCTACCTTATTGTCTGAGACAGGTTCTCTCAGTGAATTTGGAACTTACTGCTTTGCTAAACCGACTCTCTAGCAAACTCTGAGGATTCATTTGTCTCTAACTTTTTTTTTTTTTAACCAGTATTGGAGGCTACCTCATTTAAAGCATGTGCTGGGGATTTGAACTCAGGTCCTCATGCTTGCGCAGGAAGCCTTTACTCCTCAGCCGCTGTGAAGTCTGTCAGGCCCCCACACTGGGGATCAAGTGAGGATCATGTGGGTGCCCTGTCAGTGAGTCACATTTTTATTAGGATTTGAATCTATTTTTTTAAAAAGTAGGGCTATATATCAGTACTATGTGTCTGTCCACCAGGTAGTTAATATTTATTACATTGACTTGAAAGGTTTTGTGTTAAATGCATCAGGGTATCCTGCAAGAGAATGCTAGAATGCTGACAGCAGGCAGCAGGCAGTGCATTCCGTTTTCAGAGAAATTTGTGCCTCTTAATTAAGTGGTGAGCACTGAGCTGTTGCTCCTGGGGGAATGCAGGTCCAAACATTTCTGCAAACATGTGGCATAACCCATTTTATTTTCATTTCCATTTATAGATACCTTATTTAATATGTGGTATTGCTTTGCTGACATTGAACTCTTGACAGTGGCTCCTCACTCTGAATGATGCTTAACTGATAAGCCTCTTTTCTCTATGAGGCACATTGTCTTCTTGGCTTAATAAACAGTACACAAGACCTTCCAAAATAGTGAAATACCACAAAAAGGATAAAAAATACAACAACCTCCCAACACACACTTAAAACAAAAAACCTGGTATGAAGCAGAGTACAAAGAGGCTGCCGGCTGCCAATGTGAGATCTGAATTAACAACAGAGGGGCAGCATCATGTTGAGGGTCCTTAGCTAGGATGTGCTCAATTCTTTAATCTCTCTCCCTCTCCCCCTCTCTCTGTGTGTAAAGCATCCATAAAATGGTCACAAGGGGGCTCAGCAGTTAAGAGCGTTAGCTGCTTTTGCAGAAGATCCAGACTTGGACTCTAGCACCCATGTGGTGATTCACACCTGCCTGTAACTCCAGTTTCAGAGATCTGGTACTCTCTTTTGGTCTCCATGGTTACTGCATGCATGTGGTGCACATACATATAGGCAGGTAAACACTCATGCACATAAAGTAAAGCAAATGAAATTTTCTTTAAAATGTGCCACAAGGATTGACAGGGAAGTCACAAGTAAATGTTAGCAGGGGACTTCATTGTGGGGATTTAATAAAGTTTCAGAAGTTTTGGAGATACCAGAGGGAATAAGCACCACAGTCAAATCTTATCCAGCTGTCTTATAGCTTCCTCAGCCTCAATTCCCTTGGAATGGATTTCTCTGTGTTTGAATCCTGTCTTTAAGTAGTCTTTTGGTAATTAAGGCGTGGCCTCATCACACCTGCTTGGGAGCCTGGAATTCCTTCTATAATCTGAAGTGACCTTGACTCAGTTGGGATTAAGGGTGTAGGTCACCACTCCCAGGATACTCCCTGTGCTGGGATTAAAGGTTTGAATCACCACTCTGATTTTCCTAGACTGACTGTGGTTAGAGCTCTGGGACTTCTGGAGCTTTTACTAACCCCCCACATAGACTGTGGGTAGATTCCCTCTGATATCTCCAAAACTTCTGAAACTTTATTGAATCCCCACACTTCATAGTATAGAATCTGTAAGTGGTGAAGTTGTATTACATGATCTCATGAAAATTCAGTGTCAGGTACAGACTGTTTTCCTGCATCGAAACTAGACTACTTCGCACCCAAGCTTCTGCTGGATTCATAGTAATTGCAGCGCAGCCCTCCTTTGGAATCATTTCTGACCAGCCTCAGGGTGTTGGTAACAGAACTGAAGGGACTCTTACCTGGTGTGGGTTCAGCCTCTGAATCGGAACGAGTTATTGTGCTAGGACCCTCACAGTAGACGTATTTGCATAAACCCCCCTTTATTTGTTACTGAGGGCTATGCTGTTAGGGAAGAATTATCTTCAAAGTCAAATCCAGGGTAGAACACAGGAGATAGGAAAGCCCTGGTCCAGCTCTGGTTGCCAAGGAAGAAAAGGATCCTAGCAGAATTACCCAGTAGCCTAGTGTTGCATTAGGTTTCTGCAGCATTTGCCTGTGATGATCTGGGATGTGGTGTCTAAATGAGAACCCTGCACAGGCTCGGGTGTTTGAGCTCCTGTTTCCCTGATGGTGGAGCCCTTGCTGGAGGAGCTGTGTCTCTGGGGGCAGGCTTTGATACGATCCTGCGTCCCTTTGCCGAGTCTGCTTTGTGTTTGTGGTTGAAGAAGTGTCTCTTACCTTCCTGCTCCAGCTGCCAGGCCTTCCCAGCTAAGTTGGTTCTGGTCTTGCTATTTTATCATAGCAACCATAAGGTAATTAATGCACAGACATTCTTTCACCCTGGCTGTGTGTACTGGCTACCCATGGAGCTTCTATTGAGGAGATGACCAGGGCAATGGGTGTGACCCAGGGTACACTACTGCTTGTGACCCTGGACATCCTGGGCCTGTAGTTTACACCCTTGGCAGGGACCGTGGAAGAGGATGTGAGTGAAGGTTAGAGCCAGCAGCCACATTCATCAGTACAGCTGTCTCATGGACATTTTCTTCTTTCTCTATTTGCCCACACTACTATCATCCCCCAAGGGGCACATCAGTGAAAATTGATATTTTGAGAGTAATAACACATCACATTGATGTAAAAGAGCAAACTGTGTGATGAGAATAATTTCAGATTAGTAATAGTTGTCCCTGAATATTTCCTGTGCTGTTGTCCGGCACTTCTAATCACTGTGAGAACTTCATTTCAGCAATTTACCCTCTAACTTGGGTATTCGAGTGGCCCATGGGTGAAGGGTATGGCTCTGGCTGGAGTTTACCAGAGGTAGCCGAACCTCTAAGAGGTGGGGCCTCAGGACCAGTGTTTAGGCCACGGAATGCATGCTCTACAGTGTGGTCTTTAGGACCTGGACTTCTCCTCACTCACTTCCCTTCCTGGCCCCAAGGTGAAAGGTTTTGGTCTACTGTGTACTCCTGCCATGATGCAGTGCCCCACAGTGGGGTTCAAAGCAATGAGGCCAGTTGATAATGGTTGGGACCTCTGAAATTTTGAGAAAAGCCTTTTTTTTCTCTCTCTCTGTAAGCTATGCCAGTGTTTTATTACAGCAATGGAAAGCAGATTAACACATTCCTCTACCACAATAACCCTTCGTGATAGTGTGATATGCTACTCGGTGGCATTGGAAGTCTGTGTTAACAGCTTGTAGGTGGTCTGTGTTTGTAGCTGCTGCACACTTCCATTGGCTTATAGCAGTGTTCTCCATCTGATGCTCTGGTGCTGTGTAACCAACCCTGGGGCCAGTCTGCAGTGTGTGTGGGAGATGGTAGACGGGGATCCTGGAGCCCTTGGTCCTCAGACAATCCATAGCCTTGGGAAGGTAGGATAGGAAAGAAGCCATTGGAAAATAACAAGTATCACAAGGGGTGTGCAATAATCAGGACTCTAGGAGATACAGGAAGGTGGGGTCAGATGCCGAGGGAGACGGAGAAATAAAGGAAGGTGTTTTCAGAGGAGTAGCACAGGCACGGGTGTGGGTGTCTCTCAGGAGCATTCTGGGCCCCCAGCCTGACCCTGAATGGCAAGAATATGGCCTTTCCTCATCACCAGTCCACAGTTCCCTCGCTCTGTTGGGTGTTGCCATCCTTGTTAGTTGAGGAAATGAGCTCTATACATTCTGCTCATGGTTCTTCTGGGCATCCTCACACCCTCCCTGGCCCTTGAGTTCTAAGAAGCACTGGCTGCTCACCTTGGAACAGCAAGAAGTGAAGCTACACTGAAGAGAATCTGAGTCTTTCCATTTGGATTGTGTGGCTCCTTTGCAGGAAGTTTTCTGTTTTCATTGTTTTTTAATGATTTTACTCTCATTGTATTAAAATTCTTGAATCAATTCAGAGTGGGCCTGGAGCTTGGAGCTTGGAGCCTTGAGCCAAGTCGCTGTGTCCGTCCATGTGTGGGATGCACACAGCCTATCCTCTAGTGGCCTGGCATAGTCCTTGGTTATCCCAGATGGGCCTCTCATGCTGGTGTCTACCAGATGCTATCTTTATGCGGCTAGGACCGCTTAGCACTTCTTTGTACTCCAAAGCTGATGTAAAACTGCTCCTTATTTAGGCTGTGGAAGTTCCTCTCTGCCATCCTCCACCATGCAACAGAGAGGGGTTGGATTCCCAGGAAAAGTGTAAAATGATTGAGATAGTCACATCCTACCCTCTGACTCTAAGCCAGCAAGTTCACAGCAACCAATCCTGGCTTTTCATAGGGGGAATCATCCGATTATGCACAATTTGTTACAAAAATAATGTGGTGTGTGTGTGAGTGTGTGTGTGTGTGTGTTTCTTCAGTGGCTTCTGCTAAAGCAAATGTGTGTGGTGAAGTGTTCACTCTTAAATATCACATTATTATCCTTCATTTGGGTTTCCTCCCTTCTGGGAATACAGCAGTCATAAATATCCACTGTACTCTGTTACACAGTCGTTCTTCAGCAGATGCTCAGAAATGTACAGAGCCTGTGCGGGGCAGCTGGACCCTTGCTTTGTCAGTAGGGAAGAAGGGAGAGGGTGGCGATTGATCCAGAAGGCTCTTCCTGTGTTTCAGTATTACCCAGGGAACTGCACTTTGCTGTAGTCTCATTTGCCTATTTCGTGTTAGCTTTCTTTCATTATGGGAAGGGGATTCTGGTTGTATGTTCTCAGGCACCGAGGATACTTCCTTCTGTGAGAAAAAGCATCTTGGATCAAACTGACTTTAGTAAAAAGGCTTATCTGGCAGAAAAGTCTCTGCGTAGATTTAGGATGGAATTAATCCAGGCACTCTGTAGTGTTCCCGAAGACCTGGCTCCTTTCCTTCCCAGACATCCCTTTGTAGCAGTTGCCCCAATGATCATACAAAACTGACAGCCACTCCGGGGTTATATATAGTTTAGTATCCATGAAAAGAGTCTCATAGACTGTCTCTCCAGTGTCCGGAAGGTCAAGTCTATCACTGGAGGCAGAAGAATACACTGCATTGATTGGCTCAGTCTAGATCACATAATCCAGTGTTTGGGGGTGGAGTCTGCCCAGACCCACAGAGATTCCTGGGAAGGGATGTTAGGTATGGAGGAGGATGAACAGAGTAAAGAATGGTTTCTCTGTCCTTTGGTTCTGAGTATTGTGGGCCTTATTCCTCTGGGTGTTGTGATGCTTAATATTGATGCTAGAAATATGTCTCTAAAGACAGAGTTTTGCGTATTCTGTACCAATGTCCTGCTCTCCACCCCCCCCCCCTTCCAGTTCTATGTCTAGACTTGCTGAAGAAGAGTTTGTTAAAACAGGTCAGATGTGAGTGCCTGATGGGACTAAAAGAATATAAACAGGCTGGCCGACTGTTCGGTCACATATATTTTATTCCTTATGACATTATTCAGAAGAACTGGCTCAGTAAAGCTGCACTATGCACAATAAGAAGTGTGCCTGCCTCCTTTGTTAGTTGTCAGTCTTTCAAACTTCCCTAATCACCCCCTCCCATGCTATGCCCCCTCAGATCCTGTCTTCAGTGAACCCTAAACACTGTCCCATCTTTCTCTGCCAGCGGACAGTTCGCGGTAGTGAAGAAATGCCGTGAGAAAAGCACTGGTCTTCAGTATGCAGCCAAGTTCATCAAGAAAAGGAGGACCAAGTCCAGCAGGCGGGGAGTGAGCCGCGAGGACATCGAGCGGGAGGTCAGCATCCTGAAGGAGATCCGGCACCCGAACGTCATCACCCTGCATGAAGTCTATGAGAACAAGACAGATGTCATTCTGATCCTGGAGCTGTGAGTGTCCCTCTGGTATCTGGAAGAGACTGTGGGGAGGGACAGAGGCGAAAGTTAGCCCATCTGGACCATTGTTGGGAACAGCCCTGAGCTGCCTGCCTGAGCCTTAGTTACATAGTTTCCTGGATGTTCTGAAAAGTCGCTTCCATTAACAAAGTGATGCTCGATTTGCAAGAGAGTTCCTAAATCTTGGGGTTCATCTCCTTTCTAGGTTCAACTATGTTTGCCACAGCACATTTTTCGGGGGGGGGGTTGGTTCTCCATAAGCTTGCTCCCCCCCTTCCTTGTTTTTCAGCCTCCTCCCTTCATTCTCCTTTCTTTTTCCCCCTAATCTTTCACACACACCCTGCTTTTAACTGTGGAACTGTCAGGGCTAATTACAGGAATGGGTGAAGTTGAAGCTGAGCCGGAGATGTGATTACAGGACGTTTTAAGCATGCTGCTGGTTTTTCCATCTTGCTCATCTAGTGTCATGGTGGGCAGCTGATTGACAAGTATTGTTCTGAGCTGTTCTGGTTCCCACCTCCCGTCCTTCCTTTTCCTGCACATGCCGTGTGGGGACCTGCTGTGACCAAGTCCAGCAGCCCATTCTGGTGGGAGAGAGGAAGAAGTCAGACAGAGTTCCTGGACAGTCTCTCTGTGGGCATTTGGATGCCTAGTGGGGGACGAGGGGTGGTAGAGCTCATGCCTCACAGCTGATCCTGTGTGGTCCCCTCGAGTGACAAGTTCTATGCATTCCCTGGGAGGTTCCTGAGTTCTGATGTGCCCACCCATTGTTCAAACAGCTCCCTTTCTTTGTATATAAGGTGGATGCCATACAGCTCCTTTAACTTTTTGATTTTTAAAAATTCTTGTTCTATAGTGAATGATGGTGGGGAAAGGTTGCACGGCTATGGTAAAGGTAACAAGCACAGTCAGGTGACTCCCAGATCATGATTCAGGAAAACCCTCCACCCCTCCACACATTCCTAGAAACTCCAGCATCCCTTGGGCTGTTTTATAATCAAACCCATCTCCATGTCCTAACCCCCAAGTGTGTTTCAATAGAGTGACACAGTGTGTAAGCACTGAGACCAGTTCCCCTAACCCAGTGTAAGACTTGTACATACTCTGTTCCTCTCAAAACTGCCTAGTAGTAAGTACTCCATCACCTGGATAGAGTGCTTGTTTGTTCTTCCACAGTGTAGTGGACTTGTGGGCTGTTTCTATTATTTCACAGTGAAGTGACACTGTCCTCAGCACTCACAGACCCATGTGACTGTGAGTCTCCACATTTCCTGCCTAAGCTCTTAGTGATGGGGTTGTTGAGGCATGTGGGAATCCCACAAGCAACTGCCAGGCTTGTTTTCCGAGGTGTAAAGTTTTCAGCCTCTACAGTAGGTAACTTCTGTTCTCCTGCCAGCTCCAACACCAGCAGTGTTTATGTTTTTAATTGCAGGCATGTGGTTAGGTGCCTGGCAGCTTTATGTTGCTAACTGTGCTGTGACCTTGAATACAACCTTGAGAAAGTTCAGCAGGACCAGCAGGAGGTTGGAAGTGGGCAGAATGGTTATAAGGCTGTCTCCTTCCTCACACAAACTTCATAGACTCTGGTAGCTCCTGGGATGTTTTCTCCTCTTTACCTACCAATTATGTGTACAGTTTTGGTGGCTACTATTATGTGTCACCAACTGAGCCCTGTGGCTTGCTCAGACTTGTGGTTAAAAGCTCTGGGTCATTTTGCATGAAATCAACATGTGAATTGGCTAGACCTTGTGAAGCCAGACAGCTCTCCATAGGGCAATGACCAATCCTACCTTGAGTAAAAGATACTTCTGGAACCACCTTGCAGGGATCTGGAAAGGTACCTTTGCTGCCCTCAGAGTGCATCACACACACACACACACACACACACACACACACACACACACACACACACACACACACACACACACACACACACATTTTAAATTAGTGTTCAAGGTACAGTAGTCAGACCCTAGGCCAGGCTCTGCCCTTGCTTTACAACCCTGAAAAGTAGCTCTAAGATAATAACTTACCCTCCTGCCGCTTGTTTCATGGCAGAAGAGTAGCAGCTAAGTGCAGAATAAGGGGAGGGTGGCATAGGTGACAGCCCACAATCACGACTTCACATCCCCCACACGTCTCTGTTCTCTAATGGAGTCGTGTCGAGACAGAGACCTCCTCTGCCTGGGTTCTTTCCCACCCCCTCGTCGCATAGTTAAGCCACTACAAGACTTTAAGATGTGCTTGAATTATTTTGTAACTTGCTTTCTTACCTCGTGAGCTGAAAAGCCGAACTTAGAGAACTTGACTGTGCAACTTAACTATTCCTCGTGACAGAGACCACCTTGAGAGGAGAGAAGGTTTTATTTTGACTCACAGTTTCAGAGCCCTTAGTCCAAGGTCACTTGGCCTTGTTATGTGTCAACCTGGGTAGGCAGCCTGTCGTGGTGGTGTGTGTTGGAGCAGAGCTATTTATTCCCTTCATGGCAGCCAGTAAGTAGACAGAGAGCGCGAGGAGGGGCTGCAGATCTTCAACCTGTACATCAGTAGGTAGAGGTATCCTCTAGTGACCTCACTTCCTTCACTGCTCACCTTCTAAAGGCATGACCACCTGCCTTTAGCACCGTAGGGAGCATAAGGGGTTCTGGTAGACACTTCTGATCAAACTGTAAATACTGTCTCTAAGTGCATGGTGGTATCAGAGACACTGACATTTAGCAGTATATTGTGTCTGTGGGTAATGATCAGGTTTTCCTTGGGATCACACAACTGACTCAAGCCCAAATGTCCTCAGCGACTAGCTGACAATTGGAAATAAGTTTCATTGGAACCATGACACCTCAGTGGTAGAGAGATCCAGGGAATGGTGAAATTGTGGCTGAGGTCTTGAACACTGTCCTTCAGCAGTAGTTTAAGGGGACAAACACCAAAGGTTGATTATTTATATTGGAATTTAGGATTTGCATTGGCCAGATCTTTTTTAAAAGTCTAATTTATGGGTTTTTTTTTCTTTCCTTTTTCTTTTTTGTGGGCAGTGCAGTCAGTTTATAGTATTCATAAGCAGAATAAACAGTATGAAAGCCACTTGTGACCTTTACAGGCCTCCAGATCTGAGAACATTTTATGTGTGCAGTAGCTTCAGGAAATCTCTGCCACAGAAGAAGCCACCTTAGATAAATGTGAAGATGGAAAGCTCTGGAGGCTCCAAATATTTTCTAGAAAGACAAGATACAAAGTTAGCACCAGAAATCAGTGTGCAACAGGGGACAGTGTATGGAAACAGTTCCCAAATATTAGGGTCCATTAAAGTCTCCTGAAAGGTTTACAGAAGACAGACTTTTTGACGTTTTATAGAATTTCATCATAGGGCTCAAGAATTAATTAATTAGCTGGACATGGTGCACATGACTTCAATGCCAGCACTTGGGAAACAGAGGCAGGCAGATCTAGGTGAGTTTGAAGCCAGCCTGGTCTGCATAGTGAGTTCTAGGACAGCCAAGGCTGCACAGAGAGACTCTGTCTCAAAAAAAGCAAAAGAAAAAAATAGTTTTCTTTGAGACAGGCTTCTCGCCCAGAATAGCTTTGAGTTGCTATATAGAGAGAATGGCTTAAAATTCTCAAGTTTTCAGATTACAGGCCTGCTGTACTACATGCACCTTGCTTTCTGTTATGCTAGGGATCTATTTCAGGGCTTTCTGCATGTTGTGTACAAACACTTGACCCACTGAGTTACATCCCTAGTCAAGCATTTGTGCGTCTATTCTGTTCTGATATAGATGCCATGAGTGGTCTGGGCTGTCTTTTGAGAAGCTTTTAATGGTTGGATTATGCCCCACATCCTAATAAATTTAATAGATAGTTTGTCAGAATGTGACTTTATTGAGAGAAAGGGTGGTTTCCAGTGTGGCTAGTTTTTAGGAGATCACACTGAAGTAGAACAGGTCCATCAATGTGACTGATGGCATTATAAGAAGGTTCTGGGCAGACTGAGATGCAGGGAGGGTGCTGGACATTGGAGAGGTGTGGTCACAAGTCAAGGGAGCAGTGGAGACTAGTGTTCATTTTGGACTCATGGCTAGACCCATGAGATGGTAAATTGTGTTAAACTCCCACTGTGTGTGTGTGTGTCCGTCTATGTATATATGTATGTACATTGTGTAATTCTATTCAAAGTGCAGATCATGAAAATCTAAATGCTTATGTTTTATTTATTATATTTTGAAGCTTTTATGTATGTGGTGTGCATGTGTGTATCTATTTGTGTGGGAACACATGTGTAGGTGACAGCATGTAGGTGAGGCTAGAGTTTGGTATGGTGTCTTCCTTTAATTATGGTTAAAAAGCCACGTGATGTAGGATTTATTGTGCTAACCATGTTTACACATGCTGTGCCTGGATCTTCTGACAATTATTTTGACAGTCTGAAATTTCTTCCTTGGTAAACAGCAGTTCTTTTTGGCTCTCTTGTAGTTTGACAAAGTAGTAAATCTGGGATGAAGATGCTCCTGGCAGACAGCTTGTATTCAAACGTGTGTGTGTGTCAGTCACTTACCGCAAGATCATCATCACCAGCCCTTTACTCCTCAGCCAAACCCAGAGGTGAAATCAGCACAGATGTGGTCCGTTCCCATCATCAAACACTGGTGTGGTTCACACGCGTTTGTCCGGCTGGCCTAGAACTGGGAACTCCTTTCAAGGGACAAAGGCCAAGAATAAATCGATGCTTCTAGACAGAGTTCTAAACTGGAGGGGGAGCTGATAGAGAGGGATGCTGGAGGCTTCTAGTATGGTGCTTTGGACACAGAGGAGCACCAAGACTTCTCCCTGGTCTCCTCCTGGCACATATGTTTGTTCTTCCCTGAGACTGAGCTTTTATGACTTTTTAAACCTTTGCTTTTGTTTACCAAAGCAATTTCAAGAGCTCTTCTGGTATCCTACCTCTTACATATCTTTTATTAGGCAAGAACAGAGAAGTCAAGAGCATTTGGCGACAGCCTCAGTCTTTCACAACATATCTAATCACGTACGTAGATGGCTTTCCACTTAGGTGTGCTCTTGAGAAACAAAACCCCACATGTGTGTTTCTTATACATTCTTTCTTCTTGCCAGACTGGTTGAAGAGTGTTCCTTAGGTTATTAATCAGTGCCTTTACTTCCTTATGTAGATGGCTTATTTCTCGGATGGCCACGTGTGTATGAGCTTTTGGAAATGTAGTTTGAAGGCTCTGTTTATTGTCTGTTACGCTGCTTTCTGGAGTGATGTGGGCTCCACGTGAGCTGTTGACATTTATTATGAGGACCATTTGCTTGTATCCAAGAATGTGGTCTCTAAGATTTGGGGAAACTTCGGGTACAAGTAACTGTCCCTTTTCCAGAGGCCACAGGCTCTGCCCTCTGTGTAGTGTTTGTGACCTCTTCAAACTTTCTCTTAGACACCCATAGGCACATGTATCACCAGGCCTGATTGTTTCCTGGCTTGGCCAGCTTCTCTTGTAGGAGATACATCTGGACTGAAGGGAGAATGGAGGGCTAACTTGATCCCCCCACCCCCCTTCTTGCTGGTTCTTCCAGCTTCTCTCATTGTCTTTTCTGTCCCGTCTCAGGCTGTTGTGCCCTGGTGCTGCTGCTATGGCTTCATTTCTTCATAGTGTGTTCACTTCCCCTGAGGCCTGAGGACTAGAGTAGGGATCCAGGCTCAGCTCACACTTTCTGCATGGCTTTCATCCTCATTGGTCTCATAGTGCCCATAGATGTCTTAGATGGTGTTTGAGTCAGAGCTGGACATGAGAAGCTGGTATACCTACACTGGTATACCAGAAGAGCATGCGGCCCTCAGGATCCTGGAACAGTTGCTTATTAACCAGGGTCTACAACAGGTCAGAAACAATCTTTTCAGAATTATCCATAATCCCTTGGACTCATCCTTATAAAAATACTGTTTAGAAAGCAAATAGAGATACTTCTAGAAATATTCATGCATTGTTCTCCTAATTTTTATTTCCAAGTAACTTTTATCTCATCTTGAATCTGTTTGTTATTTTTAAAAATATCTTTATTATTTTTTTTTTTTTAGAATTTCTTATATGGGTACAATATTTACATTATTTTCACTACTTCCAACTCTTCCCATACCCCTTCCTCTCAACTTCATGACCTCTTTTGCACACATGCATTTATAAATACAACCTGCTGAGTCCATTTAGTGTTACCTGTATGCATTCACTTTTAGGGCTGACCACTTGCCATTGGACAACCTACTGGGGAGCTTGCCCCTAGGGAAGACTCTTTTTCTCTTAGTAGTCATTTATTTTCTTCATCTAAGGGTAGGGACTTGTGACATTTCCTCATCCACTTGGGACGTCAACTGGTCTTGTCATTGTATAGGTCTTATTTAGGTGAGCATATTGTTAAGAGTTCATGTGTGCAGCACCCTGCCATATGTGGAAGATCTTGACTCATGGCAGATGTCCTTCCTTGTCCTCTGGTTCCTACAGTCTTTCTACTTTCTCTTCTCTAATGTTTCTTGAGCCTTAGGTACAGAGATTGTATTATAGATGTTTTGGGACTGGTGCCCCCTGGTTAGTTGTTTTTTTGCATTTTGTCCAGTTGTGAATTTCTATGAGGGTGTCTATCTGGATATTTTTTAAAATGTGTGAGGGGAAGCAGGGTCTCAGCACAGCAGTAATCATTGTGTGCTTGTCCTATAGGGCAACATAAACATCTTGTCTAGGCTGTGCACTGTAGCAGCTTTCAAGCACTGCCATCATTAGATGATGAGAAGTTTGCTGTCATATCAGAGTTGGAATAAATGAGGTTTGGTTGATAAGTTCTGACTATCCCTAGATGACAGTGTCTGAAATCAATTGATGGAAAAATTCAAGTGTCAGATTCCACCTGACCTATCGAATGGTCGGTGGTTTAGGGGAATGTGGATTGAGAAAAATCAGAGGTAGAATAGAGCAAGACAGACAAATTAGAGTTTGGAGGGCTGTCAGTCAGTACTGAAGCCTCGAGTTCATCTCCCTTTCTCCAGGACACCATGGTTCAAAGTACAAAGTACAGACAAAGGTAAACACCTTTCTTAATTCGCAAAGCATCTAGCGATCATACCTTTCAATATAGCCTTGGAAAGCAAAACAAGCTTGGACTCTGACCTTGAGTCAAGATGGAAACAAACCACAAGCTGAAATCTTTGCGGGCTCCCACATCCAAGTAGATCAGATTTCATCAGCAATGAAAGGTGCAAGGCTTCCTTTAAAGTGGTTGTAGTTGGGCAGGATCATCCCAGAGGAAACATCGAAGGTGCATTCCATCTGTAACATCTTATTTGGGTCAGCCATTGTAGGTCTTACCTGACGTAAGCTGTGTGTGTCACTCTGAGAGTTGACAGTGCCACCTCCAGGTCAGATATTCTGAGTCCAGACCCAGGGTGGGGAGGTTGAAATTTTCACAGTAGCTTTGTAGGGAGGGATTATTTTACATGAATTTTCTAAGCCTTAAATTTCTGTATGTCTTAACATACATACATACTTCATTCTTCATGAACTTGTAAGGCACCTCTGCCCTCCTCAAGTGGTACTTCCTGTATTTTATTACTCCTAAACCACATGTATCTCAGTGAATTTCAAAGAGTGACTCTGGAAAGCGAGCCTAGACTGTGAGGGCCTGTGTTCTTTCTACCACTCTGTCTTGTCTTGTTCCATTAAGGTAGACATTGTTCTCATCACCTCTTTCTTAGCATTTCCCTAACTGTGGGAAGGTGATCAATGAGATGGTCTGGTGGGGCTCTGGTGTCACACATGCATGCACACATATGTGCTCCTCTCAACAAATTCTCTTGAAGACAAGACCATGTTCTACGTCATCTACTATACTACATAAGACTATGCTTGGCCTTATAAGTGTCTGTCAGGTCCAGTAGAGTATGAACAGCTTAGAGGGATGAAAATGTCATGTTTGACTTCACAACTGGAAACGGACCAACCAGGATGTCTTTTGCTAAGTGTTGATGATTTACTTATGTGAGAGCTATAAAAATACTTGGAACCAGTTTCCTAGAGAGTGGTGTATCCCCTATTCTTGAGCACTGGGACTTGAATCAGTGTGAGTCCTCTGAGGCAGCAGGTAGCACACAGAACATCGTGAAGCTCTTAACCAAGGGTTCTCAACCTCACACTTTAAGGAATACAAGTTTCAAGAAACAGTGTGCTATACCCACTAATAGGTGTCTTCCTCACCCTTGGATGGTAAAGGGGAGGGAGGGGGATCATGGGCATCTAGGAAAGGCCAACTGACTGGAGGGAAGAGCAGAGAGGTCTGAACTTTTTGGCTGGTGTAGCCTCTGGTTTCCAGGGTGACGCACCCTGCTGGCCAGACAGACTACCAGCCTCCTCTACCCCTCAGATTTCCCAGTCTCTCAGGGTTGGGTGTGAGAGCTGCCTTCACATATTGGATGGGATGGGAGGCATCCATTCACAGAATCATTACAGCAGAGGTGGTGTTGATGGAGATAGGAGGCACCCTGGACCTGTTTGTCATTCTTTGCTCATCTTCGTTCCCTCTTCAGAAGAGTTTACTTTGCCCTCTGCTGTTCTTTGGTCTGTAAAAGGCTTCTGATTAGGCTCCATAATACATGCTGCACAGTGCTTTATTATATATGCAGTTCAAGACACTTAGCTATTGCCTCTTAGAGTATTTCCGGTCCCAAGACTATATCCCTAGGTCTCTCAGAAGTACTACAAGCATCCTCCAGGGAACTCCTCAACATTTCCACCCAAATGGATCTCCTCAAACTTCAACACTCTAAATGTGATTTTCTTGCCTTCTCTTCAGCTCACAGCTCCCCTGTTTTTATATCTACCCTGGTTTTATATCTACCCTTTGACATCTTTCATATTTTTAAAGATCACCTTTAGAAATATATTGACCATGCGTTTATTAGACTGTGTGTATGTTTTACTCTTTTAATGAACTATAAGCTTTCTGGGGCAATGCTAGAATTTTACCTGTTTGTCCTTATTATACAAGGAGCATCTGGGAGATGGGCGGGCTAGCATGGTACCTAGTAAAAGTGGCCCAAGTCTTGTTAGCCTTGGAAACTAGCTGGGAGATGGGTGTCTGGTCCTTAGGAACAACAGCGAAGATACTCTCTAGGTCAGAACATTGGGGATGAAGAGAGGAAGGACTGCCCATGGCATTGCTGCCCACGGCCCTGCTTGCCTGTAACCTGCCATGGTTGAAGTAGTCTTCTTTAATGGGAACAGGCAGATTGTCCAAATTGGGACGTAGAGAGTTGTATTCCCACTGGGTGTGCAGGTTGTGATAAGCTGAGTGGAAGGATGGCTAGTAGATGGGACTGCAGGACACAGTTGAAAGCTACTGCAGATGAGTCTGGCACTGATGCCGGTCATTCAGATGTGGGTGGCAGAATTTGCCCTCGACCTGCAGTATAATTCTGCGCATCATGGAGCAGATGTTAAATTGATGTGTGTGGGGGGAGGCAGTATTTCAGAGGATCAAAGATCTTCTTGCTCAAGTTGGAATTCTCCTTTCATGGACCTGAGCTTTGTTGCGGAAAGGTTCATCCGGATCTCATTTCCATCTTTGAGTGGCTCTGGTGGGTGTACCTCTCTGCCTCAACTCTATCTTCTAGAGGAGCAGGGCTGCAGGCTGCTTCTTCCTTTTCTTTCAGCATAGTTGGTCTGTTAAAGGCTCCCTTTAGTTCCTACCCACTCTTCAGGGTTTCTCACCCCCGCCCTAACCTTGATCCCCATTATCAACCCCCAGGGGCTGGGCTTCTTAGCAATAGGGAGGAAGTTACCCACAAGTAAACTTCATCTATAAAATCTTTCTCTTTCTCCAGCTTTTCTTCCTCTTAAAACACATCGTCAACCTGAGAGAAAGGCTTCCTGCCCTGTGCACAGCTCAGCTCTCCACATCCACATCCCAGGGGCAGCATGGGCCTTTGCATCATTGGCTGTGTGTGCCCTCTGGCAGCCTGGTGGTCTTTTGGCCTGGCTTCCCAGATCATTATTAGCAACATCATCAGCTGTCATTTTATCTCCTCTACTACCCAGTCAGGAAGGAGGGGCCGAAGTCACACAGCCCCTGGGTAATCACTTTCCCTTATTTTCAGCTAGACAAGATAAATTGGTTTTGGAATCATCTTCCATCTATGGCTGTCCTAGCTTGGTTTATGTCCCACTGGCCTTTTGTTCTAATACCGGTTATAATTGCCCACGCCGAGGAGAGGCCTGTTTGCCCCAGCTTTCTCGTTTGCCCCACTTTCGATTGGCCTAATTCTTCCTGTGGGTTTCTGAAGCTTGGGATGAAGCCATTAAAATAGAAAGAGGCTTGGCACATGCTGCAGGGCTTTCTGGCTGTTGGTTTGTTCATCTCCCCGGAATGAGTACTTTTCTCTAGTTCAAGAAATCAACACGGCCCAAGTGCAAGGTGAATCTTGCCTCTCTGCTCTTTCCCACTCACCCACTTCCTCCACACAGTGCTACTCCTGAACATTTGCTGTTGATTTAGGTCACTGGGCTAAAGGATGAGGCTATTTCTCTGCTTGGAGATGACCATCTTCAGGGTCAAGCTAGGGAATCATGTAATATTGTATATGGCTTTTACCTTTCAGCATAACATTGAGGGTCCTTCACATGGGTGCAGCCATTACCCTCACTCCAGCCTTAGTGATCTTGGGAGGTGCTAGAGTAACTAAAAGTAAACTATGATATTTAGCATCCATGATGTCACTGTCAGGATGAGCTGGGGAGGGGATGTACAGTTTCCTGTCACCCTGTAAACAAACCCGGTAGACGTGTTGGTTCTCTAAGTTGGACTTTGGTCACCTAGCAGGTGAAAAGATGTTTGCTCATATCTCCCCAGGGAAAGTGATACCATACCAAAGGCCCATGCAGGCAATCTGAGGGTTGTGAATCTCGCTCTACACACCCCCACCTGACCTTTAGTGACACAGCCATTGAACTCTAAGATAGGGTCCCAGAAGGACATTTCTTTCCCTCTCTCCTTCCTTCCTTCCTTCCTTCCTTCCTTCCTTCCTTCCTTCCTTCCTTCCTTCCTTCCTTCCCTCCCTCCCTCCCTCCCTCCCTCCCTCCCTCCCTCCCTCCTTCCTTCCTTCCCTCCCTCCCTCCTTCCCTCCCCCCCCCTCTTTTTTTTTTGACAGTGTTTCTTTGTGTAACAGCTCTGGCTGTCCTGGAACTTGCTTTGTAGACCAAGCTGGGATTAGGCATGGGATAAGGCATGGGATACTGCTGCCCCGTGACATGTGTCGCTTAATGGGCTTCCTGTTCGATGCCTCCCTAGTCAATTTCCTATTTTCGGAGGCCAATTTCAGAATAAATTTCTGCTTCTAAATTTCTCAAGAGAGGAAAATCTTTATCGCCTGCTGTGTGCATATTTCTCCTCTGTGTTTTTTCCCTCCCCTCTTCATGCTGGAGAACCGGACACAGAGCCACACTCCCAATGTGATATTTTCTGAATATTTTCCAACTTTATATGTCTCTTAAAATATACTGCCTGAGACGATCTGTAGTCTTTGGGTTATATGGATGGAGTGGCCCAGCCTTATGCTTTGAGTAAACTTACATTCTGTTCTCTAGATGAGCAGCTAAGCATTCGCTTGGACCCCAGGCTTCCTTTCTTGCTTGCCTGACTCTGCTTTTGTCTCATCTGAATTTACTCATGACATCATCTGACATATTTGGGACCCTGGCCTGCCTCTCAACTGCAAATAAAGCCCGGGAAACGCCAAGTCCAAAGCTCCTAATGGATGTGACCAGAAACTGGAGGTTTCTCTCATATCACAGTAAGATGTCACTTATCTCAGGGCCATTTCCTGACAATTGCTCCTCTCTCAGAGCATCCTCTGGTTCCATGGAATATTTTGAGGGGTGCTTCAGGGCATTGTCTGCAGAACTGTAGATTTTTCTCCTTGAAATTTTTGTCTGTTCCCAGTTGAACTGATGCGTTCCATCATTGTCTCCAGGAACTTTAGAAAAAATTCTTGCCTCATCTGTTTAGAATATTTTCATGCCAGCTCCTGTTACTTTTTCCATTTCTGTTTCCCATGTGCCCTTTCTGGTCCCTTTAGAAATGCAAATGGAAAGCTAAAAAATGAACAAGTGTTCTGAGCTGAGAGGGGATGGGCTGTGGATTATGCCAATCCGTTCATTGTCCGTGTAACAACCACCTACCTGAGACACCCTGCAGAGTGTGGTGTGCAGCAGTCTGAACAGCATGCAGCAGGCCTTATGTGCTATCTCCCAGGAGCAAGGAGGTTTCTCCCCCAAAAGTGTCTCTTACAACTTGTCTGTGAACCCAAAGCACATTTTCAAAGTTGACTATCATAGTGATCTGTGCAATCGGTAAAGAGAAAGTAAAGTCTATTCACTGAAAGAAGAGAGAAGTGAAATAGATTGGGTTAACTGTCTCATTGTATTACATATACTTCAAGTTAACAAAAAAAAAAAAAAAAAAAAAAAAAAAAAAAAAAAAAAAAAACGGTTTCTCTGTGTAGCCCTGATTGTCCTAGAACTCGATTTGTAGATCCGGCTGTCCTTGAACTCAGGTACATCTGTCTCTGCCTCCCGAGTGCTGCGATCAAAGGCATGTGCCACCACTGCCCGTTTTTAAAGTACCTCATTTAGCTAAGAATTGCGGCCTCCTGTTTGAGAACCTGCTCAGCAAACTGCTTTTGATCACTTGGCCTTGGGCTTGAGTGTGCAGTCAACTCAGGGCTTGGTGAGGCTTTCTGAGGACTGGTGGGATTGTGAAGTGAGGTACCATCCTCTTAGCAGCTCAGTGATGTGATCTGGCCCATATCGGTGGTGCTTGCTACTGCTGCTAAACCACGATGCCTTTCTGGTATTATTCTTCATCTCAATCCTGAGAGAAAGTCATGATTCTGCCTTTTCACTCATGAGTGAGAATGGTTGCTGGAAATCATCATTTCTCCACATTGCCCATATTTTAGTACTAGCCTACTGATTCTTCATCCTGACTGTAGAAGACAGGATGCTTTTTTAAAAATCAGATTTATTTATTTACGTGTGTGTGTGCGTGTGCGTGTGTGTGTGAAAGTGTGTGTGTATGTACATACACGTGTATGTGTGTGTGTGCAAAAGTGGGTACATGTATACCATGGCATGCTTAGAGAGTTCGGAGGACAGCTTTGGAAAATTAGTTCTTTTCTTCTGTGTGGGCTTCAGAGATTAGATACAGGTTGTCGGGTTGGTGACCATCTCTTAGGCCCTCATAGAGACATTCTTCCCATTCTAGGATATTAAGAAGATGTGGGTGAAGACTGGTGTGGGATGCTTTGGGGGACATGATTGAAGTGGACCAGCACACATCATTTTCTGCTACACTCCTGGCTAGAAGGAGGCCTGGGTTCAAGGGATCTGCACCTTTACCATGCTCATACGTGTGTACATATGTGTGTGTATGTACACAGGCTCATAGAACCTTAAAATGTCAGCTGGACAGCTAAGTATGAGGTCAGGGTGCACCAAGATCATCTTAAAGGTGTGGATTCTGGGACCTAGTCAAGCAGATGTGAGGAAATTGCATTTAAAGTGCCCCTAATTATTAGCTTTAGAGAACCATTAGACTGACTTGCTCAACTCCCTCATTTTATAGATAGTAAAATTAGGGTCCAATCACCTACATCCAAGGACACAGTTGGTGCTAAGGCTCATTCAGGCTCCTGGCAGGTCACTTCCAGACATGTCCCTGGATTCTGTAGAGTGGATGTGATTTCCCACTGTGGACTGTCCCTAATTCACCTGTCACATAGGACAATTTAAAGAAGTTTTAAAATGAATTTTCCTTCAACCTGCTGACTGTGTGTGTACCTACCCAGGAACCTACGGCGCTTTTAATACTGTACTGTAAGGAATCCTTTCAGGAGGCTGCTGGTGAGAGAACTATCCCCACCTCTCTGGGTGGAGACAGCAAGTGCCTGTGAGCTTGCATTCCCCACTCTGTGTGTGTGTGTGTGTGTGTGTGTGTGTGTGTGTGTGTGTGTGTGTGTGTAATTTAAAGCTCTCTGACTCAAAGACCTAATGAATCTACTCTGCAGATTGCTCATCTCTTCTTCTGTCAATCTTCCTTTGTAAGCAAAACATAAAATTTGGAACAAAAAGTTTAAGTACAGAGGGCTGCACTGATTTTCTTCTGAGCCTTATTTGGAGGGTCTGATTCTGAGCATGTGTGTGGAAATGACTTTGTGAAAATAAAAACAAGCAAGCAAACAAATATCCAGTCCCTTGCTGCCTTCTGAGATAGGAGGGACAGGCACACCATAAATAGTGGGTGAGTGAGGATGAGTATGTAAATGGGGTGAAGGGGGGGTGGGATGGGATGAGGAGTGAGGTAGAAGATGACATGTAAGTGGAAGGAAGAATATTAATAAATTCAGGGCATTCAGAGCACCATGGTGGGTCTGTTTTCCAGGGGGACACTTGGCTTCCTGGACAAGCCACAACATGGACCTTGTTATGCATAACACAACATTGAAGCAAAATCCTGTGTGAATCATAGACAGAGGTAATTAGGAGACCAGCTGGGGCCTGCTTTCTGTCAGCTGTGATTAAGTAGTGCCACTGTGCATTCCAGGACCTGACTCTAGGGTTGGGGTGACTCTTGACTCTTTGTGGTCAGGATAGGAAGCTGTAGGAGTTAAGTCACCAAGGTTTGGCAAATACCCTCCAGCAGCCGAACTCAGGTAGCCACTGGCTTTTGTTAGTAACATTTAACTGGGACACGGCCACACTCACTCAAATGCTGCCTTTTGTTTCTTTCATGTCGATGCCGAGCTGGCTGAGTCAAGCAGCTGCAACAGACTGTGCAAGACAAGTGTCTCATGTGTAGTCTTTTCTTACAGCAATGTGGTGGTGTGTGCAGCATGTCCGGTGCAGTCTGACAGAAATGTGGTGGTCCCCACATGTGTGCAGTATTTCATGTGCAATCTTACAGAAATGTGGCGGTCCCCAGGTGTATACAGCATGTCATGTATAATCTTACAGAAGTGTGATGGTCTCTGCTATAGGGCCTCAGGTTGATCAGCTGTGGGACTAGGTAGCTTCCTAGGAAGATGCGTGACTTGGGTTCAGGGGCACTCATCAGCAGAGAAGAGCTTTAGGGTGGCAGAGGTCAAAGGCATGTCCACTGAGCCACTCTGAGAAGTGGGACAGTAGATGTCCTTCAGGGACAGGAACATGGGGACCCATGGATGTCTGCTATCTTGGCTTAAAATGGCAATTCCATTTTTCTCATGAGTTCTGGAAAATATTTGTGGATAAACTCTGATGTCTATGCTTTCCACGAGGTGGGATGATCCAGCCCCAAGATCTTCAGTTGGGGTTTGTCTTAATTAGGGTTTCTATTGCTGTGAAGAGATCCATGACCACAGAAACTCTTATAAAGGAAAGCATTTAATTGGGGCTGGTTTACAGGTCAGCAGTTCAGTCCATTATCATCATGGTGGGAAGCATGGTGGCTGCAGGCAGACAAGGTGCTGGAGAGGAGCTGAGAGTCCTATATCTGGATTCTACAGCCGGAAGAGAGAGCGACACTGGGCTTGGCTTTAGCTTCTGAAACTTCAAAGCCCACCCCCCAGTGACAATCTTCCTCCAACAAGGCCACACCAGCTAACAGTGCCATTTCCTATGGGCTTATGGATGCTGTATTCATTCAAACCACCAGCGTTCTTTGGCTTTTCTCTGTGTCCCTCTTCTGTAGCATTGTAATGTGTTTTTCAGATAGTCACATGGTTGGCTTACAGGAGGAATTCAGGTGGGACGAGCCCCCTTGCCTATGAGGACCACTGTAGAACTGTCACACAGTCACTTCTATGTTGTCTCTGTAACCAAAGTAGTCATGGGGCCTGCCTGCACTCTAAAAGTAGAGTCTTAGATGGCGTCTCCTGAGGGATGATGGCAAGGTCCAGGTGCAGAGGGCATAAAGTATAAATTCCTGTGTAGCCATCTTTAGAAGACAGCAGTGCCTAGCACCATGCCAGAGTCAGCCACCCATAGGACCGGGGTTTGCTGTGTATACCTTTCCAACCCCACAGTTCCTGACACTGTGGGTGGCTTGCAGGGGCCACATGGGGACAGAATGCATTGGGAACAGCTTTTGTCCCACCCTAATTCCGGAGAGTTATTGTTAAATAGTCCAGCACTTTACTGTCACTGAGGGAGGTGTTTCAGTTAGAGGCCAAGCTGGAAGAAAGACATCAGTATTTGCTAACTGCTGAGGGCCTACGTGTGCCTGAGAACCTTGGGACAATTCTGTTTTAAAAAGTGTGGTTGGTTCCCTTATCTTGTAGGAAAAGAACCAGAGTAACCGTGCAGGGTCTGAGTTCGGATCACCTCATATATGTTATCTGCCTCATAAAGGCTGGAATTCCTGGGGGTGAGAGGTTTGAATCTGAAGGGAAAGAGCAGGTTCACAGGGGGTTTCTAGGGAGAGCCAGCCATCGAAGAGGACAGAGCCCGAGGGGTGACCATCTGGGACTGGAAGAAGGGTTGGTAGTCACTAGAAGAATCCATCCAGCTATAGATGCAATGAGGCAGACACCAAGGGAGCAGTCAGAGCACAGCTGAGCTAGTGTTTCTTGTGGGCAGCAGGTGTGGGTATGTGTGGAAGCACAGCCCCTGTCAGGTGGAAGTGGGAAGCCCCACAGGAAGGCAGGAAGGAGAGGGGAGAGAGAATAGCATCACACTTACAAGGGAAAGGCCCTGCTCTGTTTTTCTTTCTCTCTGGGAAGCTTAGCACTCTCTCCCCAGCTTTCTGGTCAGAACCTGCCAGGCATCCTGTGTTCTGTGCTACAGGAGCATAGTTTTCTTCTTTTATGGTTCAGGACTCTGCCTTGTGCCAGACTTTATTCAACATTTTTAAGCCCAAACTCTCAAAAGATTGTTTTGTGGCTTCTGACTGACTACAGGTCTATCTAGCTGAGAGAGAATTAAGATTCTAACCTGGGACCTGAAGAGATGGCTCAGTGGTTAAGAGTACTGGCTTCTCTTCCATAGCATCAGGATTCAGTCCCAGCACCTACATGATTGCTCACAGTGTCTGTATCTCCAGTTCCAGGGGATCCCATACTCTCTTCTAGCCTCCATGAATACCAGGCATGCATGTTGTGCACATAAGTACATATAGGCAAAACACTCATACACATAGAAAAAAAAACTTGACGCCTCTTTCTATGATCTAACCTGGGTGTCACGAGTCTGGGTGTATGCAGTGTGAATGCCCTCTGTGTGGAAAGGCTGCAGGAGCAGCCAGGCTGGCCCCTCTTGCCCTTTGTGTAGGGTCCTTCATGGTTTCTTGTTTTTCTGTTTCCCCTCCTCCCTGTACTTGTAAGATTTCTTGTTTTGATTTCAGTAACACAGCAGGCATCACATTTTAAATGAGGAGAAGTGGAGTATGGTCAAGGTCATTTCAGATCCTGGAGTGAAGGGCTGAGTATATCTCTCAGAGCTAGGCGGGGGATGCAGCCAGGGGAGAGACAGGCACCTTTCTGATAAGGTTCACACTCTCTGTTGGCTGATGCTGTCCTCTGGAGTCCCTGACTGGGTCACCTGCCCTCCAATGATCGAGTGAGCCTCGCTCAAGGAGCATGGAATAAACCCCTGAAGAAGTGGTTCCCAGTATTTTCAATGCTCATTAAATGCGCCCAGTTTTCTGGCCTGAATTAGTGGAAACCATCATGCAGCACTTTGGAAGGCCCAAAGTCTGCATCATCAAGGTGTCTCCAAGTTCTCAGGTCAGTGGAGCCTGAGCTGTGCAAGCAGACAGCTTCTGACTTGGAGGCTGACGTGGTCGGTGAGATGAGAAGCTTTCCTTTAAGATAAAGCCCATGAGCACTAGCTTGTTTATACTGCATGGCTGTAGATTCACTAGATATGATGTTCATGGAATCTCATCTTGCTGAGCAAAACAGTATAGCAGCTATGTGCACAATCACATTTAATTATAATGTTAAAGTGAATTGTTAAACTTGATAAAGATTGCTTTACTAGAACTCCTATTAAACATTCCTGTTGTCTGTTAATCACCACTGTGGCGCTTTGGAGGAATTTGTTCTTCTATTCACTGGATAGAAAAGTCTTGAGTTGTTACCACATGGGCGTGGCACTGGGGTAGGGAGGTGTACCGAGTCACCAATAACTTGGCGCTTTACCTGCTGCCTTCATTTGCTTTATCGTCTGAGGCAGTGGGGGCAGGCAAGACGGCCATGTACCTTGCAGTCTTGCATAAGTTTATTCTTAAAGTTATTAGTAAATGTGGCTTTTTTAAAAAATTGCATTTATAAATATATGTATCACTTATAAACAAATAAACCAAAGAAAATCCTTATGATGCCGTGTTAAAAACCAATTTGAAATCAGTTGAAATATAGGTTAGGAATCTTTCAGTTACTCTCTAACATACAGGATAGATTAATCTATGAGTCCTATGCACAGTTGGAGTGCAGCTTCCCTGTCCCTGAACAGAGAGTTAACTCTAAGTCTGAACTATATTGAAATGTTGTAAAGAAACACGAGAGGCTAGAGTGACAGCCCTTTGGAAAATGCTTGCTGAGAAAGCATGAGGACCTGAGTTCACATCCCTGGCACCCTTGTGAAGGCTGTGTGTGGCCACTGGCTTCTGTAACCCCTTGCTGTAGGGTACAGACGGGCAGATCCCAGGGGTTCGCTGGCCAGTCACTTGCCAGATGGGAAGCTCTGAACTCGGAGGCGCCTAAGACACTGAGGAAGATAGATATCCCCTGTGGCGTCCACATAGGCCACTTAGAGGAAGATATCCCCTGTGGCGTCCACATAGGCCACTTAGAAGCACACACACACAAAGATACCCCTATTCCCTTTTAATTCCCTACAACCTCTCTTAGCTCTGTTCCCTCATTTGTGATGTGGCACATTAGTAGACAACCCATAGAGGTTTCAGCGTGTCTGTAAGTTGCCCGTCACCCATGAGAGGATGATCAGGTGTGGAAGGAGGCTCTCCATTAACCCTGCTCCCTCTTCTCAGTGTTGCAGGGGGTGAGCTGTTTGACTTCTTGGCCGAAAAGGAATCCCTGACTGAAGAGGAAGCAACAGAATTTCTCAAGCAGATTCTCAGTGGCGTTTTCTACCTACACTCCCTTCAGATTGCCCACTTTGACCTGAAGGTAACGCTGTGAGTGTAGGGAAGCCAGATGGAAGCTTCTGCCAGCCGTGGCCTTTTGTAGCTTGTTGGCCACAAGAAACTGAGGCACAAGACCTTTTCCCTATGAGGGTTTAATTGCTTGTATAAATACTTAGCATATGATATCTTCCTGTGGCTGGGGTATCTAACCTCCATTTTGTGGGGTAGAGGCATAAGATGAATGGTCACAGTCAGGAACCCTTGAGAAAGAGTCAAAGGTGCTTTAGCAGTGGCTTCTCTTGGACACTAGGCTGTTTTCAGCTGGGTTGGCTGGTGGCTGGTATAGCTTCCATCCTCCTGTGGCTGGGCATTCGATGGAGTTTATCTTGAATGTTTTTCCCTTGATACAATCCCAGGGCCTGACCCTTCCCTTCACTGTCAGGCAAACCCAACTTCAAACTTGACTGGGCATAGACTGACTGTCTGGAGGCAAGGCTGTATGAGGGATTGAAATTGTAAGAGCTCCATTTCTATCTGTATAGAGGCATGCTCTTTTTGGGAAGGGAGGACACACAGGGACACAGAAATCAATTATTAGATCGACTGGAGGTGGCCACAGGCTGGTGTGGGACATTGACCTAGAACAAGACTGCAGGGAACCGGAGAGAGCAGGACCATGAAGCCATGTCCGTGTCTCCTAATGTTCATGAGCACACACCGTAAGGTGGCTTTCTGCCTTGATGTTTCTGCCCCGGGGAGCTGGCAGTGCCCCTAGATAAGTGCCCGCTGGACAGCTGTCAGGACCAGAGGGGAGGAGATGACCCGTGTAGGCTCTGCTTTTGTGGTACTGAGTTCGGCCCTCTCTCCTCAAGTATCAAGAAGGGCAGTGCTCTAGTCATCATCCTACCTGAGCAGAACAGACATCTTAGACTTGCCTCCTGCCTCCACTTACTTACCAAGGGTTTTCTGACCTCAAGGTCTTGGTCTCACACTGTCCTCCTGGAGACCCTGAGCCCCAAACCTGGTATTCCCAGGGCTCTATTTTCACCTATATCATCTTTGTTTCTTTGCTTGTTTTTTAAAGGAGAGAAGTAAAACCATTTGTTACTTTTCTCTTTCTTTTTAAGCCGGAAAACATAATGCTTCTGGATAGAAATGTTCCCAAACCTCGGATCAAGATCATTGACTTTGGTTTGGCGCATAAAATCGACTTTGGAAATGAATTCAAAAATATATTTGGGACACCAGAGTTTGTGGGTAAGTTTCCTTTGCTCTTGGGCTTTCTTATGCCTCATCTACATTCTGCTGGCAGAATCTCTCCTGTCCATGTTTCTGCTTTTTACATGAAGAAAGACCCTGTTGGTCTATAGTTTCCCCAAGCTAATGAGGTTTTACTTTCTCTTAGCTCCAGAGATTGTCAACTATGAGCCCCTTGGTCTTGAGGCAGACATGTGGTAAGGAGAATGTCCTTGGTGTTGGTATTTTTCTCATCTATTTGGCTGTTCTCCTAACCTGGCTTTGTTTTTGTTTCTGTATACAGGAGCATTGGGGTAATAACCTATATTCTGTAAGTATCAAGTCTCCAACTCATGTATTCTTTCCCTGTCGCCTGGCAACCAGATAGCTCATAGGCCCTTTCAGTCTGTGCATGTTCTCCATTAAGCATCTTCATCCTGAACCCTCAAAATTGTTTACTTTATGCTAACTTGGTTTATTCTTCCTCAATCAAAATGAATTGCCAGAGATGGTAGCATAGTCATGGTGAGAAATTTAAGTACATGCTGGTTCCAATGACCATGTGCAATGGTGTGTTTGTGTGTCATGTAAGCACTTTGTTAGGATGTGTGTGCATGTTGCGTTTGTACTTAATGTGTGTATACAGGTGTGAGTGATTACTCTGCACCCCCCACTTTTTATTTTTTGAGAAAGGGTTTTTGTTTTTTATGGACTTGAAGCTCTTTGAGTTTGTTACATTGGTTAGCCAGTGAGCTTTAGGGATCTATTGCTTTCTGTCACTCAGCTGCTAGGGTTGCAGCCACATGCCACTGTGTCTGGCTCTTTATATGGATTCTGGAGGTCCAAATTCAGTTTCTCATGCCTGTTGTAGCAGCCACTTCAACAGCTGATCCATCTGTCCAGCCCCAAATGAACCTTATTGCATGAAGTCCATACTGTTGTTTATAACTGTTAAGTGTTCCATGAAGTGTGATTGGTTCTGAAGTAACTCATTCCGCACCAGTTCTGGTCCTGTTGGGTGTTTCCCACAAGACACTCAGAAGCAGCAGTGACTCCATAAGAGTGGTTGTTAGTGTTTTCTTAATGCCCCACTTTATTTTTTAACAGCCTAAGTGGGGCTTCCCCATTTCTTGGAGACACTAAGCAAGAAACATTAGCAAACGTATCTGCTGTCAACTATGAGTTTGAGGAGGAATTCTTCCGTAATACCAGTGCCCTTGCCAAAGATTTCATCAGAAGACTGCTGGTCAAGGATCCAAAGTGAGTGTCCCTCTTCCTGTAAGGCCTTGGAGTCTCTTGTGGCTGAGACTGGAGACCAGCATCTGTTCTGTGTGTGGCCAGCTTTTGTCAGACCCTCACTGTTCCATCTCTCGAAGGAAGAATATCCCAGAAGGCAGCGCTTCAAAAAATGCATGTAGGGTCTTTCTGCACAGGGCTGAGGTACAACGCTGTGGAGATGATACGTTGTGTATCCAACGATGATTACCTGAAAATGAGAGCCAGCCACAGGGTTAGGCATAGAGGTCAGGCAGTGATGACACACACCTTTAATCTTAGCACTTGGGAGGCAGAGGCAGAGGTCTGTCTGGTTCTCTGTGAGTTCAAGGTCACACTGGGCTACTTGAGATTAATCCAGTCTAAAAGAGAAGCAGAGCCATTGGTGGTGACACACACCTTTAATCCCAGCACTTGGGACCCCATGCCTCTGCTCCCAGGACTGAAAGCATACATGCCTTCAATCCCAGCATTAGGAAGCTCGAGAAAGGAAGTGATATGGCTGGGCAGAGAACGGAATATAAGGAGGGAGGAGATGAGTTGGGCCCTTTCATTTCGGCCTGTGCTTCCCTTCCCTTCTCCATTCAGTCTGAGGATTTGTAGAGACAGGATTTACCCCTCTTGGCCTGTGGATTCAGAGAGGTGAGAAATGGCTGTGGCTTGTTCCTCTGTCTCTCAAATCTTGTAGCGTTTACCCCAGTATCCGGCTCTAGGTTTTTATTATAAGATGAATTAGGACTTGTGTAGCACTGGGAGAGCTGGGAGAATCTGGAGCTGAGCTGACGTGGGTTGCTCCCAGGTTTTGTTTTGTTTTTTAATTTGGGCCCCAAACTGCATTTTCCGAGTGTCTGCTTGGTAGGCTGAACCGGTAGGTAAATAGCGTTAGCACTGTCTCAATGTCATGGAAGTGTTCTTCCCTCTTCTTTCCCCCAAGGAAGAGGATGACAATCCAGGACAGTTTGCAGCATCCCTGGATCAAGGTGAGTCGCTTGTTACACTGGGGTTCTGATCATTCTCAGTGATTGCTGGGAGCACCTATGGGTCATGCTGGAGTGTCAGTTGGCTACGTTAAGGCGAGTGGTAGACCGCAGTGTGTCCTCATGATTCCAGAGGGAGAAAAATGGGCCATTGAGCACGAAGAAGTCCCATCTGTTGAACAGACACATCTGTTTGGTGTAACCTATGGGGCGACAGTACAAGCAGCATTTTAAAACCTGAACTATTTTCTATAGATGTTAAAAATCTCAGAATCTTTTGAAAAATCTGGAGGGCTGTAGATACCACATCCTCCATCCTCCTTCCACACAGCTATATGGAAAGCTGCCTTTTTTTTTTCTTTTTTTTTTTGCTGTGACCCTGACATATGACATGTGACTGTGTGTGGTTGGAAGTTTCTCTGACCCATTCAGGCTCTCCGCCAGGAGAAATCTCTGCCACCCATGGTCCCACAGCCGCTTATGAAATAATCACTCAGAGGCTTATATTAATTACAAATTGCTTGGCCTATGGCTGAGGTTCACTACCAAATAGCTCTTATAACTTAACCCATTTCTATTAATCTGTGTATTGCCAAGTGTTCCATGGCTTTACCTGTGTTCCATGACATCTTGCTTTCTGGGCAGCAGCCTGCAGTTTCTCCCTTACTCTGCCCTGTACCTTTATCTCTGCTTGGATTTCCTGCCTGCCTCTAAGCTACCTTGCAAATAGGCCAAAACAATTTTTTTTAATTAACAAATGGTAATAAAGAATATTCACAGTGTACAGAAAGACATTCCATATCACACGACGCTTTTATATTGTTGCCCTATTGGCACTTGGGCAAACAAAACTGAATTTGCTTCAGAAATATAAACAACTGAGTTGATGCATGTATAGCTTTCTGTCATTGTGGCAGAATACCCGGGAAAAGGCCTTTGAAGAAGGAAAGGCTGGTTTGGGATGTTTTAGAGTTCTTAGTCTGTGGTCAGTGGGCACTGTCATTGGGGACTCTACCGAGGCGATTCATTACAGCAGAGAGAATGTGGCAGAACAGAGTTTCTGGCTTCAGGGCAGCCAGGCAGGATGGCAGGATGAAGGGGCAATGGTTTCAGGAGGTTCCTTCAAGGACTTACCTTTTTTCCACGAACCTCTACAGCTATAAAGCTTCTCTCCTACCCATAGTTGCACAGCTGCCCACTAAAGCCTCTAGAATAAGAGACATTGGGAACGTTTAAGATCCGATCAGTAATAAAGGTATATAATAGTTCCACACAAACTCATGGGCCTCATCAGTGGGCATTACAGGAGGCCTGTGCTCTCCCTCCCGCTCTTGGGGTAGAGCCTGTACCTAAGTGTATCACTGAACAAGAGGCAGTGACATTGTCCGATTGATGTTGGGCTGGGCCAAATTTGCACACTTCCAGGGTCCCTCCCAACTCAAAAATCACATAGTAAGAAGGACTCAAGTTCAAAATTGTCATAAAATGGCCTCTCTGTGAATCCTGTCCTTCCAAACTGTCATTGTGGAAGAGTGGACCTGAGTTACAAGCTCACCTTCTGTTCTGGATCCACTTTCTATGTGTTATACAAAATAGTCATTAGGAGTTAGCTGGCTGAACCGAGATGCTTTGTCTTTTGAGAGGGTCTTAGTATGCCAGGCTAGCTGCAACCTTGGTTAGAGCCAAGAATGACCATGACCATGAGCTTCTGACCCTTCTGCCTCTACCTCCTGAGTGCTGAGTCTACAGGCATACACCACCCTGCTTGGTTTATGTGGGGCTGGGGATCAAAGCCAGAGCTTCTTATTGCTAGGAGAAATCTCCACCTGCTGGGTTACATCCAAGCCTAAGCCTGGATCTTGAACAGTATTCTCCACTCCCCGTACTACTTTAGGATAATGAGTATGTAAGTCTTTTAGAGTAAGGACAGGTCTTAAAACGTGGTCGTTTAGCCCATTTCTGTGATTAGCTTTTCTTATTTTTTGGTTGAATTTTCATTTTAGCCTAAAGATACACAACAAGCTCTTAGTCGGAAAGCCTCAGCAGTAAACATGGAGAAATTCAAGAAGTTTGCAGCTCGGAAAAAATGGAAAGTAAGACTCTTTGATGGGGAGGCATTGAATTCTATGTTTCCTGTCTGGTCTGGTGAGGGCTCATGTCTTTTCATACTGGGAATCATTAAATGTATTCATTTAAAAGTCCAGTCTATAATCCCCCGTGCTATTGTTACTACTTTCAAAGACCAGCATAAACCCTATTTCACTGCTGTTTAACTTATTCCTTGGAACGACGTTTTACATGCTCTTTTCTCTGATCATCTTCAAGGCACGTTTTCAAATTAATATAATAAAGCTATAGCGAGCACCTTTCCAACTGTAACAAACAACCTTCTAAATGAACCTGTTCTTCCTGGTGAATAGCAGGGTCTAGAGCTTTTATCAGAAACCTGCCCTGCTGCTGTGGGCTTGCGGGGGGAGGGGGGGGTTGGAATGAGGGATGAGCTCTGGCAGTATGGCCTCTCTTTTGTGCTGTGGTGGTTTCCCTGTGGCCTTGGTGGGATGCTGGTTTGTGCATCTTTGAAACAATCAAAATTCAAGGATCAGAATCGGAAGGAGCTGGCATGGCAAAGATTAGATCAAATCTACAGGGAACAAGTCCCTGCCCCCTCTCCCCGGCTGATCCAGCAGTGTATCTCAGTTTTATACCTATTAAGCTGTGGCTATGGCTAGACTGTCAAGAAGGCTTAGAGCTTATGTCTCCGTCTCTCTGCCCTTTCTTTTCTCTTTTCCTCCCCCTTCCCTCTTCTTTCTCTCTCTCCTGTCTCTTCATTTCCCTGTAGCTTCAGCCTTCGAGGACAGGGAGGCGCTTCAGACTAATGTTATCTGTCTCCCAACTGAGCATGCTGGTACCCACATATATTCCTTCAGCTAATTTTGGAGAGCTCAGAGCAAGGCCCTTGCATCCGGTGCTAGACCCAGGAAGACCCTTGCAGGGTCTTGTTGGGGTTTAGAAAACAAGGGAGAGAGAGAGAGAGAGAGAGAGAGAGAGAGAGAGAGAGAGAGAGAGAGAGAGAGAGAGAGAGAGAGAGAGAGAGAGAGAGTCTATGAGGCAACCACTTTCACAATGCACAAGAGTCTCTCGGTCTTGCTATCCGGGCTCATGACCTTTAGAATACTTCCCTAAGCAAAGAGTCCAACCTGCCATGGAGTATCCACCCCCAGAGCCTGGTTGGCAGTGACATGCTCTCAATGCTTTCTTCATAAATCCTCTTTTCTCCACCCATTGACTTTTTGTGTTTATTTTATTTTTAGCAATCTGTTCGCTTGATATCACTGTGCCAAAGATTATCCAGGTCATTTTTGTCCAGGAGTAACATGAGCGTTGCCAGAAGCGATGATACTCTGGTAAGGAACGCTGTTTGCCTTGGTCAGCTTCTTTGGGCACTGAATTTAGATTGTTTACACTGTTGTGTTTGTTCATCAGTCCAAAAACCCCCACATCTGTAAATATCAAACCCACATTCACTGCTGAGGTGGCTGACTCTGTGCCGTGTCCTACTTTCCTGCTTGGTTTTGATTCATTTATATTGATTGTCTTAGCTGCCATCCCTACGACTTCCAACATTTCTCTTTCCGTAAACACTTTGTACACGTAGACACAGATACACAAACGAGCATGCACTTACAAGTGCATGTGCACACACAGACACAGACACACACACACAGACACACACACAGACACACACACACACACCCCACACGAGGGTAACCATCGTGAATGAATATAAATAAGAGCTCTGATTGTCACCAGCATAAGAATACAGAGTCACAGCAACACAAAAGGACAGACAAGCCCTCACTTCCTTCCCCTACCAACAGTGACTATCTCATGGTAGACCAGAAGGCTGTATATACTTGGTTTATTGACATTGTCCTGACTGTTCAAAGCCTTTGAGAATGGCACCACAATTTCCTCATGCCCAAACTGAAACCTAATCACTGATGAGCTCTTCAGATACAGCTAGACATCTCTCACTTCAGAGACTTTTCCAGCCAGTCGCATAATGGGGCTTTGTTCACTGATGGTGAAGGGGACTCCAGGAAAGGCAGACACAGTGGTTCTGTGGGAACCACCCTGCCCTGTAACCCAATAGTTGGTGTTTCCTGGGTAGAGCTAAGGATTCCTAGGGCAATGATCACATGGCAGCAGACACTAACTCTTCTTTTCTTCTGATGCTGTCTGCACTAATGCTTCGGCTCTAACCCACAGCAATAGAGTAAAAGGAGAAGATAAGCGTGCACACACACACACACACACACACACACACACACACACACACACACACACACACACACACACACAAATAAAGGAAAGCCAGGAAAAAGAGAGTTATGAAGGTGGGGAAGGAATACCGCTTTGGAAGGACATGAGGGTCTTCATGGAGCCTGGGCAAAGTGGCTGTGTGGGTCTGAGTCTGGAGATGCTGTAGTGGGGATTTTTGAAGTTC
Organism: Phyllotis vaccarum; assembly: GCA_033318265.1. Classification (NCBI taxonomy): domain Eukaryota; kingdom Metazoa; phylum Chordata; class Mammalia; order Rodentia; family Cricetidae; genus Phyllotis; species Phyllotis vaccarum. The sequence continues at coordinate 64,654,287 of JARWLC010000011.1, forward strand.
ATGAGTCAGCATTCTTAACAGTCCTGTGTCACAGTGAAAGCTAGGGTAGGAGCCCTAGTAGAGGAGATCTCTATTAGCTCTGTCTTCTGCTGACTGTGGGGAGCTGTAGTCTGTCTTCTGCTTACTGGGGGAGAGTAGCTGTAGGCTCTTCTGCTGACTGACTGTGGGAGGCTGTAGGTTGTATTCTGTCTGTGTTCTATCTTCTGACTATGTGGGGGCTGTAGGCTGTTTGCGTGCATGTGGGCATACACGTGCATACACGCACACATATGCACACAGGTACACATGCATGCAGCATGCACACATGCTTTTATTGACTCAGGATTTTACCTTACTGTTTAAGACCTAGAGAAAAAAAAATTCAAATTTAGCAAATTAAACTGTCTTTAAACAAACCATGGATTTAATTTGTTCTGAGGTTTTTCTCCTTCCTCATCTAGCAGGAAAGGTCATGTCACAAAGGAACCTCTCCACAGTGTTTTCTGGTAACTCTCTTATAACAGATTAATAATATAGACAGAGGATCATTAATCAGCATCCTTGTTCAAAATTCAAACCTTAAGAACAATTTGCTCTTGGTCACAATGCAGGTACCATCAGGCTCAGTTAAGTAGTAGGTGGTAATAGTTGGCAGCATAAAAGGGTAAAGTATCTCCTTCCAGCTCCCTTTGTGACCATGGATCAGGGATTAAGCTACATTCTTAGAATACCTGTGTGTCAAGCAAGCCAGGGTTCATTCACTGTGTTGACAAGGGTCCTAGTCATTCTCATGTTTCTCTCAGGATGAGGAAGACTCCTTTGTGATGAAAGCCATCATCCATGCCATCAATGATGACAACGTCCCAGGCCTGCAGCACCTTCTGGGCTCATTGTCCAGCTATGATGTTAACCAGCCCAACAAGGTCTGACTTTTCTCTGCCAGGGGTGCCAGAGGGTTGCATAGCACACTGTGCACCCAAAAGTCCAAGTTTGGGGAGACCCCAGCTACTTTTCCAATCCCACCTTGCAAATGGAGCCTCTGTTCTGTGGGGCCAAATCCTTTCTCTCTAGAGTGATTTGAGTTGCAAATAAGGACTTTTTGCATCCAGGACCTTTCTTCACACCCCAGTTGCACCTGCCCCCTTGAAATTCTGTCTCTTTTACAAGTAGTAGCACCATCCTTGAGTGTAAATTTGAAAGAGGAGGTGCTTTTTGCCTTCTCACAGTCTTCCCTTCCTGTCTCCAGATCTGGGGAAGGGTGTGGACACAGCAGGGAGAGGATATTCATGACAGCATGGGCTTTCCCTTTCTTACCAAACCTGAAAAACAGAATAGTTACCTCATCTTTTCCAGCATGGAACACCTCCGTTACTGATTGCTGCCGGCTGTGGGAATATCCAGATGTTACAGCTACTTATAAAACGAGGCTCAAGGATCGATGTCCAGGATAAGGTCTTAATTCTGTTTCGTTAAAAACAAATTCATTTCATGTATTTCCAAATGTCTTCATAGGAGCAGTAAGTGGGAGAGCATGTCTACTTTTGTGATTTTTCTATAAAAGTAAGCTGCATAAAGAGCCTTGTGCAGGCTGACACGCTCTGGGGAAAGGTGTGTGTACTTATTCCTCCTACCGACTCTGCTCCTTTCTCGTGCCTGATGCCTTGCAGATCACATTTACTCAACAGTGTTACAAGTCATACTTGGAAAGGTTTTTCATTGTATAGGTAATCTAATCAGAAATTCATTAGACTGCATATTCGTCTTGCATCTGGATATGGATACATGTCCTTTGTGTAAGCAGCATTGTAAATGCAGATGTCATTGACTGACAGCCAATGATTTTGGCCACAGATCTGTCATCATCTGCCATTAAAAATTCTAATTAATCCACAAGCTCAATCCCTGATCCGATAAAATGTGGACTAAGAATGTTTTTTTGGGGGTGAGGGGATTCCCAAATGTGTTTCTTCTCATTATTCTCTAGATGATGAAGCATAACGGTGTTTCAGCGTCATCAGGTGTTATGAGTAGGTCAGAGGTGACTTAAGGTTTACTGGAGGATGTACCAGTTCTGTGCAGGCTACATCATTTCACAGAAGTGTCTTGAACACCCATGAACTGTTTTGGTATCCGTTTGGAGGCTTGCGTTAGAAGCGGTCTCTGCAGAGACAGAGGAATTGTTAAGAATTCTAGCTAGAGCTTAATAAGAAGGCTTCAAAAGAAAAAAAAAAACAGTTTTTACTTTGAAATACGCACAGATTTATAAGAAAAGTTGCAAAGATAACACAGAAACCCTTTTTTCAGATCCCCACTAAGCCTCCCCATTGCTAATGTGGTAGAGGACCATGGTATAATTATCAAAGCCTTAAAGCTGAATGGGGTTTTGTTTCTCTGAAAGGAGACTCCCCCTGGGGTTTGTTACCTCACCAGAAGAGGGGCACAGTGATTGTAAAGGGTGCATGGTCCACGGGTTCTAGGTGTGACTTTCCATTGGTTTCCCTGCAGGGAGGATCCAATGCTATCTACTGGGCCTCTCGGCATGGCCACGTGGATACTTTGAAATTTCTCAATGAGAACAAATGCCCTTTGGATGTTAAAGACAAGGTAAGGCCATGTGTCTTAGGAGGAAAAAGAGGAATCAGGAATACATTGAGAGTTGACCTGTCTGGTGCACTAGAACCCAAGGATAAAGGTTAAGAACCAAATCCTTCAGCAGGGGATTTAAAGTTGAAAGTTTTATCATTTATTTACTTACTTACTTACTTACTTACTTACTTACTTATTTATTTATTTATTTATTTATTTATTTATCTATCTATCTATCTATCTATCTATCTATCTATCTATTCATTCATTCATTCATTCATTCATTTATTTTTTTGTTTTTCTTTGGCTGTGGCTCAGCCCTATATTTAAATCAGAGTTTCTACCTTAGATGCTTTTATCCATTGTTGAGCTTGTGGGGAAGCAAAGTATTTAGGGTTGGGTGGTGGAACAAAGCTGGTCACCTCATGGCAGCCAGGAAGGAGGGAGACGGAGACGCCCCCCCCCCCCCCATGCCGCCTTTATTGTAATCTAAATTCTTTTAGCTCTTAACTTCCGAAGTTCCATCACTCATGACCTGGGGATCAGGCCTTTCACACACAGCCTTTTAGGGGTGCTTAAAATCTGAACAGCAGCTCTTAAGTTCATCACAGCAGTTTTCCTGTTAGGTGGCAATAATATATGTTTCCTGTTGTTAGCTTAGTCTGATCCTGGCAGGTACAGATACAAGCAAATTATCAGAAATTGTTCTTGTTATTCAGAGAGATTTATTGTGAGCAAATTGTGACGTTCTTTAAAAACTCTGATAAAGCATGAAAGGAGAAAGTTGTAAATAAATAAAATTACACATTTAAATAATTGCAGAATGATAAGCCCGATCTTAAAAGGCTTTGTGCTTGTGTACAAGAGTAAGGGGGGAGTGTTAGTTTCAACAGCTAGAAGCATGTTCATAAAGGAGATAAAATGTGGCCCTCGTGGTAAAGGGAACATATTCTCACTGAGTTGTTTTCAGAAACAAGATGGGCTAGGTGTGAATGTGCAGCCCTAGCTGCCAGGGGCTGCCTGACCCCAGGGGAGGGTGAGAAATGCTACCAAAGGAAGGCAAGGACCATCCCTCTAGGTCTTGTGAGTGGTTTTGATCTGGTCTTTAGATCATGGATCCATTTCTTTTGCAGTCTGGAGAGACAGCCCTTCATGTGGCAGCCCGATACGGCCATGCAGATGTGGTTCAGCTACTGTGCAGCTTCGGCTCTAATCCTGATTTCCAGGACAAGGTAGATTGTGGAAGCAAATACAGTTAATTCCATACCCTCAGGTTTTGATGTGCAGCAGCCAGGTAACTCTAGTGATTCATGGCAGCCTCTCAATTTAGGTGTCTTATCCTTTGCAAAGCAGGAATCCACAGACAGCACTCTGCAAACAGCCTTTCTTCTAAATTCTTCCTTCAGGGCAGCCTGTTATCAGCACCCGTGCCTTATAGATGAGGGAAATCACACAGGAAGTTTCACAGCCTGCTCAAGCAGTCTGTGGTGGAACCAGGGATTGCCCCTACCCAGTCAGGGTTTAGGATTTCTATTTATAAGCACTATTCTCTCATGGAATCTTATAGACAGATGTGTGTTTGATAATATGGATGGAGGTGCAAACTTCCTCTACCCCCTGAGCTTTCAGGCTAGTGCTTCCTTGACTAGTTATAGGAAGGTCATCATGATAGCCGCCTTACATGTTCTTCTGACTCATCCTGCAGTTACATACCTGACAGAAACCAAAGCAGAGAGATTGCTGAATTCTTGCTCAGAGGAGAGCTCTCCTGCCAGTAATAGCTTCAGACAGACAAATAAAGAAAAGGCAACTTTCCACCCACGGGAAGGTTTTGCTCTTCAGCAGCCCGAGCCAGCTCTTGTGGGTTCCCAAGAGTGCTGTTTGTAATATGCTGAGAAAGCCAAGTTCACTTAGCAGTGCTGAGGGCATGGGCTGACTAGAGAGAGCACTGGGTCTGCCTCTTAATATCAATGGCTCCCGCTGGTGCCATTATTCCAGATTAATTTTTTGCCCCATTGGCTGAAATCTCTGTCCTCCGTGGCCTTGACTTTGCTGCCACCTGTATTCATGTCCTTGACCAGGAAGAAGAAACCCCACTGCACTGTGCTGCCTGGCATGGCTATTACTCTGTGGCTAAAGCCCTTTGTGAAGTTGGCTGCAATGTGAATATCAAGAACCGGGAGGGAGAGACCTCACTGCTGACAGCTTCCGCCAGGGGCTATCATGACATCGTGGAGTGTCTGGTTGGACACGGAGCTGACTTGAATGCCTGTGACAAGGTGCTTTATGGGGGAAATGCCTGTCACTCACCATGAAGTGATCGGGTGGGCTGGAGGGACTGAGACACTTGCCTACTTGAACTCAGCGTACTGTGATTTTTTTTTGGTTCCAAAAGTTTCTGGAATTTTTTAGTCTTTTTGGTATATAACTAAGTTTATGAATTGAGCAAGCCAGTTTGGCCACTGTTTTAATCTTTTTGGTTTTAGAGCTGGGACAATGGCACCATATATTCAAATTTTAGACATAGGTAAAAATGAGTGTTTATTTTGCCACCCTGCTCTTTTGTACAAAGACAATAAACCACTATTATTTGTTTACAGTTTCACTTCTAGACCAGCCATTCCTTTCTTACTTAAGCAAATTCAACATATTTTATTTGAATTCCTGCTTAAATAGATACAGTAATAGTTCTGTGCGTAGTCGGAACAGGGTCCATGTAGTTAGTTCATATAGCAACTGTCCTTTGTGGAGCCGTGCCGTGGAGCACTTTGTGGTTCTCCATTGGAGGTGGCTGTGTCTCCAAGAGACTTGTAGTAATATCTGGAGACATATTTTCATTGCCGAGGTTGGGCTGGGTATTTGCTTCCGGTACCTGGTAGATGGAGCTGGTGTTTCTTTTAGCGTTTGAAAGTCCCAATGCTGAGAGTGCCGAGTAGAGAAACTCATGAAGACAGCAGAGATTCAACCTGAGCTGTGCTAACACTTAGCACCACTATTCCCCAGGCATCCTGTTTGGGGTGCTATTAATTCCCAGGCTGGGTCCTTGCATCTGCTTTCTGAGCATTCATCATCCCTGGGGGAAATTATCCCCCCGCCTTTCTGTCTGATGCATACTAAAGTAGTAGGTTCTCTGCTTAGGAATTTAGTGTTTTTCAAATCTGTTCTCATGGCAGTTGGCATTTCAGTAGTATATCTTATCAGTTCTGAGACACAGGTGTGGAGTCTTTCTGTCTGTCTACTGCCTGAGCCTAAAGGAATCAGACTTCAGTTATGCAGAATGAAATGGATAAAGCCCCTCACTTCCAGAGTCCAGGCTTACACAGGGGAGAGTCAGGATTGAGGGTCTGAGCCAGGGTAATCATGGGCTTCATCTTGGTTCCAGGATGGACACATTGCCCTTCATCTTGCTGTAAGACGTTGTCAGATGGAGGTCATCAAGACGCTCCTCAGCCATGGATGTTTTGTGGATTTCCAAGACAGGCATGGCAACACACCCTTGCATGTGGCTTGCAAAGATGGAAGCGCACCTATCGTGGTGGCCCTCTGTGAAGCTAACTGCAATCTGGACATCTCAAACAAGGTACTTGTAGAGAGTGGGATCCCCAGATTCCCACCAGCTACTGGGAAGCCATGTTTTGTTATTATCTTGTCATAGTTGAGGATGACTGTTACTCATGCACACTTACTTTCTGGGGGACAGTTACATTTTGAGCTGTGTGACAAGTAGTTTCCTGAACTAAAGAAAATTGGGACATTGACATACACTTCTTTCCTGTCCTGGCTTCCCATTGTTGTGCTTGTAAAATGAATGAACATGCATGTGTATGAGTGTGTGTACACGTGGGTGGGAGGGCTGAATTTATTTATGTACACACATACACATGTGCTTGTAATTCCAAGAAGAGTTGGAGATCCTAGTATAAATATAGGCTTCTTTCTGGTGCAGTTTTCAGTAAATACTCTTGATGCTATGTTTTGATCAAGGGCCTTGGGAGCACTGGCTGTCTTGTCTCTGTTGAGCTGTGAGCAAAAGTTTCAAACACAGTTGTACATGTATGTACGCATGTGCACTAAGCAAATCTGGTAAAACCAAGAGAATACTGTCACCTTATAAGTAATAAGGAATGAAAATAAATTGCACTTTATCAGTCCGTAAAAAGTCCCAAGTGCAGATTCTGGACTGTAGCTGTCACAGTCATTTGTCATTTCAGTGAATCCCATATAGAAGCCAGTGTGGGGTTGGAAAGAGACTGGGTGCTAGGGAAATGTCCAGGTGCTCGCAGGATGTCCCTGGCCAACACTGTGCAAGCAAATATTTCAAAGGTCTGACTGTTAACATCCTCTAAAGTGTCTCAGTGATTTTTATTCATGACTCCCACAGAGCAAATGATTTTGTAATTTCACTCTTGTGTTTATGGAGGTATCTTAACCCCCAAACTTAGCCTCTGAGAAGATAAACTCCTTTGGAGAGGAATGGTCTGCTCTTACTCCTTACATGACCACAGTCACCAGGGAGTGTGGTTGCTGAGTCTTGTACAGCTTCTCCTACTGTGGAGGAGGATTGGGTCCCTACCACCATGTGATTATTTTTAAGACTTACACATTACAAAAACATTACTTTATGTATATGGCTATTTTGTCTGTATGTGTTATTGTATACCATATGTGTGCCCAGTGCCAGCAGGGGTCAAAGAGGGTTCTGGATCCTCTAACACTGGAGTTAAGGACGGTTATGAGCCATCATGTGGATGGATGCTAGATCCTCTGGAAGAGTAGCTGGCGCCCTTAACTGCAGAGTCATCAAAGAGTTGTTTATTCTTTATTTTCAAGACGTTTGCTTAGTGTAGAGGCCACCAGCTCCTACAAACAGATCAGCAAAGACAGGTGTTACTGTGAGAAAAGCCTCAGTCTGTTATCCTTACTCTGATGTACATGGAGGAGATATGGGCCCCATATCCTCCAAACATTGGGATAGCCTTCATTACCGCTGGGGGTTCACTGCAATGCTCCAAGCTGCATGACACACAGTTTGATAACCACAGGTGTAAAAACTGTGATAGGCACGGCCTCAAGGCGTCACCTCTTTCGGGTGCCCTCCACAGCCCTTCTCTCTTTCCCTGTCAGGCCTTCTTAATCTGAACTATGGTGCAGGCGCACATGGAAGTCTGGACCTTTATACTCTTGCCTTCCTCTCTGCCAGCACAGCAGGAAAATTGGTTATCCCGTAGCTGGCCTCCTTATTTCTCTTTTGAAGGTGTATTTGAAGCTAGTCTTTTAACTTCAAATGTTCTGCCTGGCAGGCTTGCCTCAGTGGGCTCTAGACCCTCCTCTTCAGCTGTGGTGCATCCAGGTCCATTACATAATACTGGCTCTCCCCAAACAATGGCTGTGAACTATGGGCTTTTGCAGGCAGCAGCCATGAGAACCCCTTTGGTATTTTTTTCTCTTTCCAGTATGGACGCACTCCTCTCCACCTCGCAGCCAACAACGGGATCCTGGATGTGGTCCGCTACCTCTGTCTGATGGGCGCCAACGTGGAGGCTCTGACCTCGGTGAGTACCAAGCAGGTGCAGGTGTTTGGCTTCTGAGAGCCTTGGAAACTTCTCATGCCTCAAGGGCACGGGGAGAAAGGTATTGCCTGGCAACTGCATTCTAAAGCAGACAGGCTGCTATTAAGCTTTAACCCTCCACGGCAGTTACATAAACATTTGCCCACACAGACCCAGTTTAATATCTAGTTAATGTTTCATCCTTTCTTCATCTCGTCAGCCTCGGTCTGCCAGCGACCCGCTGGTTCACACTGGCCTTTTGTTTACCATGTTACACAACAGTGCTGCTTAGCTCTCTATTCCACGTATGGATTTCTCTTTCGTAAGTGCTTCCCCTTGGCCCCAGGGCACAGGAGGCCCAGTGCATTGTGGGAGGAGCTTGATTTCCCCTGTATGGCTTTGGGGGTCACGAGCAGTGGAGGGGCTGTCTGACTTTGCTGCTGGACCTGAAAATTACTCCTAAGTAAGACACGGTTCATTCCTCTCACTTCATTTCCAGCTTAGTAGCCCAACAGCAGAAGAAACCCTTTGTTTTACATTTCATAAAACACCAGAGATAAGAGTTTGCCCAGCCGGATGAGATGACAGTTCAGTTGTGGTCGTGAAATTGTGGTTGGTCCAACAGTGGGTTGACTGCTTGTGTGGTGGTCTTAACGCTCACAGATCTTAGCTTTACTTACTGTCAGCAGTGAAGGTGATCATGTAGCATTTGATTGTGGCAGCTCACCTGAGGATCTGAGGCAGGAAGTACAGCTTTCGTTCTGGAGATCTTCCAGGTCTTAACTGAGCTGGTGGAGCCAAATCCAGCCTGATGCTTGTTTTTGTAAATGAGGCTTCCCTCTCTCGTTCTCCTACCTGTTGTCTTTGGCTATACATGGTGCAGAGTCCCAAATGTCTGGCATGACCCCAGAGGGCCTGTATGTTGATCTTTGTGTAGGTCTTTGTGGTACCTTTCACTCTCAAGATGTAACAGTTTTGATCTGTGCTGTGGTATGGTCTTTCTGTACACTGTGAATATGTGTTGCTCCCATTGGTTAATAAATAAAGCTGCTTTGGCCAATAGTCAGGCAGAATAAGACAGAGGTGAGGAAGGGCAAAGTCACCAGCCAGACACAGGAAGCAAGAGTGCTGTACTGAGAAAAGGTATCAAACTACGTGGTTAAATATAGGTAAGGATGATGGGTTAATTTATGTATAAGAGCCTAGTTAATGAAAAGCCTGAGCTACCAGCCAAGCATTTATAATTAGTACATGCTTCTGAGTGATTATTTAAAAGAGGCAATGGGATGAGGTGGGACAGAGATTTGTCCCTTTATAGTTCTGTGCAGTGTTGGGCACTCTGCAGGCACAGACATTAATAATTCTCTGCATGGAATGGGTGCGCTTCTTAGGGCATCTGTTTACTTCTACTATAGAAGGACCTGTTAGGCCTGAGGTGCCTTCGTTCATCTGTATACCGAATACTGTATATTACATATATATGCTATACACTAATCTATACACCCACAGATTAGTTATCTTGCAATAAAGCATCATGCACATATTTAAGAGGAAAAATATTTCTTTGTCTCAGGTGACGCCTCATAGAAAAATAAAAACAAAGGAGACTTTGAAATGATATTAGCTGTTGGAGACAGAAATGTGTGTGGTCTCTGGGTCTCTTTGTGTTTCTCTGAGTCCATGGTCTCCCCAGTCACGCTTTCCTGTGGTGTTTGTTCCTTTGTTCCCTACCACCACCCTGCTCATGACACCCTCTTCTCTGGTCCCTACCTCTCCCAGTTTCAGAGGGGCTCTTCAGGGTTTTCTGTGTGCATCTTCCTCCTAGCTTAGCTTTACCATTTACTTGGACATATCAGACACAGGGAAACTTCTAGATAATGAAAGAGGGATGCGGATTGAAGGGTCTTAACAGTCAATCTGGAGTCACTGGGTAAGGCAAGAGTGACGACAGACCGAGAGCTGCTGGGAAATTGGAGGAGTTGACCCCTCTGTAGGAGCCGGTACATGGAGTCTGGCTGCTGAGTAGTCTGGAAGTCAGCAGAGTCTCAGGAAAAGCTCCAAATACAGAGGCCTAAACTCGGTGGCCACCTGATCCTGTAAAGATTCCAGGGACCATGCAGTGCTCAGAGTCTTGCATCTGGCGCTTTAGCAGAGGGAAGGCAAGCCTCCCCCTCTTAGCAGAGATGACTTATAATGAGGAGTGGGGTTACCATCCTGAGGACATCGCCAAAAGACAAAGGCCAGACTATATCTGTCGTTTCAAATTTTCTAGCAGCTACATTAAGAAGCAGATGGAACAATTTTTTAGTAGCACATGGAAAATACCACTTCAGCAGTAGTATTTTGAAATTATTAATATCTTTCATAGTCTTTCAACAAAATTTTTAGTGCCTTGTGTTTTTTGCGCTGGCATTCAATTTATTTATTTATTAATTTATCCATCTATTTATTTATTTTTTCTGGGCCACATTTCCAACCTGTGTTTGGGGGCTGCTGCCCTACGGGAGAGCCAGAGCTGTAGCTTTTTCTGGCTCCTTCTGAGAAGATTGAAGCAACACTTGGCTCTACAGTGCCGTCTAGCGTTACCTCTGTTCTTCTAGTCTGATCTGACAGGATTGGGAATGATTTCATTCTCCACTGGGTTGTCTTCCTTGACCACTGACTCAGCAGAGGCCCCAGTCCCTCTAGGAAGTTGTCTCTTAGGATCAACTAAGACAGAGATTATAAAAGAAGCGACTGGGTGTGGTGGCACACACCTTTGATACCAGAACTTGGGAGGCAGAGGAAGGCAAACCTTTGAGTTCAAGGCCAGAGCTATACAGTGAGACCCCATCTCAAAAATAAAATGTTCAAAGTGTGGTAAGTTTTATATAGGACATTTGCAGATCCACCTGGGCCATGACATATATTTAAGAGCCACCCTAGGAGCCAGTGGCTTGGCGCCATGGTGCCTCCTGTCTCTGGAAGTATCCCCTTCACCTGGTCCCTTCTTCCCTCCACCTTCTCTTCCTGCTCAGCAAGTACCAGTGGCTCCTGTTAATCCTGTTACTTAGTCCTGACATACTCTGCCTTTCTGCCCTTTCCCCTCCTCTGCCCATGCCTGCCCGTGGCTCTTTCCCCTGTCCAGCTTTCCTTGTCTTCTCTCTGGGCCCCAGGCTGCAGCTTTACTTGAATACCCAGGCCCACCTCCCTGTCTCTGGACCCACATGTCCTCAGCCTTGGATGTCAGCCTGGAAAGTCTGAGGCAGCTACATCCTGCTCCTTTTCCTCAATGCTTATCCTCACCAAAGGCATCTCGTATAAACAGACAGGGTGATGGGAACTTCTGCTTGGGGATGTAGAGTTCAGCCCAGAGCAAAGGAGAAAGCCTAGCCTGCCTGTGGGATCCATCTTAGGACTTCAGGGACACAGTAAGAATGAGGTGACCCTGACTTTGCAGCACCTATCTGAGGAACACACACCTGAGCTGCACCTTCAGCCTGTGGTGAGCATTCATTCTCAGCCTGGCAATTTTGTCCCCAGGAGACACTTGGAATTATTTGGAGACCTGTGATTTTCAAGCTAGATGTTGAGGAATGTTACTGGCACCTTGGTACAAGGCAGATAATGGCTTTTCACAGCAGAGAATTATTTAGTCCAGTAGAGCTGAGATTAAGAATTGCTGGTCTAGAGAGTCCCTGTGAGTATCTCAAGAGCAATTTGAGCAGAAAAACTGGGAAGTTGGCAGGTAGACAGATTTTGGGTGTCGCAAGCCTCCACGGGATGGCTTACCTCCAAGTGCTGATAATGAAGCCATAGACTTACTTTTCTTCTGCTGAAAAGGTGTCTTCATTTATAAATTTTTTAGGGCTGAATAAAACTTCAGCGGAACAATTGTGCCTATCTTCCTCAGTGTGGAGGGAGTACAGCCACAGCTCTTGTTCCTCTGAAGGACTGTGAGGTAATGCTTGTGCTTCACTGTGAACTGGATCAGGTCTGGACCAGAAGGTTCTTAGGAAATGTCATGACCATGGTATAGACATAATAAATTCCTTCATATAAAACCATGGCTCTGTGAAAAGTCTGCAATTAAACAGTAAAAGTCAAAGTGCTGTGGTCTCTTAGGTCCCAGCTCTGTGTTTCTTGGCAACCTTAAACCAGACTGTGCTAGACTAAGCACTGTCTGGAAGTCACAGAGATTACCAACCCCGGCATTGTCTGAGGGCCAGGTATGTGTGTGTTAGAACTGAAAGACAAGAGCTTACACTGAAGCAGACACTCACCTGCTGGATTAGAGATGGGCTCAGGGCAGGGGACGATCAGCCAGAGAATGAGTGTGTGCTGAGTTTTTGGGCTGAGCATCTTTCTGCTGTCACCACAGGATACTGGCATTCCTTGCTCTGGCATCTTCCATGTCAAACTTTCTTTCCTGACCCGCCAAATAAAATAAGGATTCCCTGGACAGGAAAAACATGCCAGGACGTGGCCTTTTACCTGACTTTCTTCTAACCCTACTGTGCCTGTTTCTTCCTCAAGCTAGTATGTTTGAGTCACACGCAGCTCTGCTTTGCAGGGGAAAGACATTGATCATCTGTTTCCTACAGGATGGCAAGACGGCTGAGGACCTCGCCAAGTCAGAACAGCATGAGCATGTAGCAGGGCTCCTAGCAAGACTGCGAAAGGTGAGCCCTCACTTGAAGGTCTCAGCTTTATTTTCTGTGAGAAGCTCTTGGTGTTTTCCTTGTGAACTATTCGAAGGGGGCACTGGGCTTAGGTTTAGGATCATCTGGCCTTGTCCTACCAGTTGGCACATTGTAGTTGGCTGTAAAAATTGAATTTGGGACCAGAGAGATGGTTCAGTGGTTAAGAGTACTGGTTGCTCTTGTAGAAGACCGGGGTTCAATTCCCAGCTTCTGCATCAGAGCTCACAATTATCTGTAAGCCTCATGCTTACAGGAGATCCAGCATCCCGTGCTGGCCTCCACAGGCACCAGGCAGGTGAGAACATAAACTAGTGTGATGTTCCCCTTTTCTCTGAGCTGGTTTGGTTTTCCCAATCTTTTTTGTGCTGAACATCCTGGCTTAGTTAGCGTTTCTATTGCTATAAAGAGACACTGAAGAGACATTGGCCATGGCAGTTCTTATAAAGGAAAACTTTTAATCTGGCTTGCTTGCAGTTTCGGAGGTTTTTAGTCCATTATCATCATGACAGGTGGCACGCAGGCAGACATGGTACTGGAGAGGTAGCTGAGAGTTGTATGTCTTGATCCGAAGGGAACAGAAAGTCAACTGTCTACCACAGTGAACATAGTAAAAGAGACATCAAAACCTGCCCTTTCAGTGAAACACTTCCTCCAACAAGGCCACACCTCCTAATTGTGCCACTTCCTATGAGAGTATGGGAGACCAGTTACATTAAAACCACCACATACGCCTACAGTAGAGACGTAAAAACACTGATGATGCCTCCTTCCCTCCCTTGTTTAGAATTCCCAGGTATCCGTTAAGCTGTTACTTATCAAATCATAGCTCTGTAAGTTTATAAAGACATAAAATAAGTAAATGCAGCTGGAAGATCTGCAGCCCACTTCATGCATCAAGAGACTTCCCCAAACCCTATTAAGATATCTATTTGTTAACACATGAAGATGTTCACTGTAGTTCTATTTAAAGTATACTAGCAAAAATTAGGCACATCTGATTACTGACACCAATGTGTAGCAAATTGTCATTGAGAACAGGATAGTGTTTGGCCTTTACACATCCTTTTAAAGAGATTGTAAGTACGGGAGTTTAATGCTTGGGATGTTTCTAGGCTGAAGCGAAAGGGTAAAAAATTAAATTGTGTGTACATTATAACACTTACCCTAGGATATAACTCGGTTGGTAGAGGTCCTTCCAGAACATTCAGGAGCCTTGTTTTCCATTCCTAGAGTAGAGTGCTGCTTACTGGCTTCCCCCTCATAGCCTGCTCAGGCTACTCTCTTATACAACCCAGACCACAGTGGGTGGGTCTTCCAAAATGAATTATTAATCAAGAAAATGCAAACATGCCTTGATGTGGGAATGTCTTTCTGTATACTGTGAATATCAATCTTTAAATAAAGGAGCTATTTTGGCCCATGACAGGCACTGTAGAAAAAATAGGTAGAAAATCAAAGTAGATGGAAAAAAGAGGGCAGAGTCAAAAGAGATCGATCCAGCCTCCAAAGAAAAAACATGTAAGGAATACAGGTGAGCCACAGGCCACGTGACAAGACAAATTAATAAAAATAAATTAAGATATAAGAACTAGCTAACAATGTGCCTCAGCCATAGGCCAAAAAACATAAAGCTAATATAAACATCTAAGCCATTTTTGGGGGGGACTAAGAAGCATTTGGTGGCTAAGGGATCTGGGACCTCTGGCCGGCTGGGGTCAGTGCCTGTTTGATGGAGGCAATTCTTCAAATGAAGGTCCTTATTCTGAGCTGACTCTTTATCAAGTTGACAAAAACTGATGAGCCCAGGTGGCCTGGATTCTGGACCCAGCCCCATGAAGCTCTTGCTACATGAACAGCTATTCCATTGCTCATCAAATCTGTGCATCCTTAGGATGGACCCAGGCAGCTGTAGTGGCAGCCCTGGAGTCATGTGGCAGGCACTGTCTCTTTACATCCCCAGGGTCCACGAGGAAGATGTTCCTGTGGGAAACCTCAGAGATTGAGAGGGGTTAGTGCAAAGCTAAAGGTCTCATCTCATGCTTAGTATCTCTACTTCCTTGGTTTCTCTGTGGGCACAGGGCCTATGTAGTGTGTATTCCCAGCTATCAGGGGACATCACAGTGAGTGTGTGCTGAGCCACCATGCCTTATAGCAGGTCAGATTATGCCCCAGTGTTATGAGCTGGGGTTTCTGTTCCATCAGGCAGGTGTGGGCTGCACTGTCCCAGTCCAATATGAAGGGCTTGGAACATTTGCTTCTGTTTGAGACCCAGCCATGTTTGACTCCTCCCAGCTCCTGCAGGTGCCTTGGGTGAGTCTTTCCTATCTGTGGAGCTAGTTCCCAGCACAGTGTGGTTTGGTGGACTCTGGAAGCCCCACAGTGCCTCCCTGGTTAGTCCTACTCACGCACGCACGCACGCACGCATGCACACAGTTCCTACCAAGAAACAGCTCATTAATTAGTTCCCCACCCCACACACCTGAACTGTGCTGCTGCCTAGCCAGACTCGGTCTTCTCATCTAGTGGGCTGCTTTAGATTGGCCTTGAAGTCCGTTTTCGCCACCTCTGGCCCTGAAAGTTCCATGTTTATCAGGGCTCTGGGGACTTGGTTTACTTGATTTTTCACATTAATCAGATTTTTTTTCTTAAACTGATATGCAAAATGCCCACTCTGTGCAGAATGTTTTGGAAATGGACAATCGTAGGGATAACTTAAATTTACCAGAAGTGAAGAGCATTTGTACATTTAGGATCCTCACTCCTTCCTTTTGGGTCTTCCCATGCTGGAAGCCACTGTCTCTCATCTGGCTTCTCTAGATTGTTGGTGGCTTCCTTTTCGGCCTTTGGGTTCAGTCATCCTCCTGGTGGGAAGATGGAAGCTAATTCGCCAGGGAAAAAAAACTGCAAACCCAGAGACCCTCTTAGTTCAGGCTGTGGTGTGAGGATCTGGAGGAGAGGCAGAAGCTTTGGTAGTAGAGCCATTGACAGACAATATGGTGCTGGGCTTGGCTGGCACCGTGTAGGCCAGTTGCTCTGTGAGCCTTGGGTAAAAAAACAAACAAGTAACTACGTAAGCAATGAAAGCTCTTCATTGGTGAGTGTGACCTGTCTTACAGACCCCCCTTTATAAATTTCACTCCTCAGTGTTGGGAACTCCATGGTCGTTGGGTGGACAAGCTCCTAACTGGCCCAGCTACTGAGGACGTGGCAGGCTGGGTTTGAGGCCAGGTCTAGTCTCAGGGCACCAGCTAAGTACTCACTTTGGTGGACTATAGTTGTGATTCTCTCCAAATCAGTTAACACACATAGCACCTTCTAGAACTGGTCTGGAGCCTTTCCTTAGGGTAGGAAAACCAGGAAGGTCCCTCTGGGTTCCTCAGCTTTCCCTGCTCTGCCATCTAGTGGCCAGAAGTGCAAATGCTCCGACCACCTATGGAAGGCTATCAGAAACTTCTGTTTAGATTCTTCAGGGTTTGAAGTGAGAATCAAGAAGGTGCATCCTGTAGGATGAAGTTAGATCCTCTCAAACATGAGAATGAGGATTCTTTGTTTCTTTTTCTTGCTTTTCAAGATTGTGGTGTACTCCACCTATCTCCACGAGAAGGTACTACTCCTGGCTTATATTTTAAAACCTCAGTTCTCAACTTGGGAATCAAATAAGCCTTTCACAGGGGTCACCTAAAGCCACCAGAAATCACAGATATTTGACAGTAACACAGTTACAGTTACGAAGTAGCAATGAAATAATTTTATGTTTGGGGAGATCACCACACATGAGGAAATTGCGTTAATGGTCACAGCTTAGGAAGATTGGGACCCAGTGCTTTAGAGCTGCCTGGCTAAGGTTGCCATCTCTTGGGGGACAGTAAAGAAGACATCCGCTTCTGTCTAATGTCCCTGTGTCCCCACTTTAGAGGTGAGAACATGTGTTTGCTTGCATGATCACCCAGAGTTCAGAGCTTCATAAAAGCCAAGGTGTAAATTTAGCAAAGCACTGTGGTTTTGATTTTTTTTTTTTAATGGCACAGGAGGGGTTGAAGTCAGTTATTAGTTAACTTGTTTGCATGTGATTCAGAGATGAGTGACCAGCTCTAGCTCTTGAGAGGCAGGTGATCATGCTCCACTGCTCCCAGAAGCAAATGGGTTTGCCTCTGAAGGAAAACCACAATGAGGTGGCAAAGTGACATGCCACACCCCGTGAAATTATAAGTAGGGAGGGCCTTTTCTCATTTTGCATACTTTTCTCGTGATGGTTTATACATTTTTACTAAAGTCTAGAAACCCCCACAGCTACTTTATATTTAAGTGTTCCAGATTTGAAATGATGTTCCCTCGGGATGATATGCTGTGCCTCTTGACAAAACATCCAATCCAGGCATCAGATGTTACACCCAAAGTCAGTTTGTCTATATGGCTGTATCTCTTCAAGATTAAGGATTTGACAGCTTGAATTTCCTGGCTTAATACTTGGAGACCACTGTATTTGTGGACGAATGAGTGAGTTAATATAAGAATGGTTCCATGCTGGGAAGACTCATGCTTCTCCCTACAAGTAGAGAAGACCACTCTGCGTCTCTTAGCCCTCCTACAGCAGGCGGCCTCCATGTGATGCCCTCTCCTAGTTCCTTGCTGGTGTGGTCATAAAGAAACCAGAGCTTTCAAATCTTGACAGAACAGCCTTGGACTCTCAGAATTTTCTTAAAAATGGAGATAGGCCCTGCATGTACCATGACAGTGGCCCTCAAGGAACCACCTCGAGGTCCAGAGAGTGGCAGGCTCTACTCTCTTCTGCTGTGACAGTACCACCAATGCGCCCAGACTCACCACACAAAGGAACAGGCCCCTAGTTGGTCAGACAGGGCTCATCTTATTTCATATCTAAGTTGATGCTTCACAGGTTTTTCCACCCAATTTGTTAGGATCCAGATGCCAACGGGAACAGGCAGATCCAGAGACAGGGAACAGAGGTTGCCAGAGGCTGAACAGATGGAAAGGGTAGTGACTGCTGAGGGGCTGGGACTCCTGGGGGTGATGAAGAGGCTCTGAAATGGGAGAGCAGAGATGATTGGCAGCCAGGAGATAGACTAGAGCCCCAGAACCCCACGCTTGCCTTGTGCTTTCCTGAGTTTAAAAACATTTTTTTGAGGAAACAGCAAAGAAATGTATTCTTGACTTGAGTAGGAAGGGCAGACCCAGGACCAGAAAGCACAGTCTGCTTGGAACTTCAGTTTTTCTCTGACTAAAGGTGAGGGTTTCTGGTTCCTCTGACAGGACACACACAGAGGATTCTTCATCCAGCAGCTGCGACCCACACAGAATCTTCAGCCAAGAATCAAGCTCAAGCTGTTCGGCCACTCAGGCTCGGGGAAATCTACGCTGGTGGAGTCTCTCAAGTGTGGGTTGTTAAGGAGTTTCTTCAGAAGGCGAAGGCCCAGACTCTCCTCCACCAACTCCACCCGCTTCCCACCATCACCCCTGGCCACTAAGCCGACAGGTAGGAGCTCCGGGGCGGCCATACCTGAGGTTGCTTGGTTTTGCATTCTCTAGAATGAGAGATGCCTGGTGACAAAGGATGAGGTCCCAGCCCAAAATGTAGCACATCGTCAACGACTGCTGGAGAAATCCACAGTGCTCCTGAAGTGAGACAAGTATGGGGTGGGGGTGGGGTCTGAGTTCACACACTGGGGTGACTCAGGCTGGTGGGGACTTGACTTTCCAAGGAATCTCACACACACTTGTCACTGGCTGCCACATGCTTACTCTGTCTGTGGCTTCCTTCAGGGATGGTGGCTGTTCTGTTGTGTCTGTACAGGATAGAGGGAGACATCCAACCTCATGGGAAGAATTTTTGACAGCCTGCCTAGGAAGTTGCTAATAACCCTCAGACTGAAATAGTTTTTTCTCCATACTTGCCTCCTGCTGTCACTAGAGACAGTAGTCAACATTTTTCCTCTCCGTGATTTTTCATAAACTATTATTTTATTCTGCTCTAAAGAAGCCTATCCTGGCCCTTTTATCCATCTCTTATCACTGATATGGGAACGAAAGGCCTCCTGCCAATATTGCCTGCCATCCTCTGATATCGTGTGGCCACAGACCACTAAGCATGTCCACTCTGTCAGATGGTTGTCTGGGACATGGGTGCTGAGGGATACCCAATGCTCTTGTGAGGTTTGGAATCTATGAAAAGATACATTGAGATGCACATGTGTCTAACCCCCCACCCCCAGCCTTTTTCTTGCCTTACCCCCTTACCATCTACCTTCCTCCTCCTCGCCTGCTCCTGCTTTGGTATTCCCAAGCCATGTCCTGAGTCTTAATCCTTTGGCCTGCAGTCTCAGTGAGCATTAACAACCTGTACCCGGGCTGTGAGAATGTGAGCGTGAGGAGCCGCAGCATGATGTTCGAGCCAGGCCTCACCAAAGGGATGCTGGAAGTGTTCGTGGCTCCATCTCACCACCTACACTGCTCAGCCGATGACCAGTCCACCAAGGCCATCGACATCCAGAATGCTTATTTGAACGGTGCGCTCCACCTACCCTGAGGGAAGGAACTTGGGTTTTTTTTCAAGTAATTAACCAAAGGCAGCTTTAACTAAGTGGTATCTGTAACATCCAAAGAAAGTCTACTGCAGACTAATAATGGGGTCAACCCGGGCCTGAGCCATGGCTGCCAGACGCACTAAAAACAAAAATACATGATAGGGAGCCGCCAACACCTAATGAAACACCTAGCACCCAGTAGATGCTTTATAAATGACCAACTGAGTGATTAGTACCTTTTAAAAAGTAGAACCGAAGACCTGTTTAGGTGATGATCTAATGATGCACACAAACCCTCAGAGTTTGATGAAGTCAGTTCAAAAAGGTGATGAATAACACACTCATAGTCACGCCCACTGCGGTGGCGCGCGCGCGCACACACACACACACACACACACACACACACACACACACACAGAGCCCTTTGACTGTTTTGTTGTTGCCTGTTTCCTCATGAGACAGGAACTTTCATGTAACCTAGGTGACCCTCAGGGAAGCACCCCAGTGACTTCCCCACCTTCCTCTATCACCACATTTCAGCTCCCCCCTTCTTAGCACGTACCCACATCATAGAGCAGGGCTCTCATGCATGAGCCACACCCAGGCTCCAGTATGCTGTTCTTGTCCCCTTGGTTCAGTCATTCTGGTTCCAAAATCTTACCTCAGAACCCAAGCCCATGCCAGACACTGTGGTGCACCGTGATGCACGTCTGTACTTCCTGCACCCAGGATTAGGCAGGAGGATCACCACAAGCTCAAAGCCAGCCTGAGCTAGAGAGTGAGACCTTGTCTCAAAAACACAAAGATTTCCATCCAAGTCTTATCTAAGACTTAACCTCCTTGCAGGTAGGAACTAATGTGAGTCAGTAAATGAGTTGGCTACTTTCCTAAGACACAGTGGTGCAGGAGGTAAGAGCAACCTTCCAGGTCCAGAAGGAAGACATGGGAAGAAAGGCTAGCTGGCCCAAGATGAAAGTAACTCCATCAAAGCAGACATCGAATCTTAGTCTCCAAGTCCAGTAGCATCCTATGTCTGAACTTAGTGCATCATGCTAGCAGCTCTGCCTTCCCTGAACACCAGCTGCAGCCCACCCTATGAATTCGCTAGGTGTTCTAGTCTCTTCCATGGGTGTGCCATTGTGACAGTCCCTGCCTGGTTCCTCGGGTTTTTTTTAAAAAAATTTAGTGATTGCTGCCATGACCCACAGTGATGTCCTATGGTTGTCTGAGAAACATTACATCACCGGAAGCTGTGATTATTTAACACCAGCCTGAATGGGAATCATCTGGGAGGTCTGTAACAAAAAGACTGCTGGGTCCTCCAGGCTTTCCTAAAGGGGACCAAGTGTGAGAGCTCCTGGTCACAATGACCAGGATGAAAGTCCATGTCTGTCTCCTTCATTTCAAGTTAGGCTTCTTCCCAGCTTCCCGGGACAGAGCTGGCCAGGCAGCATGAAGAAAGCAGGGGCTTGTATCTGTGCCTCACTGTCAAAATCCCCAGCACTATCTGGCTTCTGATGCTGAAAGTCCTATTTCTGTTTCAAGTACTTTCCACACTATGCTGAGCCTTCACGTATAGGATGTATGTCTAAAATCACGTGATCATAGGTGTTCAGCTCATTCTCTTATGGAATCTGATAGGACTGATCTCTTCTCTCCCTGATTGACTCTCTTCCTCTTTATTAATAATATGAAAGGGGGAAACATAAGGTTGTTTGTATACAAACTCTCCACAGCTGCATATGCCCCACACACCTGTAACACACAGAAGTATCTGCCAAGTATTTAGAGTAAAGATGCTGTAGATATAGTCAGAGCTATCCTAGTGAAAGCGGTCGGGAGGAAGTCGTGTAAACATAGGAGAGAGACAGGCGTGGATAGAATACTGGACCTGTGTATGAGTCCCTGTGAACTTATGCAGACATATGCCACAGATGTTACTAACTCCTAATCCCTAGAATGCAAGTCATGGAAGTTAGGTGGGGTGTTTACTGATTGCAACCTTTGTTTTCTTTCTGAAGGAGTTGGTGATTTCAGTGTATGGGAGTTCTCTGGAAATCCTGTGTACTTTTGTTGTTATGACTACTTTGCTGCCAACGATCCCACATCCATCCATGTCATCGTTTTCAGTCTAGAAGAACCCTATGAGATCCAGCTAAACCAAGTCATTTTCTGGCTCAGTTTCTTAAAGTCTCTGGTTCCAGTTGAAGAACCTATAGGTGAGGAAGGTCCTTCCTTCTTTGCCCCTGTGATGCTTCTGTTGGGGTTCTCTTGTCGGCCACACTCAGACCCCCAGCTGTGGCATCCTCAAGTCCTGAACTATCATAGTTGCTTCTAACCCCTGCTGCACTTCATCACCAAGGTCATCATTGCTCAGTGCACAGTAGAGTCCTCCATCCATGGCTCCTGCTCCTTTCTGGAAAGTACTGGGGCATTCACGAGCAGATGGGACTATTTCTTCATCTGCAGCTGCATAAAGCCCTGGTGAAAAGGCCCAGGTAGCTCGTGGGCTAGAGGGGATGGTGATGGACTTTGCTTCCAGCAGGAGCAACTGTTGTTGGTTCAGGGTGATGCTTACCAACCAGCTTCTACAGAAAGCCCAGGCTCATGACATCAGCAGGGCTGATCTTCCCAGAAGATGCTTTGCTTCTTCCCTTCTCCTTTGTCACATCTCTTTTAAACAACTTCTGTGTGAGTTGGAGATTGCTTATCTTTGGGCTTTCTCCAGTGTGTGGCTGCATTCAGGTTTTCTTTGTTCCCGTCAAAACTGTCCCCTGGTCGCTAATGCCTTTCACATGTTGCCTCTTTAAGGGAGCTTCTGAGAGCTGCTTCCCATGCTCTCTTGGTCTCTGAGAACTCTAGTGGAGGATCAGGACCAGGGGCCATACTCTATAGCGTCGTACAGGTGGTCTAGGCATGAGCAACACATTCCCTCTGGGGCAGGAGAATCAGCCAGGGAGGAGATCAGACTTTCAAGGGTGTACTTTCTCCCTCAGCATTTGGAGGCAAACTGAAGAACCCTCTCCGAGTTGTCCTGGTGGCCACACATGCTGACATCATGAACATTCCTCGGCCTGCTGGAGGCGAGTTTGGATATGATAAAGATATATCCTTGCTGAAAGAGATCAGGAACAGGTGAGGGTGGCTCGCTGGTCGGATGGGTGAGCATCTGGACTAGGAAACTGGGCCAGGTGAGAGGATGTGACAGAGGACATGTGGCCATGCTGGGCTGGGGTAGCGTGGAGTGGGTGATCTTTGATGGATCCTTTTTTGAATTTTTCGTTTCCATCAAATCAATGGGTCCTCATGCACTAAGCCTTGCTAGACACAAAGACAATATGGTATGAGGACAGAACCTCCTCTTCTCACACAGCACCTCCACACAGAGGCGGGAAGGTGTTCTCAGGCTTTTGGGATTCCCATGGTTAGCACTTCCTTCAGTATTTCCTAACATGTAAGTTGCAGACACCCACTGGATTATACAATTACTTAGGTTAACGTCCAGACTCCGTAATGGGACAGTGTTGGATGGGGTGGAACGGAACAGAATAGAAAGGATCCGAATGCTTTTCTAACAAGTATTATCATATAAGACCAGTGTTTCTTTTATGGCGGACTGGAGGTAAACATTTACTGGAGGTAAATTAGAATCTGTTGGTAATTTTGATCGCTGTAATGATATACCTGAGTTGGGTAACTAATACAAAAAGGTGGACTTAGCTAAGAACTTAGGAGCCAAGAAGTTTGAACCCCATTTTGTCAGTCTTTGTGAGATCACCTTGGTCACATCACTTTCTGGTGCGTGGCATCCCGGTGGAGAGCAGAGTAAGGATGCTTAGGAATTAGGCTCTCTTGAGACTTCACAGACCCCATGGAATCTGTAGTAGACCCTTGGCAAAGATAGCACCTCTGAGACTTGCAACCTTTAGTTAAGACTAATTTCTTAAAGACCCCATTAACACACACCATCTCACTGGGGACAGAGCCTCTAGAACAGTCACTCTGGAGACAGATCACATCCAAGTCTAGCAACAAGTTTGAACTTGGGGGCCAGAGGGATGGCTCAGCAGTTAAAGGCACTTGCCACTCTAATAGAGGACCTGAGTTTGGTTTTCAGCAACCACACACGTAGCTTACAAGGGTTTGTAACTCCATTTCTAGGGTATCCAATGTTCCCTGTGGCCTCTGTGGGCACCCAAACACAGGCGGCATACACACAGAGATACATACACGTACCTAAAAAATAAAAATGAATCTTTAAAGTTTGAACTTGCAGTTTTCTGTAACATGCTGGTGCTCGGATCTTGAATTACCAGTGAGAGATGCAGCCCGTTTTCTTCCTGCTATGAAACGAGGTCTTATGAAAATATTCCTAGATCAGTGGTGTAACTTCCGTGTTGTTTGCGATCTTCACCTTCCACCGTCAGCAGCGAGCATCTCCTCCCCTCCTTTGGAAAGTTAACACGTAATACACTGACTCTCCATACTGCACCCAGAGGAACAAGCAGAGTTTGCTCAACTGCAGGGACAGAGAGCTTCTCCAGGGTCACTCGGACTCCACCCCCTTTCTTCCCATCAGCCTTTGGGGCTAGTAGGAACCCAGCCCCGCATGGGGAAACCTAAGGTTAAGCTGGAGTTGATGGGCTTCTGCTTTTGCCGTAGGTTCGGGAATGACCTTCATGTCTCAAATAAGCTGTTTGTGCTGGATGCGGGGGCGTCTGGGTCTAAGGACATTAAGGTTCTTAGGAATCACCTGCAAGAAATACGGAGTCAGATTGTCTCGGTGAGTACACGTGGAAGGACGTGGATTCCACTGTGGAAAGGCCCCGACCTAGGAGCTGACCCCTCCTGCACTTCTCTCACTCTCGTTTGGTTTTCGGGGGACGGGATGACAGTAGGAGCCAGGACTACAGTTTTTATGCAAGTGACATTATCCTGTCACTCCGAGGGAGGTAGGAAGAGAGAGAAACATTTAAGGATGGAGACGGAGCGTTGGTATGAGCATCAGTGGACCACCTAAGAGTGCATCAAGTTCTTACGGTGTTTTCTGGCTTCTTTAAGTATAACATTTCATTTTACAAATTGCAACGAGAATTCTAATCTGCTTTATTTTAGTATGTGCAGCAAATTCAGAAAAGGAAAAATAGTCACTAATAAAACTTATTGAAGGATGTGTGCTAACAGATGAGAACATATTAGATGAGGCTGTTCCCATTGCAAATAAAATATGAAGGAATATTGCACTCTCTCCAATATTACATTCTACCCAGCGTCTGAATGAGATAGAGGATGCTGAGATTTTCATCTTTAAATGGAAAAGAAAGAAGAAAACAGGTTTCACAGGTTTTATAGTTAAAACAGTTAAGAACAGCTTAGACAGTGTCCCCAGAGATCACAATGTGCTCAGACATTCACTGGCAAACGAAGAAGCTGAGCCGAAGAGGTGGCTGAGGCTGTAAGTGCTCCTGTGTACAGACATGAAGGCCCGAGGTTGGATCCCTAGCACCCACATAAACGCTAAGCATGTAGGGGCGTGTTGTAGCCCCAGCACTGGGGAGGGGGATAGAGACAGGAGGATCCAAGAAGCTTGCTGGTCAGCTACTTTGGTCAGTCAGTGAGTCCTGGGTACAGTGAGGGACCCTGAAGGTAGAGTGACAGAGAAAGACAGTAGGTGTGGATCTTTGCCTTCTGTGTGTAGGCATACACATGTGCACGTGCATTGTATGCACACACAAATACACTTGCACGAATCAAAAAAGGGACAGGGGAATAAAAGATGTTATTTCAAGTTCATGGTTACTTAATAAAGTGGCACAGCTGGTTATTTGCTTAGAATGAAATAAGTTGGACCGTTCAGCTTATGGCGTAGCTCCAGAGTGAATGGATTAAGGCTTATATGTATACAAATGTAGAACAATAAGTGTCATGAATGGGAATTTCAGAGAATGCGTTTTTTAAATAACTTGGGACTGAGGAATCCTAAAAGGTTTCTGTGGGGGATGTTTCAAATTTAATAAAAACAGTGGAGATATCAGAGGGATCTACCCACAGTCAGTCTAGGAGGATCAGACAGTGGAAACTCACACCTTTAATCCCAGCACAGGGAATATACGGGAGTGGTGACCTATAGCCCTTAATCCAATCTGAGTTTGAGGTTATCTTAGTTTACAGAAGGAGTTCCAGGCTCCCAGGCAGGCAGTGATGGTGCCAGGCCTTTAATCTTAACCTGGATGTGAAACAATTGAGGAAGAAGCTATTTAAGGCAGGTATAGAAAGACAGAGCAGGCAGAAGATGTCATGTCTCACACTGTTAGTCCCAGCACTTGGGAAGCAGAGGCAAGAGAATCTCTGTGAGTTCAAAGCCAGCCTGGTCTTCAAAGCAAGTTCCAGGACAGCAGGACTGTTACACAGAAAACTGTGTCTGGAAAAAACAAACAAACAAAGACTGGAAGAGATGGATCTGTCCTCTGATATTCCAGACTGTTTTTATTAAATTTGAAACATATTTCCACATATCCCCTTTTATGCCAAAATTAAAAAAAGAAGGTTATAGCTAACATAAGAAAAACCATATACAGTAGGTACAATAATTAGATACAATATATAAAAACAATAAGTGAGTAATGTCCAGTCATTAACAATTGACAATTCAAAGAAAATATTTCATTATTTATCCTATTTTGATGAGTCCAAAGGATTATACCTAATTCACTTTCTTTCTAACTTGTATTACTAACTAAAAACTATTATTTTGTTGTCTCTTAAACTTACACACTTTAACTTCAAAGTTTCTTTTCTAAAACTGTCACTAGAAAACTATAACTATCTCATCTTCAACTACCTCAGAGACCCAAGAAGGAAATAATATTTACCCAAGTAAACAGGAAGCTCAAGAAACTTCCAAAATCAAGAAATGATAAAGATGACACCTATCTGTCTGGACAGTCAACCAAAGTTCCTTTATAAAGTTGGGGCATTCATCTTCAGCCTACAGGCCCAGAGTTTCTTTCATTTCAGTGAAGCAGAAAATCTGCTCTGCCCACTCTAGTATAGTTCCTCAGTCACTTCTCCTTGTGTCCTGAAGAATATCTGAAAAGCAGGAACCTGAAGGACCATCTCAGCTTGTTCTGTCAAAGCTCAGAGGCCACTTTCCGAGGGAACCTGCATGTCCAGTTTAAACAGCATACTGTCAAGCAGTAAATACAAGAACAGGATCTTGACCAATGGCTTACCGATGCCACAATGAAAGTAGACTCCATATGAAGTTTCTTCGATGCCCATTTTTCTCTTGAAGTAGATTGGGTCTGCCAGGAGCAGATCTGTCTCACTGTCCAGAAAAGTCTAAGTTCTTAAAACATTTTAAATGCCATATTCTATGGATCTCTGAAGTATTTGAAGAAGACTAAATTATTCATCTAAAATATATTTGTTTGATCTTGAAAACATATCTAATATGACTACGTTTGAATGCAATGTCTAACTACTAACTTGCATTACTTTATTAATTAGTTGGTAATAAAAACTTTCATAGACTATCAATTTGTATTGAATTGTTAGATGAACTGAATAAGTATAATACCTTGGACAAGCATAGAGCTATTTGTACAGTAACACAATTAATCTCAATATATACAATTTGTATACAATATTCAGAAATCCAATCCAATGTAAAATATTTAAAGCTAGTAAATCTTTTTAAAAGAAGATTCAATAATCCATCCTTATATCCTATATATCTATAAAAGACATGGCTCTGTCCTCTGATATCTCAGACTGGTTTTTATGAAATTTGAAACACATCCCACAGTTTTCAAGGGAATTTTTACCCATCTGAAAACTAGTACTTTTTTTCCCTGCCAGAAAAAGTAGAAAGTGATGCTCAGAGGGAAGATGTAAGTGCTTGAGGCAGATGGAGGATTCTCTAGAGAAAGGCTGCTTTAAGATCACCATGATGGGAAGGCTGAGCAGCCTCAGGGAGGTGCCCATTGCCCTGAGTGAAGTCTGCCCCCACTTCTGGCCCAGTGGGGCCACCCTGTACTTTCTGTCTTCTTCCAACTCCCCTGCCTCCATCACCAGCTCTTGCTCCAGGGTGCTTTCAGGAGATCCTCACCTAGCAAACACACCAGCCTCTGTGCCTCACAGACCCTTGCTTTCAGTTAAGGTTGTACCGTGCCCCCAGGGGTGGGAGGCAGTGTCTGGCAGGCCTGGTCCCACAACAGATACTCGGGGAAGAAACCAGTTTCTCCTCCTAGATCTAGATCAAGGTGCCTGTCCCACGTCTTTGAATTCTCTGGGCCTGACTATGGGCTCACCAGCTACTTTGCAGACCATCCTCCTTCCAAGTCCTGAGGTCAGACAAGTGATGCCCCAAATGAACTTTCTCTATCCTTGACTATTTTGCTTTTTTTCTTTTTACATATTTTATATGTATGAGTCTTTTGCCTGCATGCATGTATGTATTCACAAAGATCTGAAGAGGATGTCAGATCACCAGGAAGTGGAGTTATAGAAGGCTTGAGTCACCATGTTAATGCTGGGAATGATACCCAGTCCTCTACAAGAACAACAGATGCTTTGAACCCTGGAGCCCCCTCTATTCCTCAGTTTGGTTTGCTAATTAAGGAGTGGAATTTAGGTGACATAAGATACAATTTTGTGTAACTAACAATATAACACCTATGTGGTGTGTGGCTTCTAATTAGGATGGTGTGGGATTATATAAATGTGAAGCATGGCTTAGTTTGCTCCTCCCCCTCGGTAAATAAAACAAAGGATTTCAAGCCAATTGCTAGCAATTAGTCTACTGATATTTCATCAGCAGACCCCATGAGTCCACTCTGATGCTGATAAAATTCTCATTATCTGTCCCACTCTGTGTGTAACCATATGTTTCTGTCTAAGATGGCCACCCAACTAGTGCTTGAGAAAAGACAGAACTAGATGCTAGAAGCAGGGGGGATGATCTGAGTGACACCTTGGGCACTGGTGAATATTTACTGGATTCATAGTTCCTAAAATACTATTGTGACGATTTCTCATCTCTTACATATAAAGCTACTATCAACCCCCTCATGTTTGATTATTAGATTTTGCCTAAAGCCAACACTAGGTTGGTAATGGACCCCGTCACCGAGCCGGCAAAGCGCTGACTCCTTCCTCTGGGTCTGTGCAGCATGGATGAATGATGTCTCTCCTGGGCTCTTAGAGCTTCACAGTCGTGCCACGGCTAACCTGCCCCTCCTGCTTGTCTAGGGCTGCCCTCCCATGACTCACCTCTGTGAGAAGATCATCTCAACGCTGCCCTCCTGGCGGAAGCTCAATGGGCCAAACCAGCTGATGTCGCTACAGCAGTTTGTGTATGATGTGCAGGATCAGCTGAATCCTCTGGCCTCTGAGGATGACCTCAGGCGCATCGCACAGCAGCTGCACAGCACAGGCGAGGTGAGGGCTGAGGGTGGGTGAGCTCCAGCTGTCTCCTCACATGAGGTTCTCTTTACCTTGCCAGGTCATACAGAATGTCTGTTTTCTGCTTCTCCTTCATCTTAATGCTATCAGTGGTCATAATCGGGTCCTGGTGTTTCTGAGTTTTGAGCCTTTTTTTTCAAGGACTTGAATTAAAGGCTGGCTGATTTACACAAATTACAAGAATACATTTTTCAAAGCTAAGCAGTAGTGCAGATCAGGAGGAAATGCATTGACCAGAATGGCAGCAGGTCACACAGGTGAGGGTGTTCAAGGGGTGGGACTTCATTACAAAGTCTAAAAGTGGGTAAGTTTGGTTACAAGGGGCAAAGTTTGGGAGGTTCTCTGTTCTAATGAAAAGATTTGGGTTATGTAAGCCTTTGCGCAATGTGAATATCCCTTCCCATGGTGCATCTGATTTTTGTCGTATGCACACATAATTATGCATAGGCATAATGTGATAAATAAGAGGTTTTTTTTTTCCCCCTGAAAGTTTATTTATAGGACATATTTATTTTCCTTATTACCCCTGCACCAAAACCAGTTCAGGCTGGTTCTTGCTCTCCTACTATTTATTATACACTGATAAGACTAAATTGAATAGAATCTATGTGTCTGGTGTTTGTATATTGGCCACGTCAAGGCTTACATTTGCTGGAGTTGTGTGTTTTCAAAACTAATATAGACTCTAAAGCTAGTGGTCCAGAAGGACCCTACACAGTCATCCAGCCTTTGAACTCCCAGGAAGCCGCAGCTGATTGGCTGCCTGACTAGCCACATTGTAAAGTAACCGAATGCAAGGAAGAAGACAGGAACAGGGCGTTTAGATTTAAAGGTGTGAAGACTGGAGAGAGAAAGGAAAGCTCAGTGACCTGGGCCGGTCCTGCCCCTAAGTCGGCTTACAAACCACTGACCCCTTGGTTCTCTCCTCCGTGGCTCAAGCTTTGTTTTTCTTGACCTTAGACTTTAAAGAAGTTGTAGTATTTAGTTAGTATGAAATGGCGAAAGGCAAGTCTTTTCAATGACCTGTTGAAAATGGACTGTCTCCTCTGGCCTAAGCTCAGTTGGGGCAGTGGAGCCCCATGGCCAGCAGGTGGAGCCAGAGGCCCTTACGTGTCTTTAAACTTTATATTGTATTAGTATGTTAGTTACAATATTTTGAACCTCTTTTTAGAAAATTTCGTCACCATGGAAGCTAGGTGTCACGGGATATGATTGTAATCCCAACATTCAGAAAGCTGAGTCAAGATGAATTTTAGTCCAGCCTGGACCACATAGTGACACCTTGTGTCAAATGAGCAAAGGATGCTACCACTCAACCTCATATTCCCAACTGACAGTGGCCGGTCCTTTACAGTTTGGTTTCTTTACCTTCCTTCCCTGTTTTAAAATTTATTTTGGAGATATCTCTGTATTTCATACATTTGAGTGTCTCCAGAGACAAGGTTGCTTTCACACCAGACTCAATAAAACCGGTGCTCACAATCCAGAACAACTCTGATTCAAGACAGTGGTTAAGTTTATTGTCTTCATCCAAGGGTTTCTGTTTGCCCTGATAATCCCTTTTGATAGCTGCCTTTATGGAGTTGTGCGTTTTTCTAGACCCAGATTCCGTTAGAAACCAATCTTTTTTGCTTTCTTGTCTCATTCCTCATCTTCCTTCAGTATTTGTTTATTGGGCTGTTACTGCTTTGTCTCTGTCTTTGCATACGTTTGATTTTTACCTGCATGAGAATTGCCTCTGAGAAGCTTCTCCAGCCAGCTTCGGGCAGGGGTCAGGTTTGGTATTAGAAATGGATCCATGCCTCAGAGTGTCTCCTTGTGATTCCCCACTGAGCCCTCTGGTGACTTTGAGTTGTCGCCTCTGGCAGATCAGTATCATGCAGAGCGAGACGGTTCAGGACGTGCTGCTGCTGGACCCTCGATGGCTCTGCACCAACGTCTTGGGGAAGCTGCTCTCTGTGGAGACGCCGCGGGCCCTGCACCATTATCGGGGTCGTTATACTATGGAAGACATCCAGCGCTTAGTCCCCGACAGTGATGTAGAGGAGCTGCTACAGATACTGGATGCCATGGACATCTGTGCCCGGGACCTGAGTAGTGGGAGTATGGTGGATGTTCCTGCTCTGATCAAAACAGATAGTCTGCAGCGCTCCTGGGCCGATGAGGAGGATGAGGTGATGGTTTACGGTGGAGTGCGCATTGTCCCTGTGGAGCACCTCACTCCCTTTCCCTGTGGCATTTTTCACAAAGTTCAGGTTAACCTGTGCCGGTGGATCCACCAGCAGAGTGCTGAGGGCGATGCAGATATTCGTCTGTGGGTGAGTGGCTGCAGGATAGCAAACCGTGGAGCTGAGTTGTTGGTACTGCTGGTCAATCATGGTCAGGGCATCGAGGTTCAGGTGCGTGGGCTGGAGACAGAGAAGATTAAGTGCTGCCTGCTGCTGGACTCAGTATGCAGCACTATCGAGAATGTCATGGCCACCACCTTGCCGGGGTTGTTGACGGTGAAGCACTACCTGAGCCCCCAGCAGCTTCGGGAGCATCATGAACCAGTCATGGTCTATCAGCCCCGGGACTTCTTCCGTGCTCAGACCCTGAAGGAGAGCTCCCTTACCAATACAATGGGAGGGTACAAGGAGAGCTTCAGCAGCATCACGTGCTTTGGGTGTCATGATGTTTACTCACAGGCCAGTCTCGGCATGGACATCCACGCATCAGATCTGAGTCTGCTGACCCGGAGAAAACTGAGTCGTCTGCTTGACCCACCCGACCCTATGGGGAAGGACTGGTGCCTTCTGGCTATGAACTTGGGCCTCCCAGACATGGTGGCCAAGCATAACATCAACACAAGGGCTCCTAGGGATTTCCTCCCCAGCCCGGTGCATGCCTTGCTACAGGAATGGACTTCCTACCCTGAGAGTACAGTGGGTATCCTCATATCCAAACTACGGGAGTTGGGGCGCCGAGATGCTGCAGACTTTTTACTGAAGGCTTCCTCCGTGTTCAAGATCAACCTTGATGGCAATGGCCAAGAGGCCTATGCCTCAAGCTGTAACAGTGGCACATCCTACAATTCCATTAGCTCAGTGGTGTCCCGGTGAGGGCAGCCTTGGCTTGGGCAGGGTCTTTATGGACTGAGATGGAAGGATGGTGGGGAGGGGGTAACCCATCCTTCTCAATGCAGATCCCCATGCATTCCCTCTGCTCCTGAAGACATCATCCTCCATCCTGTTCCTTGCTCCCCAGTCTTCATTTACCTCCCTCTCGTGCACCCCCTAGTCAAGAGCAAACCGCATACCCTTTGCGTTGGCCACTTGGGAAGCTAGTGGCCCCTCCTATCAGTGTTTTGGATTATGTCTCTCGTCCTCTATTACCTTGCTTCTTGTTGATAATTTTATTGGAATTTCAAACTTTTCAATGAAAAAAAAAATTAAAGTCCCTTACTGATAATCCTTTTAGAAAAAGAAGGGAAAGCACATTTATCCACAGTGTGCATTTCTTACCCCCTTTCTTTCCTGCTGTACCAGCACCTCAGCTTATCTCTTTTATATTCGTAGGAGAGACTCCCATGCTTGGACCCCACTGTATGATTTATAAACAGAAAATATGTGAGTGCCTTTTGCAGAAGAGGGTGTGTTGAAATCATCTGAGTCAGCCCGGAGCTGTCACCAGGAAATGCTACCTCTCTGTCCCTTGCTGTGTGCTGATCATCGTCACAGGTGCTTCACTCTGAGTGGTTGGTTTTGGTTTGGGTTTTTTCTTTTTCTTCTTTTTTTTCTTTTCTTCCAGGGAGAGGGCTCTGTGTTTCACTTGGCAAAGGAAAGAGGAAAAAGAAACCCTCCCCAGAGTGTTGATGCCCAGTGTTGCTGTAAGAAGATTTTTTTTTTTTTTAGTTGCTTTTGTCAAAACATCCATGTAAACATGTACATGAAACCTACAGACTGTCATGGTTCCTCAGTTCCTCCCATCTCAGGTAGAAGGTTGACACAGTGTAGGGTTAAGGAGACCCGTGGTTAGAATTCCAAAGACCCCAACTCATAGTCTGTGGCAGTCCATTGTCATTGATACCAGCAGATGGGTGCTTGCTGTATTTCCTGGTTTGATTACTTCATGTATTTGAAGTCTGAAAGAGGAAATAGAGGAAAAGTTCTCTTGGGGTGACTGAGATTGTCGTCGAATTTTAAATCGATATGAGGGAACATGTTTTAATTCTGTCCCGAGAAGCATGTGATATCATCGTATCATCTGTACATATATATATATGCACTATGTATATACATATATATTAATACGTATTTTTACTTAATCTATAAGATGTCGTAAAATAATTAAGTTTGTTTTTTTTTTCTTTTGTTTTATAAATAAACTGTTGCGTACTGCATTTGGTTGGTTAGTCCTTGATTCAAAAGAAGATCTTCCAGCCGTCTGCACCACAGTGTCAACCATTCTAGAATCCAGATAATCTTTAAACTAATCTGCAGCACTTGGAAAGCACTACACCTTGTCTAGGTGCTTCTTTATTTATAGGATTAGATGACGTGATCCTCAGTCAGGAAGGAAGTCCTCATCTTCAGTGAATCCTCTGGCCAGAGACCGAACGAGAAAGATGCCCTGAAAAGGGGCATTAAGGGGTAATTGTCACCCTTTTTGTAGTACTTGGCATCTGACTTGTTTCCTCTAAGATCCATAAAGCGTTGGGATCCCATCATTGCACTATTGGAAGATGTTGGAGCCATTAGGCTGTGCCTAACCACATGGGGTATATACCTATAATCCAATCACTTAATCAGCACAGGCAGGAAGATCAGAAGTTCAAGGTTCACACCTTGGATACATAGTGAGTTCAAGGCCAATTTGGGCTACGTGAGATCCTTCCTTAAAGAAGTGGCAGGAGGGGCTAGGAGGATAGTTGAGTAAGAGCTTGTTCCACAAGGACAAAGACCTAAGTGTGAATCTCTAGCACCTGTGTCAAAAGCTAACCCCAGCATTGCGGGTCAGAGACTGGTGCTCTCTAGATGTCCCTCATTATAGTCTGCCTTCTTAGCAGTAGAGCCAACAAACCATGAACCCAAACTTCTGGATCTCCAAAATAAAACATTTCCTCTGTATAACATGAGTATCTGTTAACAGACAACTGACTGACACACTTTCACAGACACGAAGGGATTTCCCCGGTAGAGAACTTAGTCATGTCCTGCCATTTTTGCAATGATTGCTTTTTGGTGTTTTATGCTCCCCAGATCTCAATCAGAACGGAATGAGACGATGTGTGGGTGTGGAGAGTTCAGGAGAGAAGCCATAAGCTAACAGTGCACTGGGGCCCTGGACTGCCCCGCCCAAAGGCCAGTCGCTCTCAAATGTTGACACAGGGTGAGGGGGACATTGCCAGACACTCAAGGCTTCACTGACAGCCCACGGTCTTCTCAGAAGGAGCAGAGAGGGACCCCTGGTCTTTTTGGAAGATGCCACCTTGTTCCATCAAAACCCACAGAATTTGCAAGTAAAGTCAACTTAGAAATGAACTATTTCCAACACTCTACAGGATCCAGAAGTCATGGAATGAAGTGAATTAGACAAAGGGGCCATTTTCACTTAGTCATAACTTTGGCTTAGATCAGGTCATCAACCTCAGGTGGGCCTTTGCGTCAGCTCTGCCTCATGTTGATTCTTCATATTTTTTCATCTTTTCCTTTTTTTGAATATAGACACTTATACAATAAATCCCAATTATAGTTCCTCCGTCTGTTCCTCCCCAGGCCCTTGCCTCTGATTCTGCTCTATCTCACGAGAAAAGAACAGGCTTCTAAGCCATAGTAACTAAACCTGGCTAAATAAAATATAATAGGATAAACCAAAAGTCATTGTATTGAAGTTGGACAAGGCAAACTAACGGAAGGAAAAGGGTCCCGAGGACAAGCACAGGGATCAGAGACCCACCAGTTTTCACATCCAGCGATCACCAGAAATACCAAGCTAAACGCTACAGTATATATGCAGAGGACCTGGTGCAGTATGCTTTGGCTTCAGTCTCTCCGAGCTCATTGTGCCCTGCTTAGTTGACTCAGAGGTGTTCTCCTGGGGTCCTCCATCCGCTCTGCCTCTTACAGTCCTCCCATCTCCTGTTTTACCGGGTTCTCCAAGTGCAGAGGGAGGGGATTTGAAGGAGACATCTCATTTCGACTCTCCACATAATTTCTGGCTGTGGATCCCTGTATCATTTCCTTCTTGCTGCCAGAGGAAGCATCTCTGGTGATGAAAGAATAAGGCATAGTATATACTTTATTTTCATATTATATTATCGATTATACTCAGAAGTAGCAGAGTATCATTAGAAATCATCTGATTAATACTTTGAGATCAGTAGTGTTTGGTTTTACCCTAGGTCTCTGGGCTATCTAGTCTCTGTCTCTTGGTTTCCCAAGCAATGTCAGGTATCTCCATCTCACAGAGTGGGCCTTTAAGATAAACCAGACATTGTGGGGTACTCACACAAGTTCTGTTACTCCATTGCCTAGCATATTTTGCAAGCAAGAAAAATTGTAAGTCAAAGGTTTTGTGGCTAGATTAGTATTTCTGTTTTTCTTCTGCCTTCAGAGCACTTTCCCTCACCAAAGACACAGCAACCTAAGGGTAAAGGTTCCAAGTGGGCACCAGCTCGACTTCACCATGTTCAGTGAGTTGTGTGAGTGTTGTCCTCAGCAATGGGGTCCCCTGTCAGTTTATGAAGAGCAACCTATAGTCTTGGCAACAGCCTGGGCTTGGGGGATTTCCATGGGACTGCCTTGGCCAAAAACTCAATTGAATGTAACCAAGTTCTGGTATTGAAAGGCTTGTTTAGTGACAAGAGATGGCCAGTTGGTACCTGTTTCTTCCATTATTAGGAAACCTCATTAGGAAAACTTTCAAATGTTTTAGGAAGCTTGCAGTTCACTAGATTCCCACATCATTCCTCAGATGCTCCTTAATTCTAGCTGTCTCTCCAAGTTCCCTCGCCTCTAGCATCCCTTCCCCTCCCTATCCACTCTGCCCATTCTTGTCCCCTGCCCCCAGTCCAAGTCTATTCTGTTTTCATGTTGACCCTTTAAATATGGTATTTGTACATACATTAGCATGTATAGTATATCATGAGTATAGACATGTACATCCACATTGCGTGTCTATTTAAAGTTTGTACATATGTGGGAAACATGCCTGTAAGTCACATGCATATCCATGTAACCACCTGTGTGTGCCACGTTATATGTGTGTAGGAATAAGAATGTGTGTGTATATGTACGTGTGTTTGTATTTGTGCACGTATATGTAGGAAAAAAATGCTCTGATCCTGAAGATGTGTTTTGGTCATGACCGCAGAATCTGACTGATTCAGCTGCACGTGCATCTTCTCATGTAAGCAGAGAGAACACCAGAGTAGCTTTTCCCTGCCCTGGTCCCAGCAAGAGCCCTGAGGACTCCTATTGAGCTCTCAAAAGATGTCAACCAATGACATCTCTGTCTCCTACAGAGGGAGCATCCCTGGAGCCACACAGACTGCTTCTGTAAATTACATGGTTTTGTGATCAATAGGCACCCTGCAGAGGAAAGAGGAGAGCTGGCTGGGGGTAGCGGTGGGAGTCAGTGCAGCTGCTGTTCTGTGCCTGCACCACCAAAGGCAGAAAGCGAGTCCAGTACGATCCCTGTCTGGGGCAGAGGTGGGCCCTTTGGCTGTCAGGGCATCTCATCCAATGAAGTGTCGCTACTTTTCCCCCTTTTTTTGGACATAATTTTATGTGATTTTAGTGTACAGACTGCTTGCTTTTCTTCCTTGTTTTAAACCTACCATTATGACAGCTAGTTTTCACTGGCATTAAAAGCTATATAGAAATATGAGTTCTGATGGCTACAGAGTACGTGTATCAGAGTCTTGAACACTCAAACTAAGTTTGAGTAAGTACTTCACCACCAGACAGCCTTCATCAGCACTGTTTCCTTTGGTTGTTAGAACTCTGAGTCTATTACTATTGTTTGATTTTGGAGGTGTTGTTTGGTCCAGGCTGGCCTTGAATTTGCAATTATCATATCTAAAGCTGGCATTACATGTACATTCTATCATGTCCAGTTCCCACTAACAGCCATTGAGCTTGATTTAGGACAACATCTTCCTGTGGTGTGATTGCCCTGTAGGCCCAGTTTGGGACTGGAAAGCATAAGTCAATTCCTGAAAGCCAGACCCTTCTTCCCCACTCCGCACAAACACCTTCTGCTTCCAATTCTGAAAAGACTGGGCAAATACACAAAAGTATTAATTTCTAAAAAGAAGTCAGGAAGTTCTGAAGGCTGTCTTGTGTCAAAGGCAAGAGGCTTGGTTGTGTGACTAGAGAAGTCATTTTAAAATTAGTTGAATATGCTGTGTCTTCCACTCTCTTGCCCGTATTTCCCCACCGATAGACACTCTTGGTATGAAAGAGCCCTGAGTTTCTCCTGTGTTTGCATCCTACTTTAAGACAGTGGTTTTCAATTTTTCGATGCTGTGACTCTTTGATACAGTTCCTCTTCTTATGCTGACCCCAACCATAAAAGCATTTTCATTGCTACTTCATAACTGTAATTTTGCTACTGTTATAAATCATAATGTAAATATCTGTGTTTCCTGGTGGTCTTAGGTGACCCCCGTGAAAATGTTGACCGACCTCTAAATGGATCATGAGCCACAGGTTGAAAAACACTCATAAGAAGCAGAAAGGTTGCTGTTCAAAGCTGCAGCTGCAACTCTGCCGTGTTATATAAGGGGTGGGATGGGGGGGGGGTGTGGTGGTTCTTGCTCTAATACAGTCTGCTTTTGTAATAAAATCCAAAGAATTTCATCAATCCAGATACAATATATATATAATCTTAATCAAAAATGAAAATGTTAGTAACCATAAGGGAAAGCCAGAAGAGGGTAGCATTGCAAGTGGTCCAGTATGGATGGACTTGTACAGTAG
This sequence comes from Phyllotis vaccarum, assembly GCA_033318265.1. NCBI lineage: Eukaryota > Metazoa > Chordata > Mammalia > Rodentia > Cricetidae > Phyllotis > Phyllotis vaccarum. The sequence goes on from JARWLC010000011.1 coordinate 64,692,053, forward strand.
CTTCTAGAAGCTCTGTGTGTGGGGACACCAGTTTGTGTACATGCTTTCTTTACTGAGAATCCAGAATTCTAATCACAAAGTACTTACATTTCTTTAGAGTTTGGCTCATAAAGTCATGGACCCAGGTGTTATTTTGTACACAGACATATGGGAAGGTTTCATTCACTGAGGACTTGTGAACTTGTGATGAGCTTAGATCTTCAATGTTCTCTAAAGGTCCATGCATTGAGGACTGGCTCTCCAGGCTGCCATGCTACTGGGAAATGTTTAGATCTTTGGGAGTGGAGCTAGAGAAAGGATATGAGTTCACTTGGGATAAGCCATGGAAGCAGGTATTGGAATCATGACATTTCTGTCCATCTGATAGGCCTTCTGACAGCTGAGGTGAGCAGCTTTGTTCTAACACATATCCAGTCCATGTTATGTGGCTCATCGTGGGCTCAAAGGCATTGAGCCCAATACCATGAACTGAGATTTCTTAAACCATGAGTCAAATTTTCTTCTTTCTAAGTACTTAGTCCAGAGACCATTTTGTTACAACCATGAAAAACAGATACAGCAGGGTACCACCTCCATGTTGAATGTCTTCCACATTCTGAGACCTGCCATTATTTATAAACCTTCCTCAAACCTAGGAGTTTATACCTTATCCTTAGTGGATCCCAGAACGACCAAGCCTTGGTAAGCCCTTGGATCCTGTCTACCCTCAATTGCAAACTGATAATAGGGTCTTCAACAGCAAGGATTCTGGTGAGTCAAGTGTCAGACATTTCCCCTGCCTTTACTGGGCATAAGATATTACCCTCCATGTGATTCTGTGTCTGCTCTGAGGGCTTCCTCATTAGAACTGATTCTGTTTGTCCTTGTGGTCACTTTGCAAAATTTTGCTTCATCCAGGGGAGATTGGATCAAATATGGTCCTAGAGCAAATGGCATAGATCTGCATATGCATCCCTCAGGTTATCCAGTATTTTTTTAGTGTTTCAGTGACACATTCTGCCTTGTCTTTGGATACTAATGACATGTTGGCTGATAAAGTTACTTTATTGAAATCAAATGTTTGTCACCGTTTCAAAACCTATAACGTTAATTCATAATTATATTGTTTAGGTGGATTAATACAAGTCCTCAGCATCAAAGAATTATGGCACAGTTTGTGTCTTTGGTGATTCCTACATTATGTCCCACCCATCAATGGCTTCTCAGAGCGAAGGTAAAGTCCCTCGTATGGACATGTCCCCAATCCAGCCCTTCTTTGTCACAGTGTAACATCTCATGCCAAGGAATAGATGGCCACTGACGCAACTCTACGGTTGTTCCTTAGTCTCTGACAATCTTTCCACAGCTGTCCATGCAGCTCGTCTTGTGCTCCCGCTGAAAACAGAGCAGTGAGGACTGAAGCGCACGCCTTCTCTAGTGTGTGCATACACTGTGTTATCACCTCATGCAGACACTACCGGAGATGTGGTCTCAACAGAAAGGATGGGGAGAGGCAGGTATTCCGCTTACTGAGTCTAAATCTGCACATAACTCCCACCCTTGAGTCAAAACAACCCCTTACGCAGGACTGTAAGAGTCAGAGACAGAAAGGGCAGATATCTTTCTAGATAGGAGTGTTTCAGAATTAAGAAAAATTTTTGGAATTTAGTTTTGTAACTACCAACACAGCGTCAATACCCATGACATCAACATAATATGATCAGGTGTGAATGGTTCCCTATTCAGCGTAAGAGCATAAGGCCTTTGGAGACCTGTCTATGTACTAATTGCAAGCAGGAAGCTCATTTTGATGTTCAGATGTAGATATGTTTGGCGGCTCCCATCTATTCTTTACCAGCCAGTATATCTTGTCAGATTCTGTTCTTTCAAAGCCATAGCTGATCACGAGAACAGTGTTGAGTCAGGGTTTTGTTGCAATTTGGATCATAATAATTTCCTGAAAAATAAAACCAAAGCTCAGTCAAGCTGCTCCCCATACTAGGCAGCAACACATTCTGCCATCCATCTCTAAATTCAGGAAAATGACAAATACCATAAAAGATAGTAGAATCTATTTTTTTTAAAAAAAAAATTAAAGCTTATGATTTAGTTTCCCTTTACTAAAAGTCTAAATTAGCACATAGACTTTTTGTAAAGGGCTTGGTAAGAACTATAGAAGGTGACACTTGGGTTTGTTTGTCTGTTGACATGGATTCTACTGTTCTACCCAGGATGGTACAAACTACTAGGTGAAGCTTGGAGTTGAGCCATGCCCAAATTCAGGAATGTTCTCTGACACCCTGTCATTCTATTTACATGTGTTCAATTTTGGAGGACAGTACAGAATATAAAATGTGTTGATCAAAAGATCTAAATGGAAGATAACAAGGTCTTTGGGGCAAATTAACAACTTAAACAATGAAGCTGTATATTTAACAGTGTAGCTATTTAAGAATTTGTGAAATGCTTACATATTTTAGGGTGTGCTTAAACTGAGCACATGGTAAATTTTTTGTGTGCCTGTGTGGAATCAGTGCACCAAGTTATTTTCATTCACCTTTGCTTATCAAAGGACTCTGTAGGTGCTAGAAGGTCCTTGGACCTTTTAGAGCATTGCTGTGTGTACTTCTGCCAGGGCCCACTTACCTCCCTTACAGAAACAGAAGGAACCCCATAGTCCACCAATAGAAGCAGAATCAAGCCCCTCCGTTGCCACCGCTCTCTTAAGGGAATCCTCATTCCCTGGGATGAGCACGTACCCCGCATAATTAACAACAGAACACCAATGGTCATACGTGCTGGGTCCTTCCTTTTAAGAGTAAAGGAGGAAGAGACACAGTTACTTAACCACCTTTCAGGGAGCAGAGTTAGAACCACAGTTCTCCACTCCTTGCATCTGAGCATCTGTAGTTAGGCTCTTACAACTCATCCCAGAAAGTTCCAACTACTGATTGATCAAAGCTGAAAACTGGCTTCTGTCTTCAGTGACACTTTCTAGGTCCATCAGTCCACAAGAAAACCTGTTATCATGGCAGAACATGTCAGCTATGGAATAGTGTGCGTTTGGTTCTTGTTAAGTAACAGTAGGACCATACCTCATTACAGAGTAGTTAGTACACATAATAATGCTCCATATTGACTGAACTGACAGTTTTCAGGCATGGCTCCCAACATCTGAAGTGTCAATTCTGAGACAGATGTGTTATCTTTGCAGTGTCCCCTTTCTAAAACCAAAGCAGGGATAGTAATACATTTACCTTTGCTTTGTGTGGGTAAGAGCTCTCTGGGTTCTAACCTCCAACTCTCTTCACGTACTGGAAGGCTCTGTGCAGTAATCCCGCCTTTCAGCCCTTATTGTGTTGGTGTAGAGAAAAGTCCACTAGACTCTGTTCACTGAGTGAGATCGGCTCTCTGTTTTCCCCCAACATCTGTCCTTTTAGGGTCCCAGAAACTCTAAAAGCCCAACAAACATTACACAAATCCTGAAGAGAGAGTGGACAGGCTGTTGCCCACAGAGCCAATAGCAACATGTCAACAACATGTCATGTGAATGAGTTCTTTAAAGGAAAACAGAAAGTTGTGTGTCCTTCCTCAAGGTGGGGATGGCAGCTCCCTCTCGGCATCCTAATAGATGGTGAGAGTGTGACAGCCCTACCTGACCATTCACTGGAGTCCTGTGTCCTTTCTTTTTCCAATCCACAGATCTGGGGATCCCTTTCTTTTGAGGTTCCTGGAATACTTCATCCTTATGTTTCTGGTTTTGAAATCCATTCTTCAACACATTTAATTCTTTAGTGTTCTTCAAGCAAAGCAAATAAAACATTAAGAGTGTGAGGTTTGTTTGTTTGTTGTTTTGTATAAAGAAAGCTGAGGAGAGAGGGCAGCATGGAGACATCCACTTCACACTCACCATGTCTCCGGAGCTGTTTATCTCCGTGGTGAAGCCGTCTTTCCCTCCAAGGTGTTTCCCATTGTACAGTTGGGTCGTTTTCACGTTTTCCCAAATGGCTCTCCTCTGTTCTTCTTCACTCTAGAAGCAGAAAACCAGCAGGGTTCATTTCCCCTAAGAACCTAATCTAAGCTCACCAAATGGTCCTGTAGCCACGATGAAGAGGACTTGTGGCCGGGTGTCTCTATACTTTTGAAAGCCATTCTGAAGGATAGACACAGTAGGGATATGTGTGTGCACTATGCTCAATTAGGCTATGCCTTGGAACGATCTGGATCCTAGAGCATATACCGTAGTCATGAGCTCATAACAAGGGCCATTTTCACTGGGGTCCCTCTGACAACTTCCATGTTACCAACCAGGCTGTATGTTTTTCCATGTTTTGTCTTCCAATTGTGCCCATGGAAACTGGAGTCAAATATTGGAGCAGCTGAGGCCACCCACAAACAAAGGATAGTCAAGCAGAGAGCAGGATTCATGTCTTAGCAATCTGTGGAGAGAAGAGAATGGAGGGACTGATTAGGCCAATGTTTCTAGTAAGTCTTTTATACCCAAGCAAGACATCAAGGCTACCAAAGAATAACAAAAAAGACATTAAAGTGGTTGGGAAAGCTCATGAACCTAAACCCTACAGAAAGAACTACAAGGAAATGTAGAGAGAGGGAAAAGTAGTCGTTCCTAGGGAAGAGTATAGAAGTTGGTTATCTAATACCCTGGGAAGAAATGTGCGGGTAACATTGTAGACACTAAGGGGTGTTTTAGAGAGTGTGTGTGTGTGTGCATATATACAACATAGATACATTGTAATGACAGACAATGAAATAGCATGAGTTTGAAAGGGAACAGAGGGGTGTATATGGGAGGATTTAGAGAGAGGAAAGGGAAGGAGGAAATGATATGATCTCAAAAAATAAATAATAAAAAAGCAGCCTTCAGTCTCAGAAGGAACAACCACAGCAGACAACAAAACCCAGAACTTGTCCCAGATGCCGACATCCCCGCGCACCACCTTTGTCTCCTTTTCCCTCTTAACAAAAGAAACAAGAGACAAAACCAAAGCAAGATACACTCCTGCCCCTCAAAAACAAGACAACCAAACAACCAAAAACAGGAAAAACCAATAAGATAAATGACAAAGCAAACCACAGCAGAATTAAAGTCCGCAAACGGCACTGAGTTCATTCTGCGTCTGGGCATGGGGCTTGACCTGGAACGTGGTGGATGTACACAGTGACACACCGTTGGAGAAGCTACATCAATTGCCGCTCGCTCTCTGGTTAGGGTTAGGATCACTCGTCTGCTTCACCTTCTCATGCCCATGCTTTTTGAGATGAGAGGAACTGACAGGAGGTGTGAGGAGCTGAGAGTATCTCATCCTCATGTGCAGAGTCCAGCTTTCCTGTCTCAGGTTGCCAGATTCAGACCATGACAATTACACACACACATACACTCACACACACACTCCCATGTGGTCTGTAGGCATCACTGGATGTCCCATTCACTCTCTCCCATTGGCTCCATTGGCAGTGCTGGAGAAGACTTTCTTCTTCCTGGAGGTCTATTTGGCCTGCTAAAACTTGTCCCTGGAGGAATCCCCTCCTCAAATCCCCCTTCTCAACCTTCTTCATGGGGCCTGGGAAGCTTACCTGAGGTGGTGGTAGCAGCACAGGTTCACGTCTCTGATTAAATTCTTCAAAGATTGCAATCTTGGGATCCTCTGACTGTTACTTGGCCTCTGGCTTTAAAATCACAGACTTGCTAGCCAGCCTAGCCCTCACAGCTGATAGGTGTGGTCTGGGAGCTTTCTGCTTCTCTGGGTGTGGTGTTTCTTGGTCCCACTGTCCCAGAGTGCTTTTATCTGGGAGCGGAATGCCCTTTGACCTTCACCGTCCTGTTGCTCCTTGGTCATAATGCCTTTGGCGTGTTAAGGCCCAGAAAGAAGGCCCTCATCATATACTGGCACCTTGATATTAAACTTCCTAGCCCCTAGAACTGTGAGGCAATTGACTGTGTTCATTATAAATTGCCCGGCTCCCACTGCTTTGGGGTAGTGGTACACAACAGACTAAGAATTCTCTAGGTGCCCTGTGGAAAGGAGCCAGGGTAGACTTGCTCTTTTACATCTCAGTATTTTCCTTTGCATAATATAGTAATGAAACACTCAGATGTCGCCTCATACATGTTTTTATTTTTAAGATTGAGTAGTCATGTTCCATTTTTTTTGTCAATACCACATTTTATTTATTCCTTGATCAACATCTGGACACTTAACAATGCTGCTGTCAACAATGACATAAAGATAGCTGCTTTCAATTCTTTTCCATGTTTACTCAAAAGTGAGGGTCCTGGGTAAGTAATTTTCTTTATTTTCCTCTGTTGTTAATCGTGGATTATTCTCTCACCAGCACACATCTCTAGCACCTCAAACATGTCCGCTTTGGCTTCTTTCGTCTTATTGCGACTCAGACTTGCCCATCTCTAGTGGTTCATGATGAGTATCTCTCTATGCTGATGATCACTCAGTATGTACCTAGGAAGATGCTCTCTTTTGGGGCTTTGTGCTTTAACTGGGCTGTTTCATTGGGGCATGTTGGAGTTCAGGAGTTCTTCAGATCTTCTAGATGTTAGCTCCTCATTAGACTCATGACTGACAAATGTTCCCCCCCCCATCAAACATCTGTTTTTCTACTATACCAAGTAAAGTGTTCAGTTTTATGAAATTCAGTTCATCTACTTTTAATTATTGTCATGTTTGAAAATCACCATCAAACCCTATGTCGTAAAACTTTTGCGTTTTCTTCTGTTTTTTATAGTTTACTCTTAAAAAACATGCATTTATGTGTGTGTGTGTATGTGTGTGTGTGTGTGTGTGTGTGTGTGTGTGTGTGTGTGTGTGTGTGTGTGTGTGTGTGTTGAGAGCATATATGCTACAGTGCACCCATACAGGTCCAAGTACAACATGCAGAAGTCAGGTCTCTCCACCATGTAGATTCTGAGAACTGAACTCAGTCAATCAGGGAGGTGGTAAGTGCCTTTATCCACCAAGCCTACTGTCCAGTCCATGCAGTTCTGTCATTTATATGTAGGTGTCAGATCCACTAAAACAATGTCAATGTACATTATAAGCCAATGGTAAACTCCATTGTTATGTGTCAAAAACTGGATTTCCTGACACCATTGCTGGAAACAACATATATTACCCAGTAAATAACCTTGTCAGCACCAGAAGAGTTTCAAAAACAATTCATGCAAACATGGCCTTAAGATGGACTTTTTTCCTAATGAGTGTGTCTTGACCAAGAAATGTCTAAGTGTCAGAGAGACAGGGAGAGAACCATTTCAGCAAGAGAGTAGAAGAAACCTTTGTGCCAGACCATTGAAATATCTGCAGACACAAAACCTGTTGATGTATTCAAGAAGGTGCTATGTTTGCCCTTCCCTGCTCTTCTATGCCCATGTTGTAGAAAAATAACTTTGATGACTATTAATTACTAGCAGATGTATCTTAGTGATGTATCTCACTGTCCTTAGGTAGTCGGAATGAGTGTTTCTTGTGAATCCATCCACACCTTTCTTTGAACCTCAGTTATTCCACATTGGGCCACAGACGACCACACTAATCTTATTTTCATAGCCAGGGACATAGATAATGGCACATATGTTTAAATCAGATTATCACTCTGCATCCTGGTTCAGGAGACATCCCCACCTTCCCCAGACTCATCCTTCGTCAGTCACACAAAAACCCCTTTCCAGGTCTTAAAGTTTCTCTTTCTCAGACCTGACCTGTGCCTCTTGCCACCGCCTGCCTTCTCCTATAGAGATGACATCATACCAGCAGAGGCCCATGTGCATGTAAAACACACTTGGAGAAATGGTTGTCACCTTCTTGTCAAGGTCCTGTGACTCCCACACCAAACTCTTACTTGTAGGTGCTTTTGGCAGTTGAGCGATGGGCTGAAAGGAAGATCTGCTTCTGTGTGTTAGTGCTACAAAGTAGAAACTGGTTCCTCCTTGGACCCTATAGAGTTGAGGATAAAACCTGGGACCCTAACTCAGGTATTATTTGGGAACAGTTACACCAAGAGCAGGAATCGGCAACCTATGATTTGAGCAGGTGGTAAAAGGAGAAGGAATCATGAGAGAGAACCATCGCCTCACAGAGTCAGTGAGTTAGGAGGGCATCAAAGTTTGTCCTGAGCTTCTTGGTTTGGTTTTTAAGGGGATCACAGGAGATGCCCATGATTAACACAAGCATCCCCCACCCCCTCCTTTCTTTCCTTTGAGGTAGGATCTCACCATGCTCACGGTTGCCCTTGTGATCTCCCTGCCAAATGCTAGGATTGCAACCATACTGCACGATGCTTGGAAACAGTAGCTTCTTTTAAAAACAAGGCTCAGGTTTAGAGCCGGTGGGTGAATAAACTCCATTGTTTGAATAGCTCATTTTCAATTAAGAATTTTTATGTCTGGGCTTTAAAGTCTAACAATGCATAGGTCCTACGAAGGGGCAGAATTTTGTTTGCTCTAAATGGTCAAAGGAGAGACTCCCACAGGGTATAGGACAACATGCTTTCCTAGATGCTGGTGGTGCCAGGTAGATGTGGGACTCCAGCTTTGTCCAGATAGCCTGCCTTCAAAGATTCCATTTGGGCCATCTTCAGCCAGCATCCTGGTACCATCTGTGCACCAGGGTTAGCAAAGAGTCCCTTGAAGTCAGCTAAGCAGAACCCGTATCCCGAATGCCTGTCTGTGCTTCATATCTGATCAGGGTCTTGCTCTCCCCCACCACATCCTAGTTGACAGCTGCTTGCTCTGGGCTGTTTGCAGTAAGAATCCTGTTAGGGCTGTTTGTCCAGAATCCTCCTCACCTTTGATGCTGCACCATGTGTGTTCCTGTGCCTCTTACTTATGACCATGCTGTATTCTGAGTTAAGCCAATCTTCTTCCTCAGCTTCAATTGTAATGGGGCCTTTGCCCGTTTCAGTGGTCCTTAATGTATGCCATTATGGTTGAAGGCCATTGGTAACTCTTTTCCTTAGTGGCCCTTAATCTGCTCTTCACTGTTCTACCCTGGCAGCAGGTGAACTGGAATGTGAGGGTTCTGGGGTTCTGGGAATCCTTGGACTTTCACATTCTGGTGATCTCGGGGCTAAAGTTTGTTACAATTCTGCTGGTACTCTCAGTCTTGAGATTCTTTGAAACGCAAAATGATGCAGGCAGATAGGAGATCCATGTAGGGGAAGGGTGAAAGTCAAGACCCTATATAGCTCAGCTAAGTTTTGCTTACTGAAAGGCTCATTTTGGTTACTTCTTCCATTTAGAAAGCTACCTGATGCTTGACTCTGCACATTTCACTAATGTGAGCACATTCTTCTATACAATGGGTACCAAGAAGGAAACTGTGCCTGATGTAGAGTTTCCAGGAAGTAGTAGCATCCTTGAGAACCATAAAAGGAGCTTCCAGACATAAGAATAAATTTTCCTGAGCCCTCCAGGTAGAATATTTGTTTCTGTTTAGAAACAGAATTTTATTGTGTAGCCCTTGCTGCCTGGAGGTCACTATGTAAACCAGGCTGGCCTTGAACTCACAGAGATTCCCTGCCTCTTTGCCTCCTCTGTGCTGGGATTGAATGTGTACCCCACCATGCCCCTCTTCTTTGGAGATTTTGATGAAGACTGAAGTCTGATACTCTAGTGGGTCGATAGAGAAGCATGAGCAAATGTCCACAATGATGCCTGGATCTGAGTGTTCCCCGAGCTCTTCACATATTCTCTGGTTCATTGTTGTGGCAGGAGTCTTTTCAATAATGCCGCAGTTTTCATGAGTACCACTGGACCCTAACAAAAACACCCCTTCTCTTGGTGGAACACCATGGCAAGGGTGTGTGATCCTGAATCTCCACGGCACAAAGACCTTACAAGTTTCAACCTTTATAATGACACAGATGTTGCTGATTTTAGCCTCATGCACTTCTTCTTCTGCACGTGTGACATTATTCCACAGACATTCAGCATGCACAGTGGACATTCTTGGGGGGAGTGCTTTTGTACTTGCACGGTGTCCTTGTCATCTCTGTGTATCTCTGGAATATTTCTATCTCCCCAGAAGAACCTCAACATTTGTGAGCCAGGGTTAGTCACAGCTCTTCTTAACTCCTATATCTTCTATATTTGGTTTGTATGAATATGTCTGTTTTGTATATTTCATAATAAAAATTGATAAAAACAGTCCTTTTTTGTTGCCTTTTGGAACCCAGCAGAATGTTCTCAAAACTAATCCAGTTGTGGTACTTATCAGAACATAATATTTTGTTGTTGTTCTACAAACACATCACATTTTTGTATCTATTTTCCTGAAGCTAGACAGTGGACTACTGCCTCGGGTGCTGCTCTGAGTTGGACATTATTTTGACATAAAATCTGTTTCTATGTCTCTTGTGCATGTACATAGGTGAGAAACACAGTGTTCTGACATTCCCCAGGCTGTCCCATAGTGACTGTGCCAATTCATTTGCCTACTCTTGTAAAAACATTTATCTTTATTCTTTATTCATGTATGTTCTTTATTCATGTATGTTTGCTAGCATGTATGCCTGTTTTCCATGTGTGTGCAATGCCCATTCAGTCAGAAGATGATGTTGGATCCCCAGGAAATGGAGTTTCTGGTGTTTGTGAGTAGCCATATGGGTACCGGGAACCAATCCAGCTCCTCTATAAGAACAGCCAGTGTTCCTAAGCATTGGGCATCTCCAGACCCTTCCCTTACACTTTTAATAAAAGGGAACAATATTATGGGTTTTTCCGAGTCTTCATTTCTACCTGCTGTTTAGATTTTCCTTTTGAATACTAATGAGGCTGGAATATCCCTTTTCTTTCTTATTAGTTCTTTGAGGTAGGTTAGAGCCTTAATAAGTAGGAATTGATCCTAAAAATACTAAGCTGACAACTTAAACACAGACTGTTCTGAAGTTTCTGCTTAGAAGCTTTTGCACTTACACATCTGCATCACAAGAATGACAGCAACATGAGAAACAAGGCAGGCAATGACTGATGGCCTGACTAACTCATTACTCCTTACACTGGTTTTGGAATTCAGGTAACTCAGGCCCACTTCTGCTTGGCATAATGTTGAGGCATATTGTGTGTGTGTATGTGTGTGTCAGGGGGAATGCAGCCAGCTAGTCTGATGAAACTTATGTTATCCGGTAGCTGTTTCCTGCTGAGCAAGCTTGAAGTCTGCCCTGCCTGGTGATTGGTGATGCATGATTATCGAGATGCTAGAGACCAATGAGAGAGAGAGAGAGAGAGAGAGAGAGAGAGAGAGAGAGAGAGAGAGAGAGAGAGAGAGAGAGAACACAGCTAGGGGAGTCTCTGGCTGCCAGTGGGAAATTGGGAGGGGGTTTATAGGTTTGCCCCATAATAAAGGAGTCTACAGTTTGCTTCTCATCAGACTTCCGGGGTCTGAGGGCCCATTATCACCCCCTCCCCCAAGGAGTACCCAGATAGAATGCCATGTAACACTGTATGACTCACTATATCAAGCTTTTGCATCATCCAGTGTAAATGTGGACAATGCCAGAACATTACATAGTTACATTAGAAATTAAGTAACACATTGATATAGCCAGCTGTATCCCCGGAAAATACTCATATGCTTGAGAAATGTAATTTAGTCCAATCCAAAAGCATCTTAATACGACATTAAAATGCTGCTGTTGAGAAACTGCTTACCACCCATCCTTACTGACTTCTCATACATTTGTCATCTCACAGTTATGTACTGGAGCAGGGTTTAGCTTGGTCCAGGAAATCAACCACTCTATACCCATAACCACAGTACTCTGCTCCACTGATGATGGTTCTCTTCCATTTAAAAACTGAGTGTTGTAGTTGGCCAGTTTTTTTGTGGGGGGAGAGGGGGTGTTAAAGAGTGTTTCTACTTCTGCTGGGAGGAGGGAGGCAGAAAGTCCCCAGGGGCTGGCTTAGGGGAGCATGTCTGAGTCTATAGTGGCACATCCTTGACTTTCCTTCAGCCCCTAAGTCAGGTGGATAGATATCCAGTCTCAATCTCCCAGAGAGATGGTACAGATAAATGCTGGCATAAGGGGGGCTTAAGATAATGACATAAAGATATAAGGGATGCTTTCTCACTAAAGCACCCCTAAACAACAAGGTTTCCATGTATTCTTCATTCCCATAGGGAAATTTGAAGAACTGGGAAGTCTAGAATGGCAATCCCTATATTTTTTATTCTCTCAAAAGACATTACAATCGAGTCTACCTTGTGCCTTTCATCCCAAATTTTTATCCAAATTGTAAGAGCCAGTGACTGTCACTTGACCTTACCATAGCTCAGCTTGATCTTGCCTTTCTTTCTGAGAAGTCTTATAATCACAATTGAGCTGTAGGACTCTGAACACAGAGTTCTGGTGGCAACCTTGGAAATAAGGGCAGGCATTGCTTATTAAAGAGTACAGGTGATGGCCAGGGTGGTACAGATGTTGGAAGCCTGCATTCTTGAATTCTACTTAGACACCATCAGAACTTGGAATGTTTCTCAGGATCTGCAATTTCATGTTTGTAGGATGTATCTAGGCTCCCCCCCTTTCCCTTTTTGGTTTATGGAGACAAGGTTTATCTTATCTAGGTGTTCTGGAACTAGCTCTGTATTCAAGGCCAGACTCAAGCTCACAAAGATATGCCTGCCTCTGCCTCCTGAGTGCTGGGATTAAAGACACATACCACCAATGCCCAGTTTATATCTAGGCTCTAAAATAACATAAAGTCTTCCAAACTTTTCTATTTTACTCTGGCTATTATATATACATGCCTTTATTTTTCAATGCGCATATATTACTCCATTTTTAACCACATATTGATTCATGGTAGAATGGGCGACAACATTGCCCAGTGGGTAAAGGTGATTGCTACAATGACTGATGAGTTGTCTTTGATATCTGGAACCCATGTGTGGAAGGACATAACCAACTTCCACAAACTGTCTTCTGATACACATGTGCTCTCATGACACGAGGGCCCCCAAATAAGTAAAATAAATGTAATGAAATTATTTTAAAATTTATGATTTTTTTTACTGATAGACATAACATTTTTGGTTTTCATTTAAATATTATCATAAGAAATATATCGGCACATATGTCTTTGTGGATGTTTCCAAAGATTACTCCAGTAGAAAAGGAATCCCTTACTGAATGCATTATTTCAGTAAGTGCTCACAATTACAGTAAAGGGAACATCTGCTTCCTTACAATTTAAGTTAATGGTCCTCTAGACCAAATCTGGTGTTTTTAGCCTGAGTTTTAGTATCTTCTTAGGAAGTGTCCTAATTTCAAAGAATTATCATAAAAAAATCTGGATATCATTTCACCATCATGGTCATCTTTTAAAAAAACCTTGATGTAAACAATCCAAAGTTGATTTAATTATATTCATTCTTTATAATAACTATATAAACAGGAGTTAGTGATCCAATGTGTAGTTGAAAAACAAAAGGCAAATTAGTTGTGCAACATTGTACAACTAATCTGAATACTTCATGTTTCTGGTTTGCAAATAGAACAATGTAGATAATGCCTTGCTTATCTCCTACATGGAGTACTTCAAGAATCAGGTAAGGCACAGATGGATTCAGTTTGACTGTTATTGAGATGACATGATGTGGGCACAGTTGAAATTCCTTTGGGGAGGTGTGCAGAGCAGAGACACTAAAGAGATACAAGGTCTGGGTATCTAGTCTCGGGGAAAACCCCATCTTATTTTCCAAACCGTAACCAGCCCCACAACATGGATGCACGAACTGCCTATGAACTGGGCTGAGCCTGTTCGATCTCACAGAAAGCTTGTGCACGTTTCTCAGACAGATATGCTTCTCCAGCAGCCATGAGTAGGTCTTGTGCATCTGTGTGCTCTGCTTCTACCGCTGGAAAGAATTTTAAAAGGATATATATATATATAAAGGCAATGAAATGAGGAAGAAAGTTGTATTGGTTCTGGTCAATACCTAAAGTCCCCCTTACAAAGGGCTCTTAGCAAGACAAGTGCAGAGCAGTGTTTCAGAATTTCACATGTTTTCCCCCCTCAGAATTATCTTTCTTTTTTTTAAAAAATTTTTTCTTAGAAACAAAACTCTATTGATAGTTTTTTTGTTTTTTGAAACACAGGGTGCAGCAGTCTGAACAGTAACTGAAGTATTGTCTTCCTTCTTAGAATTCTGTTGTGAAACTTTTAAGCTATGGATTTTTTTTTTTTAAAATGCCGGCAAATGAAATAAGCTTTTTATTGAAAGCTGAAATCAGTTCCATCTAAAACAGATGAGCTGGACCCTAAGAAACGTACTAGAAAATATACACTCCTCGGTGGAGATAATACACTTCACTTAACTGAATTATAGTAAGTGTAAATACCATGCAAACAGTTTAAGTGTCCTGGTTAGTTTTTTTTGTAAATTAGATACAAGGTAGGGTCATCTGGGAAAAGAGAACCTCAGTTAAGAAAACGCCTCCATCATACTGGCCTGGAGACAAGTCTATGAGACGTTTTCTTCATTAAAGATCGATGTGGTAGGGCCCAGCCTACTGACGGTGATGCCATCCCTGGGCAGGTGCATGAGCTGTGTAAGGAAAGAGTCTGAGAAAGCCACGGGGGAAGCCAGTAAGGAGAGTTCCTTCACGGCTTCTTCAATTCACGCCTCCAGGCTCCTGCCTTGAGTTCCTGCCCTGACTTCCCTTCATGTGGGAATGTAAACTATAAATTATAATAAGCCCTTTTGTTCCCAGGTTGGATTTGGTCAGTGTTCTGCCAATGGAAATTAAAAAGCACAATAGGACATTTATCAATTGATATATATTTTTTTCATATTAAGAAACAAAATACAATTAATATATTGTTTTCACTTTTCACATGCAATTTCATTGAAAATTTTGTGGTTTCTACATACACAAGTGTGGTATGAGGAAAATAAACATGCCTGGTATATACAAAGAGTCTTTTAAAAAGCAGGTGATACTGAAAATTATCGGTAAGGATTTTCAAACTCAAGTATTGCCTGCCATTTTTCTGTTGTTTTGATAAAACATTCTGACAAAAGCACCCTGAGAGATTAAGGGTTCACTCTGAGACACATTTCTAGGGTACAGTTCATTATGAGGTGAATCATGGTAAATGGGAACTGTGGAAGAAAGAGGTTGGTCACAAGTGTGGCTAGAGGCGTATCTTCTAGATGACTTGAGATCAAAAAAAAACTTTGAAATTTCACTTGACCCAAGTCAGAGTGGCTAAGATGGAAAGACAAGGTTGTTTCTTCACCTATGTATCTTTCTTTGACCCACAAATTCTGCAACTCTTTAGGTATTTAGCAATCACTTACTGGCTAAGGGCATTAATAATGAACTCAGAAAAAGTAAGCTACAGGGGCCACAAAGTCACCTCTAAACCTTTAGCGTCTGATTCAGAGTCTCCAAGGAGGCTGGAAGTCTTTCTCAGTGTCTCTCATGTGAGAAGACCATCTACTTCACCCTCTATGCAATGTCACTAGATGTTGTACAGCTCCATGGTGAGTGTCAGTGACTTTATTCTGCCAGTGCAACCCGGGTAGTAGGCTTGGACCCACAGGTGTGCTTGCCTGTGTCTTGTGTTCATGGTGTGCATAGATTCAGCAGTTTATCAGCTGCTTTCTTTGTCTTTTATCTGCCGGGCATTAAGGTGACAATTTTCCCTGTGTTAAGGGCTCTGAAGACGCCGATGTGTGCTGATCAAGATAACGATGTTGTAAAAGGCTCCAAGACACAGATAAACCTGTGACTGATGTAGTGGAGAGCAGTTACCATCCCCTTGACCTAGAGGTGTGGTTGAAGTTCATGCCTGTGAATATCCCTTCACTGTGAAAATAACTTTCACACTCAAGTAGTACAGCTTTTTCTTGTCAGTTATCACATGAGTTCTATTTAATATTATAATAAAACCCAGAGCCAGATATTGGGAGAAAAGCTGAAATATCAGAGAGACAGGGAATAAACCACAGCCAACTGTTACCCAGCCAGCTCCTCAGGCCGTACTGGGTAGGTCCTATCTCCACGAGTCCTCAGACTGACTGGATGTGCAGGCTGAAGGTAAGTACTTCTGCCTCCTCCTCCCTCTCTTTCCCTCACCAGATTTTTCAACTGTTGGATCAACTTTCCTAGTGCTAGAATTAAAGATGGGAGCCACCACCTCCTGGTTCTGTTTGGCTGTGAATTCACAGAGATCCAAAGGATCTCTGCATCCTGACATGGGTCACCACTCCCTGACCTTCATGGCTTGGCTCCGTGAGTAGCTCCGCCCTCTAATATTCCAGACTATTCTTTTTATTAAATATATAAAATAGCACCACAGTAATTGCTCAGCCACTCTCTCCAGATGCCCAAAGGATTCTCTGAGCCTACGTCCCCCATAAACCCGTGACCCTGCCTGCGACAGAAACAGCTGCTTCCTTTGCTTCAGATGCCACCAAAATCTCAGCAGCTGACAATCAAATACAAAGCTAGAGCATAAACTGGAGCCAGAGGCTAAGTAAAGAAATGAACTGGTAGGTTCATGTGTCAAAGATACTGTGCCCGTATGTGCATTTAGATGTAAGCTTTGTGG
This sequence comes from Phyllotis vaccarum, assembly GCA_033318265.1. Lineage (NCBI taxonomy): Eukaryota > Metazoa > Chordata > Mammalia > Rodentia > Cricetidae > Phyllotis > Phyllotis vaccarum. The sequence goes on from JARWLC010000011.1 coordinate 64,708,626, forward strand.
TATCTGTGTGGGACGTGACATTTGACTGGTCTGACCTTTAAAATGTCATTTTACTCAGAACAGGGACACTGAAGACACAGCAAACTCTGCCAGTCTTCTCTGGAGGCTCCCCGTTACTTTTTCTCCTCTATTTTAGGGCTGGGGGGGGGGGGCGTTCGAGGAGAGCCTTTAACACAGCGTTTCTCAGCCTTCCTAATGCTGCGGACCTTTAATAGAGTCCCGCATGTTGTGGTGACTCCCAACCATTAAATTACTTTGTTCTGCTTCACAACCATAATGATGCTACTGTCATGAGTCAAACTGTAAATATTTAATATGCAGGATATCTGATATGTGACCCCCAAAGGGATTTCAATGCAAAGATTGAGAACCACTGCTCTATGGGTCCACGGTCCTCTGTGGGTACCACAGGTCCCTTCAGTGCCTTCCTGCTCTTCCTTCAGGACCCTCTTGTTCTCAGAATATAGATGTCTGGGTGTCCTCCTCTATGAGGGGTACCATTTCTTTGTCACTGCTCCTCAAAGTCCATTTGTAGCACCCCCAGGAGCAGCCGGGGACAAAGCCAAGGGCAGATCTTCAGCCCCTCCCATAATCACAGAGGAAAGTCAGGGAAGGTCTCGTCTTTACACACAACTGTTAAGGTTTTAGGGTTGGTGAGACTGTGGAGAAGGGAGGCCTTTGGTTTGCTCCTGAGAGTGTGCGGATTGTTTGGACACTAGCCAAGGAATGGTAAGTGCCTTTTGAATAAACATACTCTGTACCTGGAAACTCACTGTCATCTTTCAGAAGTGAGCACATACGCATTAGTATTACATATCTCATATACTTAAAGATATAAAACTTAATCTTAAAAATTTACCAGAGAACGTTAAATACGGTTATAGGTTTAGCACCATGGAAGAAGTTCAGCATCCACCACTGAGTTCAAAAGTGAAATCCTAGAACAGCATGCATCACATAAAATCATTGAAGTGCAAATAAAATGTAGAAGACTCTATAAAGTTGATAAATAGTTGTGTGTCTATTCATAAAGAAAAAAGGAAGGCTGGGAGGCAGGCAGATCTCTGAGTTTGAGGGCAGCCTGCTCTACAAACTGAGTTCTAGGACAGCCAGAGCTATTACACGGAAAACCCCTCTCTTAAAAATAAAGAAAGAAACAAAGAAAAATCAGTGGGCAAACAGTTCAGAGTGATATTGGCAAGGGGGAGGGGAAGTGGGGGCTGATTTGGAAATGCTGGCTTTTCATATTGCATCCATTTGTTATTCAGGATCATTTTATTTGAAGTGTTCTAGTGAAAAATTGCTGTAATAACAAAACAAATAGTAAGCACAGCCATCTAGTTTAACACCCAAGGCCAGGGCAGTGGCAGGAGGCTTGCTTTCATCTCTCAGTCACCAGCCCATCCCGCTGTCAGCTTCTCCCAATACCCCCCAGAATTAATTTAGTTAATTAATGCATCTCCATGTATGCATGCATTTGGAAAGGGATTACATGTACAGAGAGTTTGTGTTGTGCCCTGAAACATTCCCTTTCCTCCTCTGAGATAGAAGATAAATGACCTCTCTAAAATTATAGTGTCCTCCCCTTCAGGCCCAACATTTTTCCCAATTAAAATAAATACATATTGGTAGATATTTCTCAAACAAATCAAAGTGTAGACAAAATCACTGAGTGGAGCAAAGTGATAACTTTAGTTGAATGTGCTCGAGAAGAGGGTTAACGCTCAGGCCTAGTTCAGTGGAACAGCCCGCAGTGCAAAATGGCAAATAATTGAAACCTTGAAAATTCATGTGGATTAAAGAAAATTAAATTTCAAGAATTTTCATTTAGTCTTTTTATTATTCATTGCACCGTAGTTGATGGTGAGTACATAAGGCTAGAAAGAGCCCTGATGAGGGCTGGAGTGTTGATTTTATGACTAAAAGAAGCAATCACACCAAGCACCATCACCATCTTCACCATGTCCTCACACTGAATCGCACATTTGACTAAGAGATGCCATTGACACATAGACAGAGGGAAAAACCATCCGTCTTTTTTTTTTTTTAATTTAAGATTTTAAAAAATATATTTTCCATACCAACCGCAGACTCCCCTCTCACCCCTGCCTCCTGCTCCCCAGTGGTCTCTCTCCCAACACCCCACAACCTCCTCCAAAAAGGTAAGGCCTCCTATGGTGACAATTGAACCAACCTAGTGGGAACTCACCCATCAGTCCTTTAAATGTAGATTTTGTAAAAATTATGTACACCTTGTAAAAAGTAAAAATTCAGAACTTATTAATATTAATACAAAACTGCTTATATATAGTAGCAGAAAGTCACATTTAACTGAAGTAAAGTGTCCCTGAAGTCACATCAAGTGTGGCTCCTCAGTGACTCAAGTGTCATTCTCCTCACAGCAGAGGCTTGAACAGGGAAGCCCTGCTCTGTAGATGCCATTTCCACTTCTTCCTTGTTCTCCAGCAGCTCACACAGTCGGGTAGATGGCATATGAAGCAATTCCACAGTTGTTGTTTCGGTCTCGGGCCATCTTTATGTAGCCGTTCATGCCCCATCTTTCACCCCAGCTGGAAGAAGAGCATGTTCTCCATTCAGCAGAAAGAACACAACATGGAAACTTCATGACTTAACTCCAGATTGAAACAGAGACAAAGGCAACACTTAGAGACAGGATGAGAGAAGGCAGAGGGTCAGCTCCTGGCTACCAACTGTTGCTTCACATAACTGTGAATCCCAGCAGAGGTGGGACAGGTCATCTCCACACCCATATTTGCCTCAGAGCTAGAGATGAAATGGTTCAAATTCCACCTTAGAACTCTCCAAACCAAGACAGAGTCTTATCGTTATAATCACCATAAACTTTGTATTCAAAATATGTGGGGTAAATTGCAAAAACTTGCACCCAAGTACTGCCTGCAAACAGTACTTTCTTTTTGTGTTTCAAACATAAATGTTTTTGCTGTTTATACCTGTTCTTGACCAGCCAGTACTTCCTGCCATCTGACTCTTCTCCATAGCCAACCACCAGGACAGCGTGATCCAGATTCCTGCTGCTACAGTCGGCCTCATAATACATGCCTGGCAGATAAAACCAAAGCTGAGCGAGGGGCTCCAGTGATCCCGCAGTGACTGCTGTTACCCACAATAATGAAAACATTCCTAATTTCAGTGCAATGACATACAGGCAAGAGTGATTCTGTGTTAGCAAGGCTTGGGACGTAGTAGAAATAAGTGTTAGCATAATTCCTTAGGAAAAACACTTGCTTCTGTGGTTGCTAAAAACTCAACCTTCTTAGAACGTGTGTCAGTCCGAGGAAAACACACGAAATACAAAATACAGGAATCAAGAAGCACCCCTGAGACTGAACTACAGAAATGGACATCTATTTAAAATCATAAAGCAATTGCAAAAAATTAAATAAAATTAAGCCACATAAAACACGATTTTGCTAATATAAAAAATGTATACATGTTCATGGAATTGTGTTTAATTAATGTCAAGTAGAAAGAACACATAAATATTTTTCCTGTTGAATGCAACATCTACAACTCAAAATATTTACATCAAACTTATATATCAAAAAGTCATCAAATTCTCAGACATATTCCCCTGATTACACACTTACCACCCTTATAGAACCTGAAGGAGTGGTGGTGAGTGTCAATTCCAGCAGAGATGGGTCCCACAGTGGCCACGGCCATCATAAGGGCATCCTCACTAGCTGGGATTCTCACAAAGCCTGTGACATTAGCTGCAGAATACTTAGGACTGTATCTGCAGGGTCCATTCTTTGAAAGACAAAGGTAAAAAAATGTCATGGTTATTCATTCACCTCCTGGAGAACATGAGTCAGACTGTACTCAGCTGAGTTGTCATCCACACAGGTGACTCAGCATTTACTGCTGAGGCTTTCCAAGTATAAAACATCACAGGACCTGAAAGCTGGTAGATTTCAGTGGCCGGTATAACTAGCCTATGTGTCTTCAGTGACACTCCATACATACTCCTATAGATAATTCCATAGTGGATAAATCTGTACTATTTGTGGAATGGTTTACATATACTCCATGTAAACAGAAGCAGGGCATACATAGAAGCCATGGAATCAAACCAGTATGCAAAGGCTGGCACTTTCTTGGCAGCAATTATCAATTCATAGGATGGATTCTACCATGGAAACAAGTTTTGAAGACTGTTTTAGCTTTGCAATTGTTCGGCTTTCTAAACCTGATCAGAAAAGTCAACATTTTAGGATTTGAACTTACCTGCGCTTCATAAGGATAGGATACCCTCGTGTCTATGCCTCTGTTTTCCTTCACATACCGGAAGGCAAACTCCATCAAACCACCATCACAGGCGATATTGCCGTAGGACCAGGAGCAGTCGATTAGGTTCTGTTCACTAAGAGGGACCAGTTTGCCTGTTTTCCGGAACATTTGTCCTTCTAGGGAACCGACAGCACTAAATGCCCAACAAGCACCACAACTACCCTAGAAAGGAAGAAAAAGCTGTCGTCCACAAAATCAATATAGAAGTTTGACAGCAATTCACAAGACACAATAATTTCACTAGTAGTAGTGAACTGCATGAAGGTCCATAGTCAGCGAAACAAGAATGGCATTTCTTTCTTGACTTGGCTGTGGACAGTGATACCTGAGACTAAGTCATGTCCTACCTGGTTTTTCACAGGAGTCACATAGCCATGATCTCTCCAATCCACAGACTTGGGGACATCACCAAGCAGAGGCTCCTCAAATACATTCATCTCTTTGGGTTCCATGCTTTGAAAGCCAGTCATCAATTTCTTGAATTCTGTATTGGTCTTCAAGAAGAAGTAAACATATCATTGCAAAGGGGGAGATGACATGCTGAGAACTGGATAGAAGAAATCATGTTCCGTAGTCCATGTTACACTCACCAAATCCCCAAAGGCGTTCATCTCCAGGCTGAAACTGTGCTTCCCCTTAGCATAGTCCTCATTGTGTAGCTCAATCATTTTTTTGTTGTTCTCCCACACAGCTCTCTTCTGTCCTTCTTCACTCTGGAATAAACATAGTATGTGTTCATTCTAATTTCAGCCCAGCCCTAGTTCCCTCAGTGGACCTGCTGTTGCCTATGATGAGAGCCAAGGGAAGCTGTATACCCGTGAATAATCCAGACCCCATGTCAATAGGGTGGTTTTCCATCAGTGTCATAAAGCATGGCATGTGGTCAAGCCAGGGAGGAACTGGTTTTCTATGTAAATTTCCCACAGGCAGGACCATTGTCTCTGTGTTACCTCTGGGTAGTTTCCATGGTACCAACCGTGCTGTATGTTTTCCCGTGTCTTGTCTTCCATTCATGCCATTCAGCATCCAGAGTGGGGTCATGTATTGGAGCAGCTGTGATCACCCCCAAGCAAAGAGTGGCCAGGAAGAAAGTGGGAATCATGATTCCAGAGCCTAGAGATGGTGAAGAAATGAGATTCTGATGGCATCAATGCTTTAATAAACTCTTATTTCTACACAAAATATTAAGGTCATTATGGTAGAATAAAGTTATTTTAGACATCTTTCAATGATTGCTGACACAGCTAAGAATAAGTACACATAAACCAAAAAATTCTGTGATTCAGACAAAATGAAGAGCATTTGCCAAGAGCTACAGGATTTGGAGTGTGTGTGTGTGTGTGTGTGTGTGTGTGTGTGTGTGTGTGTGTGTGTGTGTGTGTTACATTTAGCTCACTACACATTCTGAATGCACCTGAGGTTCAGAAGGATAAGACACCAACTAACTTCTTAAGACATAGTTGGCCCAGGTTTGATCCCATTGATGCTGAGATCTTCTAAGCTAACTATAACTTAAGCACAGAGTAATCTCCCATTACATACAAAGAGATTTGTAAGACATGGGTGGGATCACAAGCCATCTTTTCTTGGCTGTCTACACCGGGAGTGAGACTGCCTTGGCTCTTTCCCTTCTGAAATCTTTCTAGAACATCTCTAGAGAATCTTGGAAGGGCAAGAGTTAGGTATTTGTCTGCCCTAGAAAGGAAGAGCCTTCAGAGTTCTCCCTCACTGTCTCAATGAGGAGGGTTCCATGATTGAGTACAGGTTGCCATAGCCACCAACTTAGGAAGGGAACAAGGATAGACTAATGCCAGATTTAGGCTTCATAAAGTTTTGCTAGGACACTCCAGAAAGAGCTATGCCAGAGTCATGCCACATGCTACTCCATGGACCCGTGCCAGATGACACCAGAGGATCGCCCTGACATTTGTTTATATGCGGATGATGACTCTTTTGGCTTTGGGAGTGATGGCCCTGGCAACTCATATAGAGGACAAGTGGTACTTCCTGTACCATGTAACTAGTGGCACCCTACTAGGTTCTGCTCACTCAAACGACACCTTTGCCTGATTTCTTATTGTTGAGTCTTTGCACACACTTGGCCTCCTGGTTGGTCTGGCAACTTCCTCAGATCTAATGAACACTACTTTGCATTCCCATACCCTGTCAGTTAAAGTTGGGTTGATACTCGCATTCCTGAAGGAGCTGGATGCTGCTCTAAGGAGACTCTCCTGGGTGCCCTCCCCCTGTCAGTTCCCAGTCTGCCTTGACAGAGCTTAGGGGCTCACCTGGGATGTCCACAGCTGAGCAGGTCTTCAGAAGTTGCTGGAATCCTAGGCTCTGTCTCATTGCATGTGGATCCAGGCTTTAAATCCCAAATTTGTAGCTCCGGGACAGTGTCCCTACCCAGTTATTTATTCCTGCATTTGACTGGGTCAGCAATTGGACTGGACCTCCAGGCTGTGGGACTGCAGGCATATACTGACACTGATTTACACCCTGTCCTGGGGCATTGGGTGTGAGGTGCCATGGTGGGTCCCTGCTTCAGGAAAGTAGATTGTGTGAGTCTAGTGACTTTAGCTGAGAAAGTGCTCTCACAGTGGGCTTGGCACTTGGCTCAGGGTAGAAGGTTCTAACTAACTCTGTGTGTTTTACCAACATAACCCTTCTCTTCTATTAGAAGCAGAGATTCTAATAAAAATCATTGCCAGGGCTGCCCCATGAGCTTCTGTATTCTATCTCAGTGTTTCCCTGTGATCCACAGCTAAGCTGGGTCTCCTGGTGGCTACAGACTCTGAGCTCATTCTCCCCAGTGTCAGGGAAGGTGGCCACTGGGTCTCTAGGAATGCTGAGGGAAGGCAATCCCTGTCAGAGAGGAGATGGTCAGAGCTGAGCTAGGAGTGGGGTGAGATGCAGAATGTCCTGAAACTCAGGCCGCTGGTAATTCTTTTCATTCTGTCTTTTCACTCTGGCGTCTTTCTTGTCTCACATCTACAGCACATGTTGTGAGGTCTTTGCACAGACCTTGGTGAAGAACAGGATCTTGAGGTCTGCTTTCACTGGCACCTCTGAGCCTACAGTGTGTTTCCTTGGTCTCTGCCTTGGGATTGGGTTTAGGGGCTTTTCTTTCACGAGGGTAATGCTGGACGTGAGATAGAGTTTGAACAACTCCTAAGTGAGGGTATTTGTAAATTTACAATGTGTAGGCTGAAGCTTTGTTGACCAATTAAGGAAAGTGAAGCACAAGTGTTCTAAACCTTCATCATTCAGATGAAGTATTCTTAGAAAACAGTTTTTAGTGAAATATTGCTGTGGTCTTTCTCTCTCTCTTTAATCAATGTGAATTAAGAATGTTCTAAGTTCTTTGAATAAAACATGGAGTCATATGACATTCTTATTCATAAGCTTATTTACCCTTGTGACTCTATTTATAAACCATTTAGAAACACACTCAACCTATAACATTTTCATTGTGACAAAATAGGCTGACAGGAAATTTCACAGTTCAGCAGCACACCTCTAGAATTAGGAACATACACACTGCCGTGTAACTCTCATCATCACAGTCTGCAGAGTTTCTTATTCTCCATTCCTAAACTGAAATTCTGTGCTCCTGTCTCCTCTGCCCCAGGCTCAGTGTCCACCCCTCAGTCTTCTGTGTGAGTTTGAGGACTGATAGAACAGAAAGCCTGTGTCTCCTCTACAGCCACATTGAAAGTAAATCGCTGTCCCAACTACATACGGAGATGTGGCCATCCCAACAGGAGCTGTCCCCACAGGTCAGCCTCATGGTTTCCAAGGGTGATTAATGCCTCCATATGGAGATCTCCTGCTTTATCTGCTCTGCCTCTGATGGACATTTGGCTGCCTTACTTCTTCCTCTTGCTGGTGACACTGCTGTCCCACTAGGTGACAAATGTGTTCCTAACTTCTGCTTTAATCCTCTTGGACACACTTTCTGAAGGGCAGCTGGTGGGTGTCTAATTCAGTTTTTTCCTTGTTCCCCCAGAGCAGGTACCAGTGTCCTTTACCTCCAGTCACGCCCAAGGCACACTGATGTCAGATTCTCCCGACACGGTGTGTCCTCTGTTTCTCTTTCTGAAGATGACCTCCCCAACTGTGTGTAGTGGTTCTCAGATGTGCTTCACAAGGATTTGTGCTGTGGAGAATCTTTTCATTGTCTCAATTTTCACTGGCATCTTACTCACAGGAAAGTTTTTAATGATTCTTAGCTGTTTACTAGTTATTAGTTTTGTGTTTTTAGTGAGTTTTAGGATTATCACATTTGTATTTCTTTTATTATCCTGATAGAATGGTTACACACACATACACACACACACACACACACACACACACACACACACATTTGTGTCACCTGAGTGAAGAGGACAGTTTGTGGCAATGCACTGTCTCCTTTCAGCATGTGGGTTCTGAGTATTTGAACTCAGGACTCAGGTTGGAGACAGTTCACCCACTGAGCTATCTGACAGCAGAGATCATTACTTACTTTGTTAGTCCTTCTGTTTTTATATTTAGAGTTTTAAATAATTTCCAGATAACAGCATTTAAATATTTTGGACACATGGGTAGATGTGTGTGTGTGTTTTTTTTATTTATGTTGATACTATTACTTAATAATTTTCTCTTGGTTTTTTGAACAAGGTTTCTTTGTGTAACCACTGTGGCTGTCCTAAAACATGCTTTGTAGATCAGGCTGGCCTCAAACTCACAGAGATCCACCTGCCTCTCCATCTTGAGTGCTGGGATTGAGAGAATTCACCACCACCGCCTCCACAGGGCTGGTTAATACAAATTTAAACTGTGATCAAACTCTGTCTTTTTGACTTATCAATTTCCTGTTACATCCAAAAAAATCAATTAAAAATTCCACTTCACCAATGTGGCCCCTACTTTTGCCCTAGTGGGATAAACAACCTGGCTCAGTTATCAGATAAATGATCCATTTCCTGAAAATCAATGCATCCAGAGAGGGTCTTCCAACCTCCCACCCTACAGAGCCTCCCTGAGCTGGCCTGCCAGAGAGTAGGACATCAGCCTTCATCTCTAGCCCACACCTGGGAAGAAGGAATGCTGTACAGAGAGGCCAGAAGATCTGAACAGACACACCTTGCTGCTCCTTCCCATTGGAATCAGCAGACCTGAATTCCTCATCAAAGCTATGCTCACACGCAGCTTTTCCTGGACATTTGTATCTTGGTGTCTGACATTCTATGTAGCAGTAACAGATGTCTTGTGCCTTTCACATATTAGTCTTTCTTTCTTTATACTTTTATTTTTGAAATTGTAATTCAACTACATTTCTCCTCCACTCCCTTTCCTTCAAAGCCTTGCATATACCCCTTCCTGTTTTTAAACTTCATAGCGTCTTTCATAAATTGTTTTTATATGCATATATGTACTTACATATAGGCCTATATTATAGAAAACCACAACCAATCGAAATGGTGCGCTGTGGGTCCCAGTTCCAGTGGCTACATTTACAAACACTCCCATCTAAGGCCCAGGGAACATTTGGGAAAAGAAGACATAAAGACTGTAAGAGCCTGAGGACCAGTATCTTTGCTAATGAGATTGTTTCTCTTTATAATAGCAGAAGCTATACTCATGCAATTTTTACCCAATAACTAAATGAACTTGAGTCATTGTCAACCGTGACTTCTGTAATAGGGGAGAAAGCTATGACTTCTCCCCTCACCGTTTCTAAGGTACTACAGAAAACTACGCTTTGGAGGAGCAGAGAAGGACATTAATCATGAGAACTGAAGGTATCAATAATCATATCAGTCATTCAGGGCTCCTGGTCATCCAGGCAGTGGTGGTGCATGTCTTTAATCCCAGTACTCAGGAGGCAGAGACAGGTGGATCTCTGTGAGTTCAGGGCCAGCCTGGTCTACAGAGTGAGTCCAAGGACAATTAGGGTTGTTAAACAATGAAACCCATCTCAACCCTCCCACTTCTCCCCCAAAAGGAAAATCCCCATGCATACAAAATCTGTGAAATGATGCTGGGTCCAGATCACATCAGACTTGAGTCTCACCCTGTCTCATTGTGCTCATCATTCACATGCAGTTATGGTCACGAACCAGATGCCATTACAGCAGGAGCGCCATCCTCACAGCCCTCTCTGACCACACTCCTCTCTCTCCATGTGCCCCAGACAGCATCTGCTCACACTGGCTGTCAGCAGCCATAGTCCTGCATGTGTGCTTAGCATCATCCCCTCACTGCTGATGCCTCTTCTTGGTATTTTCAGGTACTGAGCCCTACTGTGTTACTTGGTTACAAAGCCACTTTCCCTTCTGTTGGGGGTTTCCTTCAGATGGTTCTCTAACTACAGGGCCTCATCATTGTGGCAGCTGTGAGTGTAGTCCTGGTCCTTAATGAAGTCTGCCATGCTGTGCTGTGGAGTGCCTTGGAGCACTGTATTTTATCTGTCATCTATTTACCTATTTATTTAAAATTTACATTAATTTTTAGCTTTCTGAATTCACACCAAGTCCTCTTCTCCCTCCTCAAATTCCTCTGCATTTTACTTCCTTTCAAATTTATGCCCTCTTATTACTTTTTATTATTATTGTTCTGTAAACTCTCTCTCCCTCTCTCAGACACACACACACATACACACACACACACACACACACACACACTCACACGCATACTCCACACCCTGCTGAGTCCTGTTACTTTTTTTCCCCTCTAGTGTTGTACTATGTGAGAAGGCACCCTCATCGAATGAGGCCATGATTTTGGGAGCCTTGGTTATTTATGCCCTTGGGCCTTGGAATTTACATTCTACATCTTGTGCCCTCATGATTTCAGAGCTGACCATTCAAAATAAAAGATCAGGGCTGGGAGGTGGGATACAGCTGAAGCCTCATTAGCTTGGCTATGTTTCTGATCTCTGCTGGTCTGATCCACAGGGATATTACTTTCCCTTATTAAGATGGTGTATAGCCAATTTATCTTCTCCATCTCCAGAGCAGGAACACTCACATCTGCAAACTGGTTCACTCAAGACTGCATATCTGCAATGGAAATACTGTCCTAGTCCCCAGCACTGCATTGTTGGAAACCCGCCAGAACACCATTTCATGAACCCTTTCTCAGATCAGCAATCTCATTGCTCCTGGGCCTTCCATGTGATTCTGACCTGCTGTGCATGAAGCACTGTCCCAGTGAGAATGTGAGGAGCTCAGAGTGTGCCTGGAGCCTCAGCATTGCTTAGTGGTGACATCATCTACCTCAGCACCACCACAACAGCACTCTCCTCTGGGAAAACCAAGAGTAACTGGTCCTCAGAGGTGGGGCAGTCCTTCCCCTGGAACACCCAGCTCAGGTATGTATGAGCCTGGCTGTCCTATAGAAGATCTTCACTCCTTCACCATGCGCCAGGTTTATTGGTCTCATTCAGTCTGAATTTCTCTCTAGATTTCCACAAATGACCTGTTTTCTCTACATATGTAATAAAAACATTCATAAATTATGCAGTCTTTTGTGTCTGGATTATTCAAGTTTAGGCTTTTATAGCCTATCTACTACATCTACATCAGTAGATGTCAGTACTTTATATGGTTCCTTGATTAAAAATATTTCTGTATATGAATAATCATTTTAAAAAACCATTTTCAGTGGAGAGATATTTGTTTCTTCTTGTAATTTTTGGGCACTGTAAGTAATTGTTCTAGAATATTGGTGCATAAGATTATGTATGAATATATATTTTCTTTCTTCTTAGGTAAAAATATTGAAGGAGAGTTAGGTATATGTGCATCCTTCTGAGGACATAATCCTCATTGTTCCCATAATGCTATTTCACTTTACATTTGCAGACAAGAATTGGAAGGAAGTAAATTGGGGATACGTTTACCTTTCTCCATTGTTTTTCCTCAGTTTCGTGTAGGCCTGACCAGTTACACTAGGGTCTTATGATCTTTGCTGACTATGCAGATCACAAGCAGCATGCTGGACACAGGCAGACCCTCTCTCTGGAAAGGAGCTCCGGTTTTGTATAATCTTTTCGTTTGTCTTCCGCTCTCTTCTTTTTCTTTTAAATTATTCTGACTGTGGTGGAATATATACTTAAAAAAAAACCATTTTGCTGAAATTTCTGAGCTTTGATACCTCAAATACAGAATACTGCAGATTTCTGTTCTGAAATGTTATATCAGCAATATCTGCATTGAAAAGAAAATGTGAAGCGTAAATGAGGAATCATGGGCAGGTAAGGTCTCAGGATACCCCGTGTGTTTGCTCATCTCCTGAAGCTGTTTTAGAGCATAACAGCTCCATCCTTAGCTTCAGGAGACATAAAGGCTGAACATCAGAAGAGTACAGAGACCACCCCAACTGCATCAGATTGAGCTAAATATTTGGGTATGTACGTCATACACAGACATACATGCAGTTAAACATTCATCCCAGCAGTTAGGAGACAAAGCAAGGAGGATTGCGGTGCATTGAGGCTAGCTTGGCCCAGTAGCCCAGCCCACATAGCCAGTTCCAGGAGAGTGAAGCCTTCCCTAAAAAAAAAAAAAAAAAAAAAAAGTTGTGATGGGACGGACCTTAGGGGAAAAGAAGTGCAGTCCATTCACGGAAGAAATGGAAACCGCTCATATTCCTTAATCCTTTTCCTGCCACGCTCTGTGATCAAGAATCAACATGGTCTAGACCTTAGTGCCTTCCTTAAACTTGAGGAGCCTACAGTCAAATGGAGAGATGGACGAATTATCATCCCATTCAATCACATGTAGGCTCTGTAATTCCTGTCTTCTCCATGGATCTACTGAGCTTTCTAGATTACTCCTTCTAGAGTCCTGGACAGTGAAGTTTTGTGTAGTCTTTCCCAGTCACTGGTAGAGAGATGCTCAAGAAATGAACTTTGGCCCGTTCTTTCAAGTTTCCTTCACAAAAGAAACAACAGTGCACTGTGAATGTCATTAGGTACATGTTATTGGATCCCCCCTTTCTGTTTCACGACATTTCAAATAAGGGCACCTCATTGCATTCCTTCAAGGTTGGCATGTGTCTTTTTGATTCAGGGATCGAGGTCTCCTAAATCTGTCACTTGGCTCTACCCCGGTCCTTCTGCTCTGTCTCAGTATTTCAGTAGCTGTATCATTGCAAATGAGCTGCAGAAAACACAATGATGTGGGAGTTCTTGGTATCCACATGGGGAATGATATTAGACCCATATGCATTATGGTGTAAAGTCATTCCCAAGTGTACGGAGAAGTTGATGTGGAACCAGCAAAGCTAAAAATCCTAAAAAGAAACACAGACAGGAACTTCCCCTTTAGGTATAGATATAGACTTTTAAAATAGGACTCCATTCTCAAAGTATTTAAGGTCAGCAATTGATAAATGAGACTTTACAAATCTACAGAATGAATGTATTGCGTTGAAACAGTCAAAGGATTGAAGTGGAAGCCCACGGAATAAAAAACAATTTTTACCACATTTGATCACCCCATTATACTTTCTATCTAGACTGTTCCAAGAACTCGATCAGAATTAAGAAAACACAAGATCAAAAAGAGAAAAAAGGAGCTATAAATATGATTAGAAAATCCTATGAAAAGAATTAAACATGGTTTTAAAAATACCTTTAAAACCGTTAATGTCAAGATCATTTAGGAAAATTCAAATTAAGCTCCTTTGAAATTTCCTCTTAACACATCTGGTGTGGCTGATTATCAACATAGTTTGAAAATAGAAATACAATGAAAAATAAGTTTGATGTAAACGCAAGGAAAAGAGAAAACTATTTGCTGTCTGTCGGAGCACAAACTAGTGATGCAATCCTGGAAGTGAGACAGTGAGACGGGGAACAGTCTACCACATGATCCAGGCACAGCACTATGCGAGGTGTGCCTGAAGGACATCACACTCTCCTCTGCAATGATACTCTGTCATGTTCTCTACACAGTAAACAGCTAATGGAAAGAATTTAAATTTCCATGATTTCTTATTGGATATTCAAAATGCAGCACACACACACACACATACACACACACACACACACACACACACACACACACACACACACGTACACATGTACACAGGTGTGTTAGTCAGGTGTTAAAAAAAAAGAAATTACGTTCTCATGGTAGCCATTCAATTTCAGCGCTTAGGAGACAGAGGCATTCTGAACCCCTACAGGTCTCTCTTGTGGTGTTCATAGTGATTTCCAGTTCAGTTTGGTCTATGCAATAAAATCCTGGCTAGAGAATAGATAAATAGATAAATAAATAAGGAAGGGAGAAAGAAGGAGAGAAAGAAACATAAAATAAAAAAAATTTACAAGTAAATGAGATGAAGTAGAAAACATTATCCTGAGTGAGGGGATCCAGAGCAGGAAGACAAATTCTTCTAGTCTTCTCTTGTTTGTGGATCCAAGTTCTGAATCTTTAGATGTGAGAATATAACCCAGAGTAATCACAGAAGGCAGGAAGGTAAAGAGGGGGTCTTGGGGTGGGAGAAGGAGCTCTGGGGGGGGGGGATAGCAGGACCCAGGTGAATGGCAGGGGCTGAGACAACAGGGGGCACCTTAATAAAAGCTCCTAGAGGGAGGGTAATGAGGACAGTGGGGAGGGGACCAGGGTGAATAACACAAAGGGCCCTGAAAAACCACAGGGAAACATTTTATTTTATTTTATTTTTGGTCTTTTGAGACAGAGTTTCTCTGTGTAGCAGTCCTGCTGTCCTGGAATAATAGAGATCTGTGTGCACTTTTCTGACTGCCGGGATTAACAGTGTGAACTACCATGCCCAGCTGCATAGTCTTAAAAAGACATACACAATATACGTAAGAGTGTGTGTGTGTGTGCGCGTGTGTGTATGTGTGAGGGTGTATGTGTGTGTGAGTGTGTGTGTTCATTGGAGTCTGTCACATAAGGGAATAACGCTTCTCCAAACATCCATAGACTAAGACAAACCTCAGTGTCAGGCACAGGGAGCTTTCTTTGTGTTATTGCTTAAAGGTGTATAATGGACCCCCAAGTCATGTGTGATATTTCTATTCACCAAACACGCTATGCAACTCGCTGAGGGAAAAGAAGCCAGCAACAGGCCTAACCAGCAGCAAAGTCCATGGATGGGGAAATTTCCCAGGGCTCCACCTTCAGATGAAGAACTCCAGGCAATGGCTGCTGAGAGGGAGAATCATCTTAGACAGGTGCAAGTCCCGAGATAAATTACAAAACCCAGGTGGTGAGCCATGAACACATGTGCGTACAACCAACTCTAAGTAGAGTCTGTAGGCTTATGTATAATAGTAGTCATAGAGGAAGAGCTGCCGGATCTGAGAGAGGTATGGGGGAGGCCACAAGAGGGATGAAACGGGGAGATGGAGGGTTAGAAACGTTTAGCTACAGTTCTGCTGGATGAGATCCTCATTAAAGTACAATAGAACTTCCCAGAGTTTGGTGGCACCCGCGGGTTGTTTGTGTGATGACAAGGTGCCTGCATGGAGGAAAGATGCTGGGGAGGAGGCATCTTGAGAAGACAAGCTTGCTCTGGGGACATGGTCTCTGGAGGAAGCCAGTGCTGCTTTTGAAAGAGTGACAGGCAGGACACTCAGTACAGGAGCTGCCTGCACACTGGGCGTCAGTGATGGGTCCTGTAGAAGGCTTGAATGTGCTCCCCAGTCCCATGCTGGGCTTTCAGCAGTGATAATCAGGGTCCTGTCACTCATGTCTTATTTCTCTTCTGCCTTGTGAGGAATGTTAGTAAGGAGACTCTGCGGGAAAGAGACAGTGTGGATGCAGGATGACGACTGTGGGAAAGAGGCCTTGATTCTACCTCAATTTCCTTTTGAGATCTCTAGGCACATTAATTAAAACTGATCAAAAAATCACCTCCCTCAGATAACTCCTGATGTGTTTGTTCTAAAATTAATTCCTGTGACTAATGTGAGAATGTCTGTATGTTGTGAATATCATTCTTTAAATAAAGGAGCTGCTTTGGCTCTTGGCAGGCATCACAGGAATGGGCGGGGAAATCAGAGCATAGGTAGGAGGAGAGCAGAGTCAGAGATTGATCCAGGTGCCCAAGGAAGCAGCATGTAATGAAATAGGTGAGCCATGGGCCATGTGGCAGGACAGATTAATGGAAATGGGTTAAGATGAAGGAGCTAACTAGCAATATGCCTGAGCCATAGGCTGAATAGCATGAAATTAATATAGGCATCTGAGTCATTATTGGGGGTCTAAGAAGTAGCAGTTGGCTATGTGGTCTGGGACTGTAGGCCTACGGGTCTGGACCTCTGGCCAGAGTTCAGAAACCTCTTGTTAGATGGAACCATCCCATTTCTCATTCTTTCATCTGTGGAATATGTTCTGCATTATGGAAATTTCCTAAATCTTCTGAGTAAGATCAATTTCTGGTCAATAGCCTTATAATAAGTTTCTGAAAAATTTGGTTCTGTGTTCAAATAAGCCTGTTAAATTTGGCATCTGAAGCCATTGTGTGTGTGTGTGTGTGTGTGTGTGTGTGTGTGTGTGTGTGTGTGTGTGTGTGTGTGTGTGTCTCTGTGTGTGTCTGTGTGTGTTCTGCACTGGGGAGACTTTCTGTTCAGGCCTTTATTTCACCCATTTGGTATCTTCATTGTGAGTGACAGTGAATTTACTCTACCGTGTGTTGATGTGCACTTTGAATATTCATTATTACCACTTGTTAATGAAGAAGCTGTTTTGGTATATAGCAAGGCATCTTAGGGGCAGGTGGGAAACCCAGAAGAAATAAAGACAAAGGAGCAGAGTCAAGAAGATGCTGCAGGCTGCTGCCCATAAAGCAAGATGTAATGGACAAAGGTAAAGCCACAGAGCCACAAGGAAATACATATATTAATAAAAATGGGTTGAGTTAAGTTGTAATAGGTAGTTGGCAATGAGTCTGAGCCATAGGCAAAACAGTTTGTAATTAATATAAGCCTTTGTGTAACTCTTTGGGACTAATCAGCTTCAGGACTGCGGGTCTGGTCTTCGGGGATAGGCCAGGATGGAAACTTCTGACTACGATGTGTGACTTATGTCAACTCAGATTCATTCTGTTCACTTCAGACTACAACAGGCTTCTTTTCTTTCTTATCTCTTGTCAAGCACCATGTGCAGTGTCAACCCTGTGCTTGGTGCTATGCAAACTCTAACCGATAGTGTCTGAGATAATTATGCTGATGCTTGGTTGCAAGCAGAGAGAAGCTTAAGTACAGTGTTTATATAGTATTACCTCACCAAACCCCAATAAACATGTGGGGCAATAGACTTTACTTCCTTTCATTGTTAGCTGTGTTTCAGTCAGAGCCCAAAGGTTTCCATGAAAAGAGACCTCTGGAAAGCAGTACAGACTGGGATCAGCTGCAAAAGAGAACCCAGCTCCCATTTGCTAGGAGTGAAGAATGGTGATTTAGAATCTTCTAGCAGATCACGAAGGTAGGCTTGCAGGATGGGTTGTACTCACTTCTTGAGTTTTAATAACTGCTTTAAGCACCTACATGGGAGTATCTTCTGCCATTTCTTTTCTCCTCACAGAGTAGTAGAGCCTAAATAAGGCCAGGAAGCACCCACACATCTTGCCAGACTGTCAATGATTCCTGCTAGCAAGGTGCCAAATTCTCTTGCAACTTGTCACTGAAGCCTGGCAGTGACATGAAGTTCTGACCCTAAGGCAATCTTCACGCCAACCTGCCTCACAGGCCTGGGTCAAACTAAACTTACCACTCCATCTTTGAGATACCCTCTCTGACCACATCCTGAAGCACTCACCACCTGCACTCTATGCTCAGGCTTTGGGTCTGGCATGGTCACTATTCTGTCTTTTTTTCCCCATGGACAAGGTTAACTATCATTTCTCTCTGCCTTTCAGAGTCCTTCCTCTGGTCTTCAGGTATTAGTGCCTACATCTCACCACAGGTGCCTTCTGGTCAGCGGGATGGTAAAGTGTCCACATCCAAAACTGACTCTCACATCATACTGCCTGACTGCAGTGCACATCATGAGCAACAATCCTTTCTTTAAAGGGTTAGATGTTTGATCCTACTCAGCTTATGTATGAAAGGGTAGGGATTAAATTTGTAGGAAGAAACAAATGACAAGATTTAGATGATCGAACTCAGCTGTATCAGGATATATTTAATGCTGGAGAGGTGGTCTTTCAGGTTCTAGTCACATGGTAATCAGGGCACAGGACACAATCACTCACTGACCACAGTTCAAGAGAGATCAGATACACATTTCAAAGCTTGTTCTCTTGTGTCTAATGATAGGGTAGGAAAGGGAGAAGAAGGGATCTTTAAGGGCAGAATGGGAAAGTTAAATGTACTTAGATAAGCTGTTGTTGAACCTGAACATGAATGGACTTTTTTTTTTTTCTTTTTGCTACCACCAAACTCCTGGGTACAGGATAAACTGTGTTCTTCCAGCATTTCCAAGACAGCTGGCTCACTGGATCTCTGATCTTGTTTTAACCACCCTAAAACTTTTGTATTAAAATGTGTGGGGTACATTGCTGAAACGTGCACCCCAATACTGTCTGCGAACTGTACTTTCCTTTGTATTTTGAGCATAAATTGCTTTGGTCATTATATGTGTGCTGTGCATGCTAAGACATATCAGTGATAACTATTATGAAAAGTGGAAGTCAGCAGTATCCATGCTCCTGCTCTGTAAGGCCCTGTATGGTTATGAATGTGTCATCAACAAGCATGCATCCTGTGACCGTAGACCTGGCTACCGAGATGGCTTCTACAGGGTGACAGGGCAGCCAGAACACAGGATTGATGTCTCAAAAAGGAGCTTAAGGCTCAGGCCAAGTTCAATGGAACAGCCCAATGTGTCATCTCACTGCACAGAATAGCAAATAATTCAAATTTAAAAAGTATATGTGCCCAAAACTTTAAAATTCTGGAAATTTCACATGTTTTCAGACCCTGGTTGATGGTGAGTACCTCAAAATTGAATCATGGCTGGATATGGACCTGATGACAGAATCACCCATTTTTTCCCTAAACATCACCACCTTCACTATGTCTTCACTAGGAGAAGCCATCAAGACAAAGACAGAAGGAAGTACCATCAGTCTTTTATAGATAGATTTTATAAAAATTGTGTAAAAATTTGTAAAAAACGAAAGTTCATAACACATTGATACAAGGCTACTTAAAGCAGCAGAGTGATAGTCACATTTAACTAGAGTAAAATGTCTCAGAATTCATACCATAGCAAGGACCTTCAGTGACTCAGCCCTGCTTGGTACCTGCCATTTCCACTTCTTCCTTGTCCAGCAGCTCACACAGTGGGGTGAACAGCATAGCCCCACTGTGTACATCCCTTCCCTCATCCACTCCTTTCTTCTTGCTTTCCAGCAGCTCACACGATGGGATAAGAAGCATCAGAAGCAATTCCACAGTTGTTGTTTCGGTCTCGGGCCATCTTTATGTAGCCGTTCATGCCCCATCTTTCACCCCAGCTGAAAGAAGAGCATGTTCTCCATTCAGCAGAAGGAAAAAACACGGAAACTTCACAACTTTAACTTCAGATTGAAACAGAGACAAAGGCAACACTTAGAGACAGAATGAGAGAAGGCAGAGGGTCAGCTCCTGGCTACCAACTGTTGCTTCACACAACTGTGAATCCCAGCAGAGGTGGGACAGGTCATCTCCACACCCATATTTGCCTCAGAGCTAGAGATGAAGTGGTTCAAATTCCACCTTAGAACTCTCCAAACCAAGACAGAGTCTTATCGTTATAATCACCATAAACTTTGTATTCAAAATATGGGGGTAAATTGCAAAAACTTGCACCCAAGTACTGCCTGCAAACAGTACTTTCTTTTTGTGTTTCAAACACAAATGTTTTTGCTGTTTATACCTGTTCTTGACCAGCCAGTATTTCCTGCCATCTGACTCTTCTCCATAGCCAACCACCAGGACGGCGTGATCCAGATTCCTGCTGCTACAGTCGGCCTCATAATACATGCCTGGCAGATAAAACCAAAGCTGAGCGAGGGGTTCCAGTGATCCCGCAGTGACTGCTGTTACCCACAGTAATGAAAACATTCCTAATTTCAGTGCAATGACATACAGACAAGAGTGATTCTGTGTTAGCAAGGCTTGGGACATAGCAGAAACAAATGTTAGCATAATTCCTTAGGAAAAACACTTGCTTCTGTGGTTGCTAAAAACTCAACCTTTCTAGAAAGTGTGTCAGTCTAGGAAAACACACGAAATACAAAATACAGGAATCAAGAAGCACCCCTGAGACTGAACTACAGAAATGGACATCTATTTAAAATAACAAAGATTCAGCAACTACAGAAAATTAAATGAAATTAAGCCACATAAAACTTTATCTTGCTAATTAAAAAGCAATGTTGAACACAAATTCAAAGGATTGTTCTGGATTAATGTCAAGTAAAACCAAAAAATATAAATATTGTTCCTGTTGAATTCAATATCTACAACTCAAGATATTTGTGTCAAAGTGAGCCATCAAGTTGATGAGCTGTGTTGGAGGCACAGTTCTCCCTCATGATTACTAAAGAGAAAAGCACTTACCCCCCCTATAGAACTGGAATGAGTGGTGCTTGGAATCAACTCCAACAGAGATGGGCCCTATGGTGGCCACAGCCTTCATTAGGGCATATTCGCTTGGTGGGACTTTCACAAAGCCCACGATGTTAGCAGCAGAGTTTTTAGGATTGTACCTACAGGTTCCATTCTTTGAGAGACAAAGATTTTAAAAAATTATGGTTACTGCCATCCAGCGCCTGTGGAACATGAATGAGAACAGCAGGTGACATAGTATTTGCTCCTGAGGATCCCCAAGTTTATGTGATTGAAAAATGTCTCAAGTGCTGACAAGCAGGTAGATGTCAGTTGAAGGTGGAGGTTTTTTTTTTTTTTTTAAATATATTAATCTAAGTTTAATATTTATTAAAATATAAGCCAACACTCATGACACAGGTAACAGCTTATATAGACGCCTGATAGACTGGATTATCTACGTGGTGGATGATGGATGCTGAATTGGTCTCTCTAGCAGTCAGTAACCAGGAAACGGGGCTTCTCAAGATCTTAGCAGCCTCTTATGAGTGGGGCTGGCCACTCCCCCTTCAGGAGCCTGGGACCCTGGATAAGTGTCTTTAGACCTTATCAGCTGACACTTGAATCTCACCACAGTCAGTGGCTAGTAAAAGCTAGCTCATGCTTGACCCACCTTGGGACTTCTTGCCCTTTTGGGGGATGGGATGGGGGAGGCTGAGGGAGGACTGGGAGGGATTGGAGAGGGGAAGGAAGGGCAAGTAGGGGGATACATGGAAAAAAAGACCTTTTGAAATAAAATAAAACATAAAACAAAAACAAAAAAGACTCAGTTCAAATGTTAATTTTTTCAGCCTCAGCTCCCAATAACCTGAAGACAGAAGTGTGCCGATAAATGGCATAAAAGCTTTGGTAATATAGATATTATATGATAGAAATGAAGATCCTATTGTCTGAAAGATATCTGCAAGTGTTGTAGGAATCTATCAGAGTCACTGTATCCAGGGTAAACATTCAAATGTAATGGTTGTTTGCTGGAGGTACTTAGACCTTAAAGAAATCGCTGTAGAGAATAGTGATTGTAATCTGTGATGTATAGAGTTGTTTTTCTGAAGAAGTTTTACATCTTTTACATGATTTTGGTTATAAGACAACCCTGGCACACCTGGAGCATCTTGCATTATTGGGTACTGGAAATAGTACGAAATAAGGGCTAACGTTACATGGAGTATGCTGTTTTCCTTCACAGATAGATGATAGATAAATAGATAGATAGATAGATAGATAGATAGATAGATAGATAGATAGATAGATAGATAGATAGACGGATGGATGGATGGGTGGATGGATGGATGGATGGATGGATAGATAGATTATATCAGGGATTTTGCTATGAAGAACTTGTTTTACCCAAAATACAACCTTTGTGTAACAGTCAATAAATATGCTTAAAAAAACTAGCTCATGCATCTTCAGTGATGCCACATAGATATCCTTATTGATAATAAGTTTTTATAGTGGATAAGTCTGTACTATTTGTCAAATGGTTTGCATATACTCCATGTGAAGCAGGGCCGCTACATGGAAGCCATGGAATCAGACCGGTGTGCAAAGGCTGATACTTTAACTGCAGCACTTAGGATTTAACAGGATGGATTCTATCATGGAAAGATGAGTTTTTATGGCAGTGTATTGTCTGCACAATTGTTATGATTTTTAAGAACTGAGCTGGAATGATAACATAGGATTCCTACTTACCAGTCCTTCATAAGGATAGGACTCACTGGTGTCCAGGCCTCCATTATCTCTCACATACTGGAAGGCATTGGTATACAAGCCGCCATCACAGCCATTGTTTCCCTGAGACCAGGAGCAGTCCACTAGGTTCTGTTCACTAAGAGGGACCAGTTTGCCTGTTTTCTGGAACATTTGTCCTTCTAGGGAACCGACGGCACTAAATGCCCAACAAGCACCACAACTACCCTAGAAAGGAAGAAAAAGCTGTCGTTCACAAAATCAATATACAAGTTTGACAGCAATTCACATGACACAATAATTTCACTAGTAGTAGTGAACTGCATGAAGGTCCATGGTCAGCGAAACAAGAATGGCATTTCTTTCTTGACTTGGCTGTGGACAGTGATACCTGAGACTAAGTCATGTCCTACCTGGTCTTTTACAGGAGTTACATAGCCATGATCTCTCCAATCCACAGACTTGGGGACATCACCAAGCAGAGGCTCCTCAAATACATTCATCTCCTTGGTTCCCATGCTCTGAAAGCCAGTCATCAATTCCCCGAATTCTATATTGGTCTTCAAGAAGAAGTAAACATATCATTGCAAAGGGGGAGATGACATGCTGAGAACTGGATAGAAGAAATCATGTTCCATAGTCCATGTTACACTCACCAAATCCCCAAAGGCGTTCATCTCCAGGCTGAAACTGTGCTTCCCCTTAGCATAGTCCTCATTGTGTAGCTCAATCATTTTTTTGTTGTTCTCCCACACAGCTCTCTTCTGTCCTTCTTCACTCTGGAATAAACATAGTATGTGTTCATTCTAATTTCAGCCCAGCCCTAGTTCCCTCAGTGGACCTGCTGTTGCCTATGATGAGAGCCAAGGGAAGCTGTATACCCGTGAATAATCCAGACCCCATGTCAATAGGGTGGTTTTCCATCAGTGTCATAAAGCATGGCATGTGGTCAAGCCGGGGAGGAACTGGTTTTCTATGTAAATTTCCCACAGGCAGGACCATTGTCTCTGTGTTACCTCTGGGTAGTTTCCATGGTACCAACCGTGCTGTATGTTTTCCCGTGTCTTGTCTTCCATTCATGCCATTCAGCATCCAGAGTGGGGTCATGTATTGGAGCAGCTGTGATCACCCCCAAGCAAAGAGTGGCCAGGAAGAAAGTGGGAATCATGATTCCAGAGCCTAGAGATGGTGAAGAAATGAGATTCTGATGGCATTACTGCTTCAATAAAATCATATTTCTACCTTAGACATTCAGGTTGCCCTATGAAATGAAATTATTTGAAATGTTCTATCAATGATTTACCTACAGGCTTTTGAAAAGACTAAGATTGTGTTTGTTTTTAAGCATACATGCGGAAGAATTCCATCAGTCAAAAAAATGATGAGCAATTGCCCAGGTGCCCATATTTGGAGTGTGTGTGAACTGTGCACTTAACTCAAGACAGGATCTAGATGCGCCCTCTTGTTCAGAAGCTTACAGCAACAATTAAAGACAAGGTTGTCTCAGGTTTTGTGCTGTTTCTACTCAGATCAGGTAAATTAAACAAGACTAATGCACAGTGTGACCCACAGTACATACAAAGAGATCTGCTTGATTGTAGGGTACCGGGCATCTTTTTCTTGGCCAATGAGCAACTATATCTTGATTCCTTATCCTCTTAAATCTTTCTGGAATCTCTTTTCTGGAAAGTCATGGAAGAACAACAGCCAGGAATCTGTCTGTTCTATAACGAGGATGCTCCCTTAGAACCCTACTTTACCGTCTCAGTGGAGATTGGTTATAAGGGCAGAGCCACCTCTATATATGGAACTGAAGGACAGACTAGCTGAGAGTTCTAGGCTCAAGTCAAAAGGTTTGGTACAACACCCCAGGTAGGCGTTTTACAGAAGGTATGCTACATACTACATCTTCTTCACCTACCAGACTTGACTAATGGATTTCACTTGCCAGTTACAGGCACAGCCACCTGCATATATGGGACTGAAGGACAGACTAGGTCAGGCTCAATTCTTATACATTTTTGATGTAACACACAACATGGGGTGATTGACAAAGGGCATGCTATATATTCATCTTCTCAACCTGGCATAACAGACTAGGGATTTTCCTTGGCAGCGGTGGGCTTAATATTTCCTGTTGTCAATGGAGCTATGCCCATGGCAGCTAGAGTTTAGAGGACAAGCTGGTACTTCCTGTGCTTGGGCTTTGATTTTCAACTTACTTGGACACTGAACAACATAGGCCTCCTGAAGAGTAGGTGACCTTTAGGGATCCCTAGTCACTCTACTCTGCCTTGTAACATTAGGTCTGTTAAAGTTGGGTTGATACTCTTATTCTTGAGGGAGCTGTTTGGTGCTCCAAGGAGACTCTCCTGGGTGCTCCCCCACTGTCAGTTCCCAGTCTGCCTTGGGAGAGCTTAGGGCCTCACCTGAGATGTCCACAGCTGGGCAGGTCTTCAGAAGTTGCTGGAATCCTAGGCTCTGTCTCATTGCACATAGACCCAGGCTTTAAATCCCAAATCTGTAGCTCTGGGACAGTGTTCCTACCCAGTTATTTCTTCCTGTATTTTTGCGAAGTGTGTTGGCAATTGGATTGGACCTCTAGGCTGTGGGACTGCAGGCACATACTGACACTGATTTACACCCTGTCCTGGGGCATTGGGTGTGAGGTGCCATGGTGGGTCCCTGCTTCAGGAAAGTAGATTGTGTGAGTCTAGTGACTTTAGCTGAGAAAGTGCTCTCACAGTGGGCTTGGCACTTGGCTCAGGGTAGAAGGTTCTAACTAACTCTGTGTGTTTTACCAACATAACCCTGCTCTCTATTAGAAGCAGAGATTTTAATAAAAATCATT
Source organism: Phyllotis vaccarum (assembly GCA_033318265.1). Taxonomy (NCBI): domain Eukaryota; kingdom Metazoa; phylum Chordata; class Mammalia; order Rodentia; family Cricetidae; genus Phyllotis; species Phyllotis vaccarum. The sequence goes on from JARWLC010000011.1 coordinate 64,734,119, forward strand.
GCCAGGGCTGCCCCATGAGCTTCTGTATTCTATCTCAGTGTTTCCCTGTGATCCACAGCTAAGCTGGGTCTCCTGGTGGCTACAGACTCTGAGCTCATTCTCTCCAGTGTCAGGGAAGGTGGCCACTGGGTCTCTGGGAATGTTGAGAGAAGGCAATCCCTGTCAGAGAGGAGATGGTCAGAGCTGAGCTAGGAGTGGGGTGAGATGCAGAATATCCTGAGACTCAGGCCGCTGGTAATTCTTTTCATCCTGTCTTTTCACTCTGGCGTCTTTCTTGTCTCACATCTACAGCACATGTTGTGAGGTCTTTGCACAGACCTTGGTGAAGCACAGGGAAGTGACCAGGATCTTGAGGTCTGCTTTCACTGGCACCTCTGAGCCTACAGTGTGTTTCCTTGGTCTCTGCCTTGGGATTGGGTTTAGGGGCTTTTCTTTCACGAGGGTAATGCTGGACGTGAGATAGAGTTTGAACAACTCCAAAGTGAGGGTATTTGTAAATTTACAATGTGTAGGCTGAAGCTTTGTTGACCAATTAAGGAAAGTGAAGCACAAGTGTTCTAAACCCTCATTACTCACAGACAGTATATTGTAGAAAATAATTTTTCATGTAAAAGTTTTTTTTTTTTTATTTCATTTTACAAACCAATCACCTTCCCCCTCCCTCCCCTCCTTTCACTCACCCCTCAGCTTTAACCCCTCCCACCCACTTAGAGAGAACAAGGTCTCCTATGGGGAGTCAACAAAGTCTGGCATATCAAGTGAGGCCAGACCACGCCCCTTCACCCTGAGCAAGGCATCCACTTATAGGGCATGGGCTTCTAAAGCTATCTTGGTAGAGGGCGCCATTTTGCAGTTAGGAGCAATTTGGTGCTAGGGAAATAAAGTAAATCAGCTGAAAGTAAATCGTTGTCCCAACTACACACGGAGATGTGGCCATCCCAACAGGAGCCGTCCCCACACACAGTCAGCCTCATGGTTTCCGAGGGTGATTAATGCCTCCATATGGAGATCTCCTGCTTTATCTGCTCTGCCTCTGATGGACATTTGGCTGCCTTACTTCTTCCTCATGCTGGTGACACTGCTGTCCCACTAGGTGACAAATGTGTTCCTAACCTCTGCTTTAATCCTCTTGGACACACTTTCTGAAGGGCAGCTGGTGGGTGTCTAATTCAGTTTTTTCCTTGTTCCCCCAGAGCAGGTACCAGTGTCCTTCACCTCCAGTCACGCCCAAGGCACACTGATGTCAGATTCTCCCGACATGGTGTGTCCTCTGTTTCTCTTTCTGAAGATGACCTCCCCAACTGTGTGCAGTGGTTCCCCAGATGTGCTTCACAAGGATTTGTGCTGTGGAGAATCTTTTCATTGTCTCCATTTTCACTGGCATCTTACTCACAGGAAAGTCTTTAATGATTCTTAGCTGTTTATTAGTTATTAGTTTTGTGTTTTTAGTGAGTTTTAGGATTATCACATTTGTATTTCTTTTATTATCCTGACAGAATGGTTATACACACACACACACACACACACACACACACACACACACACACACACACATTTGTGTCACCTGAGTGAAGAGGAAAGTTTGTGGCAATGCACTGTCTCCTTTCAGCATGTGGGTTCTGAGTATTTGAACTCAGGACTCAGGTTGGAGACAGTTTCACCCACTGAGCCAGCTGACAGCAGAGATCATTACTTACTTTGTTAGTCCTTCTGTTTTTATATTTAGAGTTTTAAATAATTTCCAGATAAATAACTCAAATATCTTAGACCATGGATGGATGGGTTTTTTTTTATGTTGATAATATTTAAAACATGTTTTGTTTTGTTCTGCTTCATTTTTGCTTTATTTTGTTTTTAGGACAGGGATTCTTTCTTTATCTGCTCTATTTCTCACTTTGCAGAGCAGGTTGGCCTCTAACTGACAGAGATCCATCTGCCTCTGCCTCCTGAGTGTTGGGACTGAGAACATTCACGGCCACTGCCTGGTTACTTAATACATTTTTAAACTTTGATCAAATTCTATGTTTTTTCTTATCAACTTCATGTTACATCCAAAATATTGGTTAAAAAATCCCACATTAACAATGTTACCCCTATGTTTTGTTTTAGGGAAATAAAAACCTTGACTTAGTTATCAGAACAATGATCCATTTCCTGAAAAACAATGCATCCAGAGAGGGTCTTCCAACCTCCCACCCTACATTTTTTTCCCCTGAGCTGTCTCTGCAGGTCCTCCCTGAGCTGGCCTTCCAGAGAGCAGGACAGCAGGCTTTATCTCTAGTCCACACCTGAGAAGAGGGAATGCCTTACAGAGAGGCCAGAAGATCTGAACAGACACACCTTGCTGCTCTTTCCCATTGGAATCTGAAGCTTCAGGGAAACCACATTCCAGCAGAGCTGTGATTCCTCATCAAAGCTACACTCACATGCAGGTTTCTCTGGACATTTGGGTCTTGATGTCTGAAGTTCCACATAGCATTTAAACGTATCTAAACAAATCAATGTTTTGTGCCTTTCATATACTAGCCTTTCTTTGTTTTTACTTTTATTTGTGAGATTGTAATTTAATTACATTACCCCTCTTCTTTTACTTTAAAACTTTGCATATGTCCCTCTCTGTTCTTCAATTCCATAGCCTCTTCCTCCCCAGAACTTGGTTTTATATGCATATATGCATCTACTTATACAGATATAGTCCAGAAAACTGCAACCAATTAAAATTTTGAGCTGTGCAGCCTAGTCCCAATGGACCTACAAAGCACTCCCACACCTAAGGCCCATGGAACATTTATGAAAAACAGGGATGCTAATAGTCAGAGGATCAGCGTGTTTGCTAATGGGATTGCTTTTCTTGCTAATACCCATAAAAATACTATACCCATAAAAATCTTGCCAAAATAACTGAATAAACTTGGGTCAATGTCAACCTTAACACCTTTAACAGGGGAGAAAGCCACGACACTTGCCCCACCATTCCGAAAGTGCTATGAAGTTAAAATTATACCAGAAAACTAAGTTTTGGAGAAGTAAGAATAGACATTTAAGCAAGAGAACTGAAGGTATTAATGTTCACATCAGTCACTGAAGACACCTGTTCATACAAAACGTGTGAAATGATGCTGGGTCCAGATCACATCAGACTTGCGTCTCACCCTGTCTCATTGTGCTCATCATTCACATGCAGTTATGGTCACGAACCAGATGCCATTATAGCAGGAGCGCCATCCTCACAGCCCTCTCTGACCACACTCCTCTCTCTCCATGTGCCCCAGACAGCATCTGCTCACACTGGCTGTCAGCAGCCATAGTCCTGCATGTGTGCTCAGCATCATCCCCTCACTGCTGATGCCTCTTCTTGGTATTTTTATATACTGAGCTCTACTGTGCCATGGAGAACTGTATTTCATCTATCATTTATTTACCCATTTATTTTTACTTTTCTGAGTTCCCCAAAAGCATACTATATTTACATCAAGTTCTCCTCCCTCTCCTCCAAAACTTTTGCTTCAATTTCTTCTCAAATTCATGGTGTTTTCTTTCACTTTTAATTATTATTGTTCTATAAAATCTACCCTCTTCAAACACACACACACACACACACACACACACACACACACACACACACACACACACATATCCTGCTGAGTCCTGTTACTTTTTTTCCCCTCTAGTGTTGTACTGTGTGAGAAGGCACCCTCATCGAATGAGGCCATGATTTTGGGAGCCTTCGTTATTTATGCCCTTGGGCCTTGGAATTTACATTCTACATCTTCTGCCCTCAAGATTTCAGAGCTGACCATTCAAAATAAAAGATCAGGGCTGGGAGGTGGGATACAGCTGAAGCCTCATTAGCTTGGCTATGTTTCTGATCTCTGCTGGTCTGATCCACAGGGATATTACTTTCCCTTATTAAGATGGTTATAGCCAATTTATCTTCTCCATCTCCAGGGCAGGAACACTCACATCTGCAAACTGGTTCACTCAAGACTGCATATCTGCAATGGAAATACTGTCCTAGTCCCCAGCACTGCATTGTTGGAAACCCGCCAGAACACCATTTCATGAACCCTTTCTCAGATCAGCAATCTCATTGCTCCTGGGCCTTCCATGTGATTCTGACCTGCTGTGCATGAAGCACTGTCCCAGTGAGAATGTGAGGAGCCCAGAGTGTGCCTGGAGCCTAGTGACATCATCTACCTCAGCACCACCACAACAGCACTCTCCTCTGGGAAAACCAAGAGTAACTGGTCCTCAGAGGTGGGGCAGTCCTTCCCCTGGAACACCCAGCTCAGGTATGTGTGCGCCTGGCTGTTCCTATAGAAGATCTTCACTTTCCACATTATGGGTGGTGATGTCATGGATTTCAATCTTGTTTTTTTATGAACTTATATATAATGTGTTTTATATATAATATACAACATTACTTGTGCAGGCATTCTGCACATGGCATAAAATTTACCATCTCAAAATGAGTATGCTGTGTATCAATGATCTTTGATATGTTATGCATCCCTCACTGTCATCTACATCCAGTACATTTACCGCACTTTAAAAATTGTTCCAGTTTTAATGGTCACAGTTAGTATGAATTCTCCTCTCCTACATTTCTCTAAATTACCCTCTGCTCTCCAGGTTTCTGTGCTTTACACATACCACAAAGAAATTCATAAGTTCAGCAGCCTTTGTCTCTGGGTTATTTAAGTTGAGGCTTTTATAGACCATCCACACTGTAGTAGGTGTCAGTACTTTTTATGGTTTCATAGTTGAAGACATCCCCTTATAGGAGTACTCATTTTTAATCCATTTTAAGTAGAGGGTTGTTTGCTTCTTCCTATAACTTTTGGATAATATAAGTAATGGTATTAGAACATTTGTGCACAAGGTTTTCCTTCCTCTTGTGTAAAAATATTGAAGAAGATATATTTACACATCTCTTTGAATACCTACCTTAGTTGTCTCTGAATTGTTATTTCACTTCACATCCGCAGATAAGGTCAAAAGAGGAAAATTGAAGGTGTGTCTGCCCTTTCTGTTCTTTTCTATTAGGATTTTGTAAAGGGCTGACACAAGGATATTACACTCTTTGCAGACTATTCAGGGCTCAGACAGCATGCTGTGAGACATACAGACCCTCTCTCTGGACAGGAATTTTAGTTTTGTATGGTCTTTAATATTTTCCTTCTGCATTTTGTGCTTCATGCACAGCAGGTCAGAATCACATGGAAGGCCCAGGAGCAAGAATCCTCCCATTTTCTATTATTATGCTGGATATTGTGGGGAACAGTTTGGACAAATAAATTTTATTGCTGAAATTTAACTTTGATACCTCAAATTACAGAATATTGCAGGGTCCATTCTAAAACTTTATGACAGCAAAGTCTGTATTAAAAAGAAAATAAAGCATACATGAGGGGCCAAGGGCAGAAACTGTCTCAGGATATCCCATGTGCCTGCGGATCTCCTCAGCAGCCTTGGGGCATGGACATTTCCACCTCAGCTTCAAGAGACATAAAAAATGAACAGCAGACGTGACGAGGTCTCAGTTTCATCAGTTAAGTTTATAGATACAACCCAGACCTCTGTAAGATTGAGTGAAAATATCACGTTTTCATATAAACAGTCACATCCACAATTTTCTCTTTGAAGTTCTTCTATCCTTGAGAACTAGCATTGGATCCAAAAGATCCGCCTCATGTTTCTGGGATACTTTGCTCTCAGACGTTTTTATTTCCTTGACTCCTCTGATTCTGTAATTCCCTGATAACACACTGGGCTGAACTGTGACTCTGTTAATAACCTTCTGGAATCATAAATGGTGGGATGCTGTGGGATTATGCTTTTGTACACTGTAACTATTTGTCATTGTAAATATTGGTTTAATAAAACACTGATTGTCAAGTATCTAGACAGGAAGTAGAGGTGGGGCAAGCAGGCTAGGAGAATTCTGGGAAGTGGGAGTTGACATAGAGATGCAGCAGAAGCAGGGTAAGAATGCTGCTTTCAAAAGGTACCAAGCCACATGGCTAAACATGAATAATAAATATCGATTAACTTAAAATATAATAGTTAGCAAGTATAAACTTGAGCCATAGTCAAATCTGCTTGCAATCACTATAAGCCTTTGTATTATTATTTTGGAATAAGTGGCTGTAGGTAGGTCTGGACCTTGGGGCCAGGCCATGCCAGAAACTTCTTACAACAGTGGGAATTGAGTCCCTCTCACCAGGAAGGGACTCTGCAAGCTGTCTTCAATCTGGTCCTTGTCTTTTTGGAAGCTAGTCTCACCGAGAAGTCTCTTTGAACTTCTGAAAGACTTTGAGGTCCTCCAAGAAGGGTGAGAAATATAAAACCTATTAGTTTAGGGAACAGGCCTCAATCCACAGCAACACAAATGTCCATCAAAGTCTTGAGGGAAATCTCTGGGACAGAGCATTGTCATAATTCCCTAGATAGTTATTTTGTGCAATATTTCTCCTAAGGAGTTGACACGAAGCCCTGCTGGAAGGTAGATGTCTTAGAGAAAGGAACCAATTTGGCTGCACAGAGTGGGGGAAATGATGGTTTCTGTTCATATTTTCTGGAACCCTTCTTGAGGTCTCTTTGATGCCATTCTCTTGATGGAGACTCAACATGATACAAATACTGGTTCATTTTATTGACTTGAGGCACCTGAAGTCAAACTGGATGATGGGGTGAAAATATCACTCCATTTCAACATTCTGTCTTTGTAGGTTCTTTCCTCCCCATCAATGCTGATAGTTTTCTCATTTTGGTTTCCATGTTTCTGGCACAGAGATGATCTGTAAATGAAACTTTGTTTATCCTTCCTTATTTTATTAAGAAAAAGAGACAACATTCTGGAAGTGATTAAATGTGAATTCTGGGTTTTTCTTCATTTCAGATGACATTCCGGCTAAGGCTACCTCTTGGTCCTCATCATAGATGACATGTGTCATGCTGATTCCAGGGTTGCTGCAGAAACTGGGGTTTCACAGTCTGTCACTTGGCTCTGCCCCAATCATCCTAGAATTATCATGATTCTAGTTCAGTTTTTATGGAGCCATATCAGTGCTCACTGTGTTTCAGGATCCCACCCAGAAGGGGGAATCCTGAATGTTCCCGTATAAAGACAATGAAATTAGACACATACCTATCACCTTGCACAAAGTCACTGCCTAATGGACAGACACTGATTGGAACCTACGAAGGTAAAATGCTAGAAGAAACATAGACAATACCGTCTCACACCCTAGCAGCTATCAGTACTTTGCATGGATGAAAACATTCACTTCATTTATATGAATACACAATTTGTTTATCCATTCTTTGATGAGGGAATATTTGTTTTATCCTCAGCCGTTGGTTGCTATGACTACTGCTCCTAGAAAATTTGCATTGACAGCATATTGCATTGACATACATTTTCTTTCCTTTTGGGTATAAGCATGGGGAGAAGGAGGTAGGTATGTACTTTTGAGACTCCACCCATATTTTCTTCAAGTTGTTATTTCATTTTTACATTTCCAGGCAAGAGGGGAAAGGAATGGCCCCCACCTGTGTTAAAGCCAACAACTGACAAAGGAGATCTCATACAACTTAGAAGTCTTTGGACTGAAAAGGAAATGATGCGTCAAGAAAAAAATAAAGTCCATATAGAGCCCCATACATCCCTGGCCAGCTATATGTTCCATATACACATCCCATACTTACATCCTGCATATACATCCCATAAACACATCTCATACTTACATGCTACATATACATCCCATAAACACACTCCATACTTACATCCTGCATATACATCCCATAAACACATCACATACTTACATCCTGCATATACATCCCATATACACATCTCATACTTACATGCTGCATATGCATCCCATATATACACCTCATACTTACATGCTACACATACATCCAATATACACACTCCATAATTACATCTTGCATATACATCCCATAAACACATCCCATGCTTACATCCTGCAGATACATCCCACATACACACTCCATACTTACATCCTTCATATACATCCCATATATTATTATCCAGAATATATAAAGGATTCCAAAATTAAATATTCAAGAAGACAAATGAGCCAATTAAAAATGAGCTAGAAATGCACATTGCTTTCTCAAAAGAAAACAGTAAAAATGGCTGAGAAATATCATTTAAAATTTCAAAATAGTTAACAATCAGGGAAATACAAATTAAAACTACTTTGTGATTTCACTTTACTGTAGTCAGACTAGCTTGGATGAAAATAACAAATGACAGAATATTTGGTGTGGATGTAGGGAAAGAGGAACCCTTATTCACTGCTCCTTGGGGTGAAAATTGGTACAGCTAATTTGAAAATTAGTGTTTCGAATTCTCAACAACCTGAAAGAAGATTTGCCACATGACCCAGCCATGCCATGCTCAGCACATGCCTTAAGGATCCAACATGCTATTCCACAAATACTTTCTCAGATGTGTTCATGGTCTTTCTCTACACAATAGATAGGAATTTTATCTGATGAAAAGATAAATAATATGGAGTACAAATATACAATGGAATTATAATCAGCTGTGAAGAAAACTAAACCGTGGCGTTTGCAGGTAACTGGATAAGAGCAGAAGACAAACTGAGTGAGAACGCCCAGACCCTGAAAACCAAATGCTCTCCAAATGCCTTCTGGAGTTTGGTGGCACCTGCAAGTTGTTTGTGTGATGATAAGGTGCCTGCACGGAGGAAAGATGCTGGGTAGGAAGCATCTTGAGAAGACAAGCTTGCTCTGGGGACATGGTTTCTGGAGGAATCCAGTGCTGCTTTTGAAAGAGTGACAGGCAGGACACTCAGTACAGGAGCTGCCTGCACACTGGGCGTCAGTGATGGGTCCTGTAGAAGGCTTGAATGTGCTCCCCAGTCCCATGCTGGGCTTTCAGCAGTGATAATCAGGGTCCTGTCACTCATGTCTTCTTTCTCTTCTGCCTTGTGAGGAATGTTAGTAAGGAGACTCTGCGGGAAAGAGACAGTGTGGATGCAGGATGGCGACTGTGGGAAAGAGGCCTTGATTCTACCTCAATTTCCCTTTGAGATCTCTAGGCATATAATTTAAGCCTATTACAAAATTACCTCCTTCAGAGAACTCCCGATTTATCTGTTACAGAATTTGTTCCTGGAACCATCACATTTCCCCTTCTTTCATCCATGGGTCTTTTCTGCACTGTGGGAAGTCCCTAAATCTTCTGTGATAAATTTATGGTAAGTCTTATAAGAAGTCTCTGAAAAATTTGGTTCTGTGTTCGAATAAGCCCTTTAAATAAGGCATCTGATGACAGTAGGAGGGTACTGGGGAGACTTTCTGTTCAGGCCCTTGTATGAATTGACTCTTCCTGTGGTCCAGGGTGTCTTGGAGGTGCAGGTATTTTTGTTATGTGTTCAAGTGCAGACTTTGAACTGGGGCAGGAAACTTGGCCAGTTAAATTCTTTTTATTCTTGATCTGCCAGCTACCAATTGCAGTGCCATCCCACACACAGTGTTAACTGCAAGCACTAATTGAAAACGTCTAAGATAAGGAAGTTGACAAATGTTCCCTATCATAAACCAGTCATTTGTTTTATGAGACTCAAGTATAATTGTCACAAAATGCTGTGACATTTAGCACGTGAGGTGACACAGAACATTCTTTTGTCATTACTCTCGTCAGAGCCTAAAGGCTTTTCTGAAGGGTTGCCCTTGGGAAACCAGTGACCTAGGCTGACCCTGTATGTCTTGGACTTAGTTGCTTCTTTTGGTGCAGCTGTCACTCAAACTGCTGCCAAACTCCTGTGCGGTTGACAAGCAGAGAGGGATAAATTATAAAATATAAACCTGAATTAGATAATGAGAACAAACCAGATAATAACATGATCAGATGACAACAGCCATTTTTACTGTCAAAGGAGCTGAAATGAAGAAAATCAATAAATCCAAGATGAGTATGAAATGATCAGGGCGTGGTGGGGTGGACATTTATTCTCAGCACCCAGGAAACTGAGGCAGGAGAATTTCTGTGAGTTCAAAGCCAGGCTGGTTAATGTGGTGAGTTCTGGGCCTGCCAGAGCCACATAGTGAGACTCTGTCTCAAAGTAAAAAGAAAAGTAAAAAAAATAAAAGAGTAAGCAAGCAGGAACCGGAAACTAAACTTCTCCCCCTCTTCCTCTTCATCCTCCTCCTCCTCCGTTTAGTTGTTTCTCTCAAGCACTGGGCACTGTGACCTCCTCCTCCTTCTAGGTTGCACAATCTTGTTACGCACACAGCAGACATAAGACTTTTTCACATTTGTGTCTCATCTCTTAGTTTAGCTAAAAAGGATAATTTGTTATCGACAAACAGCTTAACCTAGATTTCTCAGCACCTAAGTGTGCTACACACTCTTCCATTTCTTGCCAATCTGTGTTGATTTAGTGAAATTGTGGTAAGTGTCATTTTGTCTGTTAGTCTGGCTGTCAGCACGTGTCTACAATGATTGACTGGATAAAGTGAAAATACAAAGTCTCTGTCCTGTCAGAGATTATCTACCTGAGGGGCCTTCAGCTACCAAAACAGAGTAAATTCTACACTTGGCACTTTTAAGGGAAACTTTGTGACTGAGTAGCTGGGAATGTGTGACCTTGGGATTCCCAGTGATTTCACATCATATGAGCATATAACACAACTGGGAAGGAAGAAACTCTAAAAATGTTTTAGCAGCTGAACATGTGGGTCTGGCACCTCCTCAAACCTTGAGGACCACTGATCTGTAAGGCCCTTTGTTGACTGCTAGGGTAGCTCCCCTAAGAGCACATGTTGGTGATGCAATGCCATCTCCAGGATCTCATCATGCATGAGCCACTGAGATGAATGTCTAATGAAGCAAGTCTTAAAATGACCCTGGGAAATATGCATTTACCTTTACTTTTACACTTTATTTAACCAGTTAAAATACATTTAAACTGATATAAAAGTGTGTGTATGTGACAGTTTCCAACATAGGGCTTTATGACTCTCAATTGAACTTCTGAGTTTCCCCAGCCTTGATTTTACCACTTATTCTACACAAGCAAACTGGTTTTCAAGGCTGTTATCTCAAACTAGTCCTCACTGAAACACAGATTCCAGTGTTAGTGGTAATTTCTGACACCATATATATGTGATCAGAGACAATATACACTTGAACACCAACTGTACTGTGCATCTGGGCATATTAAATGTGAAAAAGTAAATAGTTAAAATCCACTTCTTTGATTTAAAGACTGGCCAAACTGACCTACTGTGTGTTTTAGCAGCTTTGCTGCCAAGACTGGGAGTCCTAGGCCAGGAAATCAGAGAACCAAGAAACCCAGTATTTTATTCTTTGTCTCCCAAGTTCTTTTAGGATCTGGGGTGATTGGACCAAGTGAAAACAACCCCACAATGCTACCTGTCACACACTGTCTTGATGACAGAGCCTGCAAAGGCAACAGAGACCAGGCTCCAACCAGTGCACATTCTGATAAAAAAAAATCCATTGTAGAAAGAAATACTTATGAATGATCCAAGAGAAGCCATGGGGTCAACAAGACGCTGGTTATCTTAGAAGACATCATGACTTTTATAGAACAAACGCTGACCTAGCCAACTGCCTACAGGTTCCTACAGGTGTTCTTAAGCTTCATGGAACTTGAGTGATTAAAAAAGATTAATTTTTCACTTCAAATGCATCTTAACCATCCAATAAGGAAATAAAAACAATAATTGGCACCAATACAGACTAGAGATATACTCTAAGGTACATTGTTACATATATACAATTTTCCACACACACATACACTTCACACCCCACATGCACACATGAAGGAGGGATGGAGGTAGGGAGGGAGGGAGGGAGGGAGAGAGAGAAAAAGAGAGAGCTATATTAATTCTAAGGAGGAGTTCTAATTACTATGCCAGCTATTATAAGACATCATAAAAACAGACATCATCACAGGGTGGAGGGAAGCTGATATATGATAACTAAGGGTATCAGAAAGATACCCTTCCTGACTTTGGTTTGTCATGATCCCTACAGAGTGATAGAAAACTTTCCTTACAATGTACATGGACCAACAGGTCTCTGGGATCACTTACCACTTTCACAGAGTCTAGAAATCTCCTTCATCTGGAAAGAATGGTAAAGTTGCCTTAGCACACACAAACACCTGTTCAACAGATCTAGAAACTTCCAACTTGCTGATGACTGTACATTGCCTCCATTAACCTAACAAAGAGTGATGTACAAAATTAACACAGTCACAACCTACGGGTCACCTTTGCTAAAACATCCAGTTGTTTACTCAATTTCAGGAGCTCTTCTTCAGCCAGCCTTGCCTTCCTATTCCCCTCCCTGCTTCTCTTAGGACTCTTGGTAGATATCATCTTGCTCTGAACAATTGCTTCCTACATTTTATAGTCTTATGTAAAATTTGTATCTTCTAGAGTCGGGGCTCTACATGTTAACATGATGGTCCTACAAGAAATGTCATTGTAGGTGTGTTATTCCTAACGGAGTAAACAGAAACAGATGCACAGTTGTAAACCATACAAAAACAAACAAAAATTACACACACGATAGAAGACAATAAAAGAAGGCTCAGGATATCAATCTCTGGACTCTACATGTGTACCTGCACATAACAGATACACAACACACATCATACACGTGCTATACATACATATACACACCACACATACATATAGACACAGTACATAGAGTTATATACATCATAACACCTATATACATATATACACATATCACATACATATTTATACACTAAACATACACACATAATATATGTAACACCCACATACTGTACGTATCTACAACCACCATACAGATGTGTACACACATACAGATATTGTAAACATACACACATACCATACACGCATATACACATACAGGCCCCCCCACAACATATATACATATACAGAGACACACCCATCATACACACTGTATACATGTATACATAAACATGTATAGAGATACACATACACACAAACACACACCACATACACATGCATCATAATACAGGCACACATGCACATCCATAAAGAACTCTAACAAGTGCTAGTTGAGGTCAGAGATTGATTACTCTTTCATTATTTCTGGGACTGTAAACAATGCAGCCACAGTGGAAATCAGTCTAAAGTCCATTAACAAAACATCTTATATCCCATCCATGTACTTTTTGAGAAAGAAGCCAAAAGCGTTTAAGTCACCCTACCACAGAGAAGCCTGAAAACCAGTGTCATGGCATTACTAATAATAGTTCACTATGGAATCAGTCATGGGAGCCACAAACAGGGGAAATGACCAGAAATTCTGCTACATACACACCTGGATTTCCCCAGTCATAAAGATGGAGGTCACATGTATTCTTTCATATATTGCACTTGGGTGTGGAAGAAAGACTCAAAAGGGAAAGGAGGGTTACTATATACATTCACACAAGAGAGAAAAGTGAATAGTAGTAGGAAGGTCGAGAGAGTGAATAGAGGAGGTGGGAGCGATCATTCTAAGCATGTATAGCAACATCCTAATGAAACCCCTTTGTACGGGAAAGAAGTGCTCACCAAAAGAGAACATTTACATTTTTTGTGTTAAGAATCTTGATTTATTTATTCCACCTGGCAGAAGCACTGCAGATCATCATACTTTCCATAGACGATGCGTTCAGTTTCATCTGCGAATTTAAGAGAGAACAGTAAATCAGTCAACCCCTAACCTGGGAGATAGGAATGTGGTTGTGTTCAGAAAATTTCAAGTACTCAGTGAAAACAACGCTGTTACAAAAAGTCCCCTCTCTTGTGATCACTGCTGCCCTCTCATAGTGCTAAAACTATGGAGTGCGTCTATCTAACTATCCATCAACTGAACACTATGGAAGGAAAATGTGCTACATCTACACCACATGATAAATATTTTCTTTAAGAAATAGATCTGGCCATCGCCACTATCATCAACAGGCCTAGAGACACTAATTGAAGGCACGGAATGACAAATATCACACAACCACACCTATGTGTGGAATCTAAAAACTGAGAAATGCAGAGTGGAGAATTGTTACTGGACACTGGAGGGGGTGGGAAGGTCCCTCAGATACTGGTCCTGGGGACTCAGAGTTTTAGGATGGGAAGAACTGAGGAGGATTATGATGATGATGACCGATATTTTATAAACCCATCTTTAAAAAAGTTATTATGTATACAGTGTTCTACCTGCATGTATGCCTCCATGCCAGAAGAGGGCACAAGATCTCATTACATGTGGTTACTGGGAATTGAACTCAGGACCTCTGGAAGAATAGCCTGGGCTTTTAACCTCTCAGCTATCTTTCTATCCCCCAATAAACTCATCATTTAATGAAAGAGAAATGAGGTGGTTGTGTGAAAAGGCTGTGTGGGATTGGGATGTGGAGCCCTTGTCTCTGGGGAGGCAGTAGCACAGGATCAATGCATTTTTCAGGAATGACCTCTCCTGGCATTTGTGCTATGGGAGCTGTACAGCCCTCTCAGGTATTTGTGAGGTAGGCATCTTTTGGATCCTGGAAAATAAAAGTTTCCTCTAAGGAAAATGAGCTTTGGTTTTCCAGAGCACAATGTCCCTCCTTGGCTACTGGAATCTACACTGGTGTCCAGTTGAGTGAGGGAAGGCCTTCCAGAGTAGCAGGAGTTACTGGCTACCATGTGTTGGTCAGAGCCTCCTCCAGATAATCATATATATGGTCTTGAGCTCCTTCAGCTCCTTGTCATGGGCATGAAATAGGCCAACTGGAGTGGCATGTGCAGGTTCCAGGATGCAGTCACCTTGTCGGTATGGAAAGCTGATCAGGTCCTCCTCCTGATCTCCCTCAATTACAGCATTCTTTATCTCCGAAGCAAGAAGGGGAACACAATGCTTCTGAGCCTTAAATCTTCCCTTTGCCCGAAAGCCTCAGCACTGACACTGGCAAGGCCTCAACAGACAGACCCCAACCTAAAGGTGATGATGGGCGTGTGCTCAGATGGATGGAGTCCAGGACACAATGTGTGCTGGTATCTGACTGAGAACCCAGCAGAACTGCAAACAGCACTTCTCCCAGTCTCTCCTTTCAGGAATCCTTTTGAAGGAGAGAAGATGGCTGTGCTCTTCCTTCAGGAGAACTGATGATGAAATGACCCCATCACCTCCCAGGTGCTCCTCAGCCTTCTGTCCACATACCTTCTGCCCTAGGGGAGAAAAAGAAAATCTCTCTGAGTTCCTGTAGTCCATTTATATCAAATGATGCTTCACGTAACACTTATTTTTTGATCAGTAATATAAAACTTTCTGTATTTTACATCAGTACCCATAGCTCCTGTTAAAATTCCAAGTTTTACAATGAAATGTTGCATATATTCACAATGTACAACATGATGTTCTTATTTTGTGTGCACGCTGCCAAGCAACTAATCACATGATTTGCTTAAGCCCCACCTGACTACTTAGCTTCTGGGACGGGGCACATGCACAATCTACTCTCTCACCAACTCTGTCTTGTACAACATGTTATTAACTGTAATCTCTCCATCACATTCACTCCTGGTGCCTGTTGTGGCTATATGGAGTTCAATTCCACACATGGACACACCCTGTGATAGTCTTTGGCTTTCCTCTAAGGCTCAGAGAAAAATCTAAAAAGGGATTGAAAAGAATGTCAGAGGTCAAAGCTACGGAGAGGAGATGTTAAATGTCTTTAGGGCATGTCACCATCATGGAATAAATGACCTCACAGCAGTTGTGGATTCCTTCATGGGGTGTGCAAAAGACTGAACCTATCAACAGACAGGGTAGAGCCATGGGGCTGTACTACTCATTGCTGAATTATTGGCACATGATAGATTTTGGGTGATAGACAATTGTGTTTCCTTCAGTTTTGTGCCAAAAAGTCACCATCTCCTCCCCACAAAAAGGCACAAATATGGGAAAGATATCAAGTTATTCTGACAGTGCAGACAAATTACTATGGATAGGACTATAAACTAGTCTGCTATTATAGAAGTTAGTATGAAAGTAACTTAGAAAATGAAGACTACATTTACTTGATGAACTCTAGACAACATCTTAGAGCCATCTGCACACCATTGCTCACTGAGGTGCTGTTCTCAATGGTTAGTTATGGAAGGAGCCTACCTGTCAGTCAACAGAGGACTACACAAATACAGGGGGCTAGCTGTCAGTCAACAGAGGACTACACAAATACAGTACAGTATATGTGCATGATGGAATTTTTTAGCCATAAAATGAAGTTATATTATCTGCAGGAAAATTGATGCAACTGCCTGATGATTGTCTTTCTGATGCTAGCATTCATGACCTACATCAGAAAGATAATAGCTTTGTTTTATTTTTCCCAAATTTATACAGACACATGAAATTATGTATGTATATGTTGCATAAAATTTTAAGTAAAGTTGTCCTAGGTAACAAAGTGGTCTAGGAGAAGAGGGAAAGAGGTCTGGGGTAGGAGTATTTGTAGTGAAATATCTTTAATGTATGTACACACAGTACCATAAACAATAACATACAATGAAATAATAGAAAAAATTTATAACAACATCATAGAGTTGTTTTTATCTAGCTTATCCCAAATAAGTTAGTACAACAGAAAACCAAAAAGAAGGGACAAATAATAAACAAATATTTGGAAAATAGTAACACAGCAGAAATAAATATTACCTATCAGAAAAAAATGCTTAATGTAAAAGAATTAAAATGTACAGTTAAAACATATTGAGTGGGGAAGGAATAGTTAATTTGACCCAGAAAAGGAACTCACTTCACACGTGAAAGCAAATGTAAAGGCTGGAAGGGAAAGGCTAGGAAATGTTCACATGAATGGAAACCAAGAACAAGCAAGACACGTTTTTATCAAGTAAGATGTTTAATAATTAATGGTGGTCAGTGAGACTGGATCTGGAGTCCACTGAAAGAAGAGCCTTGGGGCCTTCGAGAGTCATCCTGAGTGAAGACGGTGCCTCACTGTGGCAACAGAGACCAAAAGGGGTTAGAAGGAAGCTGGGCTTTTGACATCCTTGCTGCTGTCCTGTTGCTGCTGCCCCAGCTGGTGTTCGAATCAGCGTCTGGTGGGGCTTCCAGAGCAGACTGAAGACCAGTGCTCCTCTAGAAATCCTCTAGGCTTCGGTGCCAGACCGGAACTACTCTAGCCTTACGGGATGAGTGACCACTGGATTCTCAGCCTCCTAGTATGTGACAGCTGTTGATGGACTTCCCAGACCATATCATTTAAGCCAATCTAGTAAATTCTCCTTTAACATATAAATTCATTATATATATATTCAAATACATATTTCACACTCTCTGTTCTATTTCTCTAGGAAACCCTGAATAATAAAGCAAGAAAATGAAAAAGAATGAAATGAAAAAATTAAATATTTCTGAAATGACATAAAACACAAAAATTAGACAGATAGTCCATGCCCATGGATGGATAGAATTAATATTATTAAAATATATTATGCAAAAAACCTACAGATTCAATGTGGTTCTAAAAATATGAAGAACAGTTTTCTCAAGACTGAAAAAAGATAAAAAAGAAATTTACGACAAAACTCACAAGCTGCCATTGTCAAACACTCACTGTAGTCAACCCAGTCTTCAGTGAAAGGAATCAAACTGGACCATCCAAGAATGAATACAGACAGCTGAACAAACTTACAACATCCAATGGGCCTCGACTGTACACAAGCACACAGACACACAGACACACAGACACACAGACACAAAGACAGGACAGATATTAATCTGTGTCTATGTATAATTTAATTTTTGTATTTTTTAAAATATATTTTTATGTGATAGGGTTGAATATACTTTGAATCAGGGGTTGTGTACGTTATGATAAAGCTATAATTATTTGGTTGATCCAAAATTTTTGTTTCTATATTTTTTTATTGAAAATGATTTTTTTCATATTATATGTATAGGTTTCAGTTTCTCCTCTCTCAACTCTTCCCAGTTCCTTGTCACCTTCTATTCCAATCAGATCCACCCCCTTTCTGTATCTCACTAGAAAATAAATTTTATTTTCTAATATATTATATTACATATAATATATTCTAATATATATAATATAGTATATTGTATTAAAACCAAAACCACATTGGAATAGAAAAAAAGCAGAAGGAAAAATGCCCAAGAAATGTTATAGGAAATATGTATAGATGCAGAGACCCCCCTCATTCACACAGTCACAAATCCCATAAAAACACAGAGCTAGAAGCCATTATATATATTCACAGGGCTTGGGGGACAATCAATTAATCAATAAAATAAAAAAACATTTAAAATATTGACAAAAGTAGCCAGATGGTGCACCTATGATTCCAGGCAGGCAGATTTCTGAGTTTGAGACAAGCCTAGTCTACAGTGAGGGCTCCAGGACAGTTGGGACCACACAGAGATACTCTGTCTCAAAAACAAACCAAAATCCAACAAAAACAAAAAACAAAAACAAAAAAATTGAAATAAAAATAATTCAACAAGAAATAAAACTAAAAGAAAAATTCCTGACATGACATTATGTGACAAGGAACCTCCAAAGATGCTGTTGAGTTTATTTTCTGTTGGCAACTTCTGCACATGAAGCCTCCTCATAAGAATAGTTTCTTTATCCAGTGAGATTCGCCTGGACAAAACTAAAATTTCATTTGCAAGTGGCCATCAACTTAAGATTGCCTCTGGCTTAGAAGCAGAAGCATTTTTTTTTCAACTCTAGAGTCTCATATGATGCAGAGTTGTGGAAACACCTCAGACATTAAAAAAAAAAAATTTTCTCAATGACTTGAGTTTCTTCTATTGTGAATTCTCTGTTTAGATCTGTACCTCATTTTTTTTAAATTGGGTTATTTTTTTCTTGGTATCAATTTTTATGAGGTCTTAGTAAATTTTTGGACATTAGTATTCTATTAGATGTATATTTGGTAAAAATCTTTTCCCATTATGTAGCTTTTTGTTATATTAATGGTGTCATTTGCCATGAACAAGATTTTAAGTTTCACGAGGTCCTATCTGTTAATTGATCTTAGTGTCTGCACTAATGCTGTTCTATTTAGAAAGTCTTTTACTGTGCTAATGAATTCAATACTATTTCCTACTTTCTCTTCTACCAGCTTTAGTGTATCTGACCTTATCTTGAGGTCTTTGATCTATTTGGAGTTGCTTTGTATAGGGTGACAAGTATGGATCTATTTTGATGCTTCTAAGGTAGCCACCTGTCTTTCTGGTGCAGACCCGTGTAGGTTCCATGCATACTGCCTCAGTCTTTCTGAGTTCATGTGAGCTATGCTCATGTTGATTTAGAGGACTTTGTTTCCTAAAGGTATCCTCCGTCCCCTTTGGTTTATACTTTGCCTCCTTCTCCCTGTAGTTCCTGAGCTCTGAAGGGAGGGATTTGATAGAGACGTCCCACGTAGGGCTGACTGTCCCAAGGTCTCTGATTCTAATTTCAGGTTGTTGTTCTTTATATTTATTCCCACTAACTACAGGAGGTAGCTTTCTCTAATAGCTGTAACTCGATCCTGGTACTGGAAGCTTTATTCAGAGACAAGTGATGTCCATTTGGGACTCTGTCTTTCTCATTACTTGGCAATTTCATTTAGATAGCCTTCAAATATCTATATTTTAGGAGGTGTCTACCAGATTAAGTTTCTGAACTACTCTTACCTGGCCCCTAATTTTAGCTATCTTTCTCTTCATTCCTTTCTACTGCCCTCTTCCCCCCTCCCTCCTCTCCCCCCCTCCCTCCTCTTCCCCCCTCCCTCCTCTTCCCCCTCCCTCTCCATTTGACTGTCCCATTTCAGACACTCCATCCATTCACAAGTATGTATTCTATTTCTCTTTCCTAACAAGAAGAATTGTAAAAACAATCCAGGATTGTTCTAACTATCCTATTTTTTTTGTTTCTACATTAAGCTGAATGTATACCTTTCAAAATTTAGGAGGAATAATATTGGATTTTTGATGGGGATTCCATTGAATCTATAGACAGCTTTTGGTAGTATGGTACTATGTTAATTAATCCTACCAATTCACAAGCACATGAGATCTCCTTATCTTCTGATAAACTCTTTAATTTCTTTTTCTTCTAGTTCCCTACTCTCTGTGGTTCCATGGATTTTAGCTTATCATCCACTTAACAGCTAACACCCACATATAAGCATATGCATAACATATTTGTCTTTTTGTCTTGAATACTTCACTCAGGATGACTTTTCCTAGTTCTATTGATTTATCTGCAAATTTCATGATGTCTTTTTTTTTTTTTTTTTTAAAAAAAACAGCTTATAATATTGTATTGTGTAAATGTACTACATTTTCTTCATTCACTCATCTGTTGAGGGACATCTAGGTTGTTTTGAATTTCTGACTATTATGAATAGAGCAAAGATGAACAAGATTGACAAGTATCCATTTGGTAGGATGAATCATCCTCTCAGGATATGCCCAAGAGTGGAATACCTGGGTATTGACGTTGATTCCCATTTTCCTGAGAAATTGCCACATTGATTTCCAAAGTGACTACACAAGTTTACATTTCCACCAGCAATTTATGAGTGTTTGTCTTACTTCACATCCTGGCCAAGATGAGCTGCCACTTGTTTTGCTGATCTTAGTCATTTTCACAGATGTAAGATAAAAATCTCAAAGTAGTTTTGATTTGCATTTCCCTGAAGAATGTCTAATATATGTTTAAGTGTTTCTCATCCATTTGAATTTCTTCTATTGAGAAGACTCTGTTTAGATAATTTTAAATTAGGTTTTTTTTTGATCTTCAGATTTTGAGTTCTTAATATAATTGGAATATCAGCCCTGTATCAGATGTAGTTGTTAAAAATCTTTTCCATTGTGTAAGCTGTTGCTTCGTCTGAATGACAATGTCCTTTTCCATGCAGCAGCCTCTCAGTTTTGTGAAGTCCCTGGGGATCGTAGTGTCTGCACTAATGGTGTTCAGAAAGGCTCTGCTTTTCTGTGCAAATGAGTTCAAGACTATTCTCCACTCTCTCTTCTTTCCGTTCCTTGTATCTGATTTTACGTTGGGGTCTTTGATCCATTTGGAGTTAAATATTGTTGACTTTTGTTTATGGTGATAAATTGAATCTGTTTGGATTCTTTTACATCAAGCCTGACTAGCACTGCTTGTTGAAAGTTATGTCTTTCTTTACAGCATGTATTTCTGGCTTCTTTGTAAAAAAGTCAAGTGCCCACAAGTGTATGGATTCATTTCTAGGACTTCGTGTCCATTTTTGTGCTAATACCATGACGTTTTTATTATTGCAGCTTTGTGGTACAACTTGAGGTTGGGAATTGTAATACCTCCAGTAATTCTTTTATTATTGAGTACTTTTAACTCTGTCCCATGGCTTTTATGTTTGTATATGAAACTGAATGTTGTCTTTTCAATGTCTGTGAAGAATTCTCTCAGAATTCTGATGGGGTTGCATTGTATATTTAGATTGCTCTTGGTAGGATGGTGATTTTTCTATGCTAATCCTACCAATCTGTGAGCATGGGAGATTTTTCTGTCTACTGATATCTTATTCAATTTCTTTCTTTAAAGGTTCAAAGTTTTTTTTTTTTATCATACGAGTCTTTCTCATGCTTAATTGGAGTTATCTCAAGATATTTTATAACGTTTGAAGCTATTCTGAAGGGAATTGTTTCTTTATTTACTTCTCAGACTATTTGTCTTTTGCACATAGGCGGGATATTGGTTTTTGTTCCCGATACTTTGCTGAACCTGTTTCTTAGGTGTAGAGGGGTCTCTTTTTCTTTTTCTTGTCTTTTTTCTTCTTTTTTTCCCCCTCCTCCCTCCTTTTGTTTATGCAGACAATGTTTCTCTGTGTAACAGGCCTAGCTCTGGAACTTGATCTGCAGAACAGGATGGATTCAAACACAAAGAGACATCCTGCCTCTGCCTCCCAGTACCGGGATCAAAGGCATGTGCCAGCACCACTCGGCTGGTGTAGGGTTTTTTTTTTTGTTGTTGTTGGAGGTTTTAGGTCACTTGCATATATTATCATATACTCTGCAAATACAGATAACTTTGACTTCATTACTAATTTTTAACCCTTTGATATTCTTCACATGTCTTATTGCTCTAAGGCTGTATGTACTACATTAAATAGGTATATAGAGGGTGGCCAACCTTGTCTTGCTCTTACTTTTTTGGAATTGCTCTGGATTTCTCTTAGTTTATGTTGATACTGATGATGGGCTTGCCTTAAAGTCCATTTTTGATATGTTCTTGGATTTTTTGTCGATTCTTTGTTTTGATTTTTGTTTGATGTTTTTATTTTGTTGATTTTAGCCCCAAGTTTGATTATTATATCCTTTAGAACATTTTTTTGTCCTTGAGCTTTCAGATGTGTCATTAATTTAGTAGTATGAGATGTCTCCCAGTTTTTAAAGAAGCATTTACTGCTATGAACTTTTCTCTTAGAACTGCTTTCAATTTGTCTCACAAGTTTTGGCATATTCATTTTTTTTTTTTTAAATTTCAAATTCCTTTTCTTTGTTGGGACTTGCTTTCTATCTGATTATGTGATAAACTTTGGAGAGAGTTTCACGAACTACTAGGAAGAAGGCATATTCTTTTGTGTTTGGATGAAATGTGCTATAGATGTCTGGTCTATTTAGTAACTGAAGCTGAATAGTGTTTCTTTTTTTTTTTTCTGACTTAGGTGCCTACATGTTTGATGTATAGATGTTAACAATTGACCTCTGATGGCATTTTTGCTTTGATAAGTATGCAGTGTCATTTTATAACACTTTTATTAGTTTTGGTTTGAAGTGTATTTTGTCAGCTATTAAAATGGTTGCACTGGCTTGTTTTTTAGGCCTAAGTTGCAAAGAATATTAAAAAAAAAAGTCTTTTGCCTGGTCATCACACACCGACAACTGGAGACCCTTAAGCCTCTTGGTCCACGGCTGACTAAGAGGTGAATGCCACCCGGAGCCCAAGGCCAAGTGGTAGGGACCCAGCCCCTGGCACCCCAACCACAGCTAGCTCTGCCCTAAACCAAAAAAAGCAGGGAGAGCCTCCCAAGCACATTCTCCTGCAAAACACATCGGGAGGGATATCCCATTGTCAAAACCCATTTCACCTGCAAACTGCATTACCACACACCAACAACTGGAGCCTCCAGAGACCCCCTACTAAGAGCCAACTAAAATCTGACTAAGAATGACCCCTGTGACACCTGGAGACATATCTGGGCCCACAGCTGAGTAAGAGCTGACTAAGAGTGAACTGAGGAAGCAATGGACAGATGCCAGTGCAAGAATACATATAACAATATAAAGAATAACATGACACCAGCAGAAGAAGCTGGCAGTTCTACAATATCAAGACCCAAGCATGGCAATGAAGAGGAAACAGAAGGAGATGACCTTAAAAATAACTTTATAAAGATAATAGAAACCTTAAAAGAGGATATAAAAAAACTCCTTTAAAGAAATAGAGGAAAATACAAAAAAAAATTGGAAGAGATGAACAAATCCCTGAAAGAAAATAAAGAAAACCAAGAAAAAAAAAACAAGCAAACAGGTGAAAGAAACATTCCAGTAATTAAAATTTGAAATAGAAGCAATAAAAAGGGCACAAACTGAGGCAAAGCTGGGAACAGTAAGCCTGAAGAAACCAACTGGAACCACAGATGCAGCATAACCAACAGAATGCAAGAGATGGAAGAGAGAATCTCTAAGTGAAAGATTCAATAGTGGAAATAGATGCATCAGTTAAAGAAAATACTAAAACCAAAAAAGTCATAATACAAAACATCCAGGAAATCTGGGACACCATGAAAGACCAAACCTAAGAATGATTGGAATTAAAGAAGAAGAACACCAGCTCAAAGGCACAGAAAATATATTCAACAAAATAATAGAAGAAAACTTTCCCAACCTAAAGAAGGAAATGCCTATAAAGTTTTAAGAAGGTTAAAGAAAACCAAATAGACTAAACCCCACTCCCCCCAAAATCTGTTCATCATATAATGATCAAGCCACTAAACATACAGAGCAAAGAAAAAATATTAAGAGCTGCAAAGGAAAAAGGTCAAATTACCTGTAAAGGCAGACCCATCAGAATAATACCTGACTATTCAGTGGAAACAATGAAAGCAAGAAGGTCCTGGTCAGATGTTATACAGACACTAAAAGAGCATGGTTGCCAACCCAGACTATTATACCCAGCAAAACTATCAATCACCATGGATGGAGTAAACAAGATATTTCACGACAAAACCAGATTTAAACAATACCTATCCACAACTCCAGCCCCACAGAAAGCACTAGAGGAAAAACCCCAGCCTAAGGAAACCAGATACACCCATGAAAACACAAGCAATCAATAATCACACAGAAGAAAAACCTGAAGAAGGGAACTACATATATGCTATCACTAAAAATAACAGGAAATAACAATCATTGGTCATTAATATCCCTTAATATTAATGGACTAAATTCACCTATAAAAGGACACACTCTAACATGGTGGATAAATAAACAGAAGCCACACTTCTGCTGCATACAAGAAACACACCTCAACTTCAAAGACAGACACAGGCTCAGAGTATAGGGTTGGGAAAAAAATTGCAAATCAAATGGTCCTAAGAAACAAGCTGGTGTAGCCATGCTAATATCTAACAAAATAGACTTCAAACTAAAATCAATCAAAAGAGACCAGGATGGACATTACTTATTATTCACCTCGGGAAAAATATACCAAGATGAAGTCTCAATTCTGAATATTTATGCCCCCCAAACAAGGGCACCTAACACAAGGGCACCTACATTTATAAAAGAAACAGTACTAAAGCTTAAACCTCATATCAAACCCCACACACTAATAGTGGGAGATGTCAATACCCCACTTTCACCCTTGGACAGGTCAGCCAGACAGAAACTCAACAGAGAAATAAGGTGTCTAGCAGATGTTATAACCCATATAGACTTAATAGATATATACAGAATCTTCTATCCAAATACAAAGGAATATACTTATTTCTTAGCAACCCATGGAACTTTCTCTAAATTGACCACATACTCCATGATAAAGCAAATATTAATAGGTACAAAAATGGGAATAACTCCTTGTGTCATATCAGACTACTAGGTTTTAAAGATAGAATTCAACAATAACAAAAATAACAAAAAGCCTACAAATTCATGGAAACTGAACATCTCTCAATTGAACCACCTCTGCGTCAAGGAAGAAGTTAAGAAAGAAATCAAAGACTTTCTAGAATTTAATGAAAATGAATCTACAACATAACCAAACTTATGGGACACAATGAAAGCAGTGTTAAGAGGAAAACTCATAGCACTAGATGTCTATGTAAAAAACCTAGAGAAATCTCACACAAGAGACATAACAGCACAGCTGAAGGCTTTAGAACAATTAGAAGCAAACTCACCTAGAAGGATTAGACGGCAGGAAATAATCAAACTTAAGGCTGAAATCAATACAATAGAAACAAAGAGAACGATACAAAGAATCAATGAATCAAAGAGGTGGCTCTTTGAGTAAGTCAACAGATAGATAAACCCTTATCAAAACTAACCAAGAAGTAGAGAGTGAATATCCAAATTGACAGGATTAGAAATGAAAAGGGGGGCATAACAACAGACACCCTGGAAATCTAGACAATTTTCAGTTCATACTTTGAAAATTTATACTCAACTAAAATGGAAAACCTAGAAGAAATGGACAGCTTTCTGGACAGGTACCTCTTACCAAAATTAATTAAAGATCAAGTATGTGACCTAAACAGACATATAATCCCAAAGGAAATTGAAGCTGTTAAAGTCTCCCAAGGAAAAAAGGCCCAGGACCAGATGGTTTCAGTTCAGAACTCTACCAGCCATTCAAAGAAGAACTAACACCAATACGCCTCAAACTGTTTCATATAGCAGAAACTGAAGGAACATTGACAAACTCTTTTTATCAACCTGATTCCCAAACCATTAAGAAATGCAATAAAGAGAGAGAATTACGGACAAAACCTCCTCATGAATACTGTTGCAAAAATATTCAGTAAAATAGTGGCAAACTGAATCCAACAAAATATCAAAATAACATCCACCATGATCAAGTAGGCTTCATCCTAGTGATGCATGGATGGTTCAACATACGAAAAACTGTGTATGCCATACATCATATAAATAAACCAGAAGAAAAAAAACACACATGATCATCTCCTTAGATGCTAAAAAGACCTTTGAAAAAAATCCAACATTCCTTCATGATAAAAGTCCTGGAGAGATCAGAAATAAGGGGAAAATAACTAAATATAATAAAGGCAATATACAGAAAGCTGCCAGCAAACATCAAACTAAATGGAGAAACACTCAAAGGAATCCCACTAAAATCAGGAATAAGACAAGGCTGTCCTTCCTCTCTCTACTTATCTATTCAATATAGTTCTCAAAGTTTAAACTAAAGCAATAAGAGAACAAAAGGAGATTAAGGGGATATAAATTGGAAAAGAAGAAGTCAAACTATCTCTATATGCAGATGATATGATTGTCTACATAAGTGACCCCCCCCATTCTACCAGGGAACTCCTACAGCTGATAAACACCTTCAGCAATTTAGCAGGCCACAAGATTAATTTTAAAAAAAATCAATAGCCCTCCTATATACTAAGGACAAAAGGGCTTAAAAAGAAATAAAAGAGCATCACCCTTTATAATAATAGCTGCAAATAGCATTAAATACCTTGGAGTAACTCTAACCAAAGAAGTTGCAGACCTGTTTGACAAAAACTTTAAGTCACTGAAAAAAGAAATTGAAGAGGATATCAGAAAATGGAA
This sequence comes from Phyllotis vaccarum, assembly GCA_033318265.1. NCBI lineage: Eukaryota > Metazoa > Chordata > Mammalia > Rodentia > Cricetidae > Phyllotis > Phyllotis vaccarum. Next base: position 64,761,000 of record JARWLC010000011.1, read on the forward strand.
AGATCTCCCCTGCTTCTGGATAGGTAGAATCAACATAGTAAAAATGGCAATTTTACCAAAAGCAATTTACAGATTCAAGACAGTACCTATCAAATCCCACCACATTATTTTACAGACCTTGAAAGAACAATACTCAACTTCATATGGAATAACACAAAACCCAGGATTGCCAAAACAATTCTGCTCAATAAAAGAATTTCAGGAGGAATCACCATCCCTAACTTCAAGCTATACTATAGAGTTACAGTAATAAAAATAGCCTGGTACTGACATTAAAACAGACTTGTGGATCAATTGAATTGAATCAAAGATCTAGACATTAACCTACATACTATGAACACCTGATTTTTGACAAAGAGAACAAAAATATTCAATGGAAAAAAGATAGTATCTTCAACAAATGGTGTTGACATAACTGGATGGTAGTATGTAAAAGAATGCAAATAGATCCAAACCCATCACTCTGCACAAAACTCAAATCCAAGTGGATCAAAGATTTCAACATAAAGCCAGCTGCACTGAATCTGATAGAAAAGAAAGTGGGAAATACCCTCCAATTCATTGACACATGTGACTACCTCTTAAATATAACACCAGTAGCACAGACACTAAGAACAACAATCAATAAATTGGACCTCCTGAAACTGAGAAGTTTCTGTAAGGCAAAGGACACAGTCAATAAGACAAAATGACAGCCTACAGAATGGGAAAATATTTTCACTAAACCTACATCTGACAGAGGACTAATCTATAAAATATAGAGAGAACACAAGAAACTGGAGCCCCCAAACCTAGAGCTGAAAAGAGAATTCTCAACAGAAGAATTACAAATGGTTGAAAGGCACTTAAAAAATATATCAACATCTTTAACCATCAGAAAAATGCAAATCAAAATAACTTTGAAATACTACCTTACACCTGTTATAATGGCTAAGATAAAAAACACTGATGACAGCCTATGGATGTGGAGCAAGGGGAACATTCCTCTATTGTTGGTTGGAGTCTAAACTTGTACAGCCACTCTGGAATGCATTATGGCAGTTCCTCAGAAAACTGGAAATCAATCTCCTCAAGGATCCAGAAATACCACTCTAGAACATATATCCAAAGGATGCACATTCTTACCCCAAAGGCATTAGCTCAACTATGGTCATAGCAGCATTATTTATAATAGTCAGAACCTGGAAACAACCTAGATGCCCCTCAACTGAATAACAGATTAACAAACTGTGGTACATCTACAAAATGGAGTACTACTCAGTAGTGAAAAAAAATGACATACTAAAATTTTCAGGCAAATGGATGGATTTGGAGAATATCCTCCTGAGTGAGGTTTCACAAACCCAGGAAGATAGGTATGGGATGTACTCACTCACAAAAAGCAAAGAGTACCCAAGCTGCAAACTATAACCCCTGAACAGCTTCAGATCAGAAGGAACTTAAGTGAGACATCTAGAGATTCCACTAGGAATAAAAGTCAGAGAGGATTTCCTTCCAAATTGGGGTCATAATGGGTTGTAACCAAGAAGACTTGGGAACAAACCATGAAAGAAGGAGATGGTTGAGTGAGAGGATCAGCAAAAAGTGAGAAAAAAAGAGATGGGTATCTTGATAGAGGAAGTCAATGTCAGGTTGGAAAGAGACCAGGTTTTAGGGAAACTTCCAAGAACTCACAGGATATCCCTGGCTAGGTCTCCAACCAATAGTGTAGATGGTTCCCTAAACAGGACTTCCCCTATAATCAAATTAATAACTACTCTAAGTGGCATCACAGAACCTACACCAAATAATTTGTAGAGGTAGAGGCAGAGATCCAAGGCTGGGCACTGGCGGAGCTCCTGGTCCAGCTTTGGGCAGAGGAGGAGAGTTTATGAGCAAGGGTATAGAGATTATGAGGAGTTCCACATAGATGGCTGGCTGGAGCTTTGCAGAGAACAGCCATTGGGGAACTATTGGGAAAAGGAGCTAGGCCCTCCAAGGGTAGACAACTTTAATTGGCATGGGTAGTATGTGAAGCCTCGAGGGTTGTGGTCCTGTTCATGGGCTGGAACCTTGGAGCCCACTCCCTGCAGAGGAGCACCTAACCCATTCTTGATTTGGGATGAGGAAATAGGACTTGCCTTGAGTGGATGCACCACTCTGAACTGCCCTACCCTGAGACTACTTGCTCTTTTTGGGGGAGGGGTTGGGATATGGGGTGAGGGGAGGCTTAAGGAAGACTGGGAAGGATTGGGAGGAGGAAAGGAAGGGTGAGCAGAGGAAACATGGGAAAAATACTTTTTTCTTAATAAATTAAGAAAAGCTTTTACCCTTAGGTAATATTTATTCTTTATGTTAAGATGGAGTTTCTTGGATGAAGCAGAAAAATGATACTGTTTTTGTGTCTGTTCTGTTAGTCTGTGTCTTTTTATTGGGGGATTTCGGACCATTGATGTTGAAAGAGTCAATGAAATGTGCTTTTTGCTAGTCTAGGATTATTTAATCCTTGTGTTTTCTTCGGTGTAGTTAACCCCTTCATGTTGAACTTTTATTTTTAGGGCAAAATTTGTAGATAGATACTGCCTCAATTTGTTTTTCTATAGAATTGGTTTTCTCCATATATTTTGATTGAAAGTTTTGCTGGGTATAGTAGTCTGGCCTGGCACTTGTGGCTTGTTAGAGTTTGTTTAAATTATTTCCCAAATATTTATTCAAAGATCTTGGAGTGACAGGGTTTCTCACTAAACCCCAAATTCACTGGTTTGGCAAGACTGGTATGCTAGCAAGCTGCAGGGGTCATCTCTTCTCTGTTCCTACACTGGGTTACAGATATGTCTGGAAGTTTTACGTGGAGCCCAGGGACCCACACTCAAGGCCTCACTCTCATGTAGGAAGTAGTTTTCCAGCTGAGCTATTTCTCCAATGTCTCTTAGTCTTAATATATGAGGATATATTATAGACACTATGAATCTGGATTTAGTATTTGACCTATACATGATTCTTTAGTGAATAATGCTCTCAAGCCTTCTATTTTATTCATGTTACTTTCTTATTTCAGGAATCTATTTATTTATTTTTAGTTCAATATCTGTGTGTTTTTCTCTTATTTTTTGTGTTGCCTCTATGTTTTCTTTAAGACACCTTTGATTCACTTAGTCTGAGAAGTCACATATCACTGTGCCTTCAGGTTTGATAATCAGAACCTTATTTACTGTTTGATGAATTAGGTCATAGCTCTGCAAATGAATGTTTTTGGTGTTTGTACACATGGGGCAGTGTCTGAGTAGTCAACAGTTGGGTGCTTCTTCCAGACTTCATTGTGTAGTGAAGGACTGTAAATGATTAATTAGTATGTGTATGAGTTCACTTTCTTCAGTTGGATTTCCAGACATTCTAAGCTGACTATTAGGCTTTTTAAAGTGTGGCTACTGTAGCCATTTTGACACTAGGGGGCAGTCTATGCAAATATTTACTGTGACTCTGTGGCCATCTCTGGACGGAACTAGGGAAAACCTAAGGAGGTTTTACTTAGGTTGTGTTGGTGATTTGGCCATTGGCCCAAGTTATGCGACCTTGAGTCACATTTCTGCTAATTCACACAGACATATCTCACACAAACACCTACAGTTTACAGGATTCTTCAGGGTCTACCATGAGACTGAAGTTAGAAAGTTGATCTTATTGGATCAGATGTGTGCACAGCTGCCAGAAAATTCTTGTATGGGTGGCAAAGTTCTCTAATTGAACTGAGAAAGGATGGAGCCAAGACTGTATTTCTTTAGGATCTCCCATGGGATAGAGACTGATGCAACATTCACTGGGGATAGGATCAGTCAGTGCTTCCCAGTCACTGAGATATACACGAGTCTCCTTTGGATGATTGTCTGGGCAGGTGCTGATATGCATGACTCTCCTGTGCATGACGGGGCAGGCACTGAGATTGTGTGAGTCTATGACTTTCTGGGCAGAATTAAACCAGGGTTGCATCTTATGGAGTGGAGCTGACTGACAGTGCAGTTTAAGCACTGCCAGCAGGCAAGGATGGTGAGCAGAAGAGTCTTTCTACTTTTGACAGCTCCTGGATTATTTGGTGGTGGCTGTGGTTGCAAGTTCACCTTGAAGGACTTTGGGTTTGCCCTCTGAGAAATGCATAATCCTCAACCTAGTCTGAGGTCAGTGTTCTCAGTGTCGTGTTCTCTTTTGGATTTAAAGCAAAGTTCTCTAGTTTCCTATTTACAAGGCAAAGCTCTAGCAGAAACATTGCTCATCAGTGTAGACTTTGATTTAATGGAGGAATAGAAATGAATGAGACACTTATTCCAGCATCTTTCAGAGTCAATCCCATCTATGACACTTGTATTACCATAGCAGTATCCTTGGCTTCCCAACTCCTCAGTAACCATAGGAACTGCATTCAGCGACTGCCTATGAATACTTCCTGTATCATTAACCTCATGCCTTATGTTGCAGTATTTACAGAGTGAAGCCTATTTGAGTCATATACCTTCCTCCCAAAAGTTTGTAGTATTCCAGTCAAGGTATTATATTGATTGTTGGTATGTTTTTATCGTCTACAGACTTCATTTCAGGAAGACAAAGAGGGTACACATCAGGTTTGTTACAAAATGCTGGGGTAACTAAGAGAAGAAAGCATGGTTCTGCATATTACCCTTTAGAAAAATTCTGGATTCTTCACCAAAACTGAAATCTCATCAGGTTGATAAATCACTGCTGTAAAGAATGAAGGCACTTGGGGTATCTTCTCAGTGAGTTCTTTACTCAAGTGGCATTTCTGAACTAATAATTGATCTAAGAAACTAGCTCAGTTTCTATGATGTTGATTCTTTGTGATTGTACAACTGGACACATATTCTCACTTTTTCAATGGACAGAAAGCAGAAAAGGATTCCCAGGCCAAACAGAGAAGAGAAGAGGCCACATGTCATTACCTCCTGCTGTTTTTCTTAGAGGCTTCTATCATCTTCCTGACACATTCATGTCTCCATGAGTTGGTGGTGTTGGTTGAGATGGGCCATTTAATCTGTGGACCATATGCCAGGAGGATAATTTCCCATGAAGATTGGCCAAGGACACCATCATCTTCATAGACAAAAAAAACCATCCAACTAACCAAACAAAAAAACATGCTTGTCTTGCTTTGAAGGAAGTCTAGCATCATTTTGCAAGAAGATTTTCCCCCTTATCTCTGAGAACTCTGGACAGTCTAGAAAACACTGCGCTTGCATCAGTCTGGACAGTCTCTAAATTTTACCTTAATCGGTGCAAGATAAGGTGTGATTTCAGTTGTCACCATTAGATGGAGGAGCAGGATGGGAGGCTCCAGCAGCTTCTTGCAGGGAAAGCAGTTTTCTCTAAGTCAAGGGTCTGGGTTTGGATTCTCTAGCACAAACCAAGGATGCACTTCTAGAAGGTGGTTGGGTGTTATTTTTGTGGAGAGTAGCACATGCTCTATGTTTAACAAAATTGACCAGACTATCGTAAGAAGAGTCCTGCTGCAAGGTGGTCCTAGTCCACTTCCTCCAGTGGCTGGTCAGGGAGGAGCTTGTCAAACCCCTTACGGATCTAGTGAGATAGAGTAATGGCTTACATATTTTTTCAGACCTTGAAAACTTCTCAGTATGTTTTCCTTAGGTTTATGTGTGTGGTTGGGACACATATAAGGTCAAGGGTTTCATAAGATTGGGCATACAGCAGCGGAAAAGGAGAAAACAGCTCTGTACACTCAAAACTGAAGAGTTGTGAGTTAGATCATTAGGGCTGTTATGAAGGGTGACAGAAGACATGTGCTTACTCGTCAGAGAGCTTTAAGTACTTGCTTTAGAACTTGTTCCAGACTATCAGCCTCTACTTGTTTTCTTCACAAGGTTCAATGAGCATCAGATCCTGCACAGCCCTAGACAATCCAGCACATCCTGTCTGGCTGTCATTGATTCCTGACAGCAGGGCTCCCTTCTTCTCTTCTGGCCCCTGACCCTGAAGCCTGACAGGTCTAAGGGAGAACTAAACCTAAGGCCAGCCTCACATTTGACTTCCTCAGTCCTGCACCAACCTAACTACCCACACTGGCCCGTGAGCTGTGTGTGCCTCGTCATTCAGAACTCACATCTGCACCTCTATGCCCGAGCTTGGTCCTGGCACAGACACCATCGATCTTTCTCTCCCATGGACAAAAGTCAAGTTCCATTTCCCCAGGGCCATGGTTTCTGCTCTTCTTCTTCCTTCCCTCGTTTTCCATCTGACTGACTGGCTGCTTCCTGACATTCAGGTGTCAGTTCCTGAATCTCACCACTAGTGCCTCCTGCTTAGTGTGTGTTAATATGCCCACGGTGAACATCAAATATTACCTAACCCTATTACTGCAGTGCACAGCATGCACATCAGGGTACACAATTCTTTCTACAAAGACCAGATTTTCGGCTTTACTCTGCTCAGTATCGACTTTATATAAAAGCTTTTGTTCCAAAGAGAATATGGAGAGTACATGGTCACCGAACAGCTGCATAATGTCTGCATGTGATGGCTCTTTTTTATCCTTGGAGATTCATTGTAAGACCTATGAATGAACTAGTGATTGTAGTGGATTTATGATGTTACATTGTAAATAATTGTCCTGAGTTTAATAAAAAGTACTGATTGGCCAAAGGCAGACAGGAAGTGTGTATGTGGGCTACCAGACTAAGAAAACTGTGGGAACAGGAAGAACAGAGCAGAAATGCCACAGAGACTCCAGAGTTGCCAGACAAGCCAGAAGATGCAGAGGACAACTATATTGCTCTGAGAAAAGGTACCGAGCCCCATGGCTGAACAGGATAAGAATCATGGGTTAGTTTAAAGGTAAAGAGTTAGCAAGTTATATGCCTGGGCCTTAGGACAATCAGCCTAAAATTATTGTAAGCATTTGTGTGTCTCTGCAGGTCTGTGGGTCTGCAAGTCTATACCTTGAAGCTAGGCCCAAAAGTCCGGGCAAGAAACCTCTTACTACAATTGATAACACTAATATGTATGTACATACACATATGCATATATAAATGTGCCAATCTATATATCCAGATACTAATATATGTATGCTAGTATTTTTCAGCACCTATGATAAGTTTAACATATTAATCTGTAATGCTAAGGGATTACTGCCCAGAAAATAATATAAATTTAGGGCAAGTTTACCAACAGTGTCACTTCTCTTGAGTGGTAGGATGCTCTTGAGTTATCCAGGTGTTACTGCTGTCCTCTGGTCACAGGGCTGATCATTTGCATGATTTTTCCATAACCACAGTGCAGTGTGTGCTCAATAAAGCAATATTCTTCACTCAGGCACATTTCAATGACATGGCACAAGGTGTCATTTCACTATAGAGTTCTAACTTTCTATGTTCTTTAAAAATAGAAATTCATAAAATTAATAATAGTAAAAAATAGAAATTCATAATTTTTATGGGATTTGTGAGGGTCTTCTTCTTTTTCTTCTTGGCTTGTTGGCCATCAGTCTGAAAGGGCAAAGCAGTGATAGAAAGCTTTGTAAGTGGTCCATGAGCACAAATGGAGAATCCCTCTTGGAGATGACTTTTGGTGAAACAGTTCAATCCTTACATTCCAGAGGATAAGGAATATATAGGATTAGGGAGTCTGGGGACAAATCCTAATTTGTACCAAGTGTCACGGTCCTATAGCAGAGCTCTTAATGCAAGTCTTCTTAGCAGGGATCTGCGCCAAGGGTCAAGCTAAAGATGAGTCAGGCATCTGGCTTAGGGACAGCTTTCAGATAAGGCCAGTCCTTCAGAACCAGGGACATTCTCCAGATAAGGTCAGATAGAGGCAGGAAGTTCTGCTGAGGAGGAACAAAGTTTCCATGTTGCATGGGAGAATGAAACCCCTAACAGTCAGCAAAAACATTCCCAAAGGGATTCATTAGTACAACACACAAGTTGATTAACACTTAATTAGAGTAAAAATGACCTGGAATTCACACCTGGATTTGTATCTTCAAATAATCAGGCATTGCACACAGCACAAATTGTTTGCTGTGAAGGCGAAGACCCCAGTTCACACTTCCTGCCACTTTCAGGCAGCTCACACAATGGACTACAAAGCATATGTAGCCATCCCACAGTGTTAGTTCCAGTCTCAAGAATCTTCCCTTAGCCCTTCATGCCCCATCCTTCACCTCAGGTGTAGGAAGAGCGTGTTTTCTACTTAGCAGAGAGAACACATAACAGTCTGATTACATTAACCCCATTTAAACCTCATCATAGGCCACACTTTACTGTCAGGATCCAAGAAGGCAGAAGTTTAGCACCTGATACCAACAGTAACCTCATACAGGACTCTAAAAATCAGAGCAGAGGATCATATACAACTATGACATGTTGGGATTTATAAATGTGATGGTATAGTAGCTGCTGGTTAATAACAACATCCCCTCACCATGGCAGAATACTTTCCTACTGTCCCTGGCTTCATTTTTTTCTCTGTTCTCTGTTACAGGATATTTGATCACATCATATTCCTGTTTTTCCGCACCTGCCTAGGCACCTTCTGACTGGTTTAACAAAGAGCTGAGTGACAAATAGCTAGGCAGGAAGAGGCTAAGCAGGACTTCTGGGCAGAGATTGGATCTGATGTGTGGAATTTGCCAGCATGATGGAGAGTAAGTAGGACGTATGGTATGGAGGAGAGCCATGTGGCAAAGTGTAGATTATTATAAATGGGTTAATTTAAGTCTTAAGAGGTAGTTGGGAGCAAGCCTAAGATAAAGGCAAGACTTTTATAATTATTAAGCAGTCTCTGTATCATTATTTGGGAGCTGGTGGTCCAAGGAAAATGTGACTACATCTTTATTCTTTCATCTTTTAAAAAAGTCTTAAATTATATATATATGTTATAATCACACTTGGATCTTCAGTTTACCCTCTGTAGGGTAATGATTGTGGTGTCTGTTTCCAACTACTGACTGAAAACAGTAATTTATTTTTTAATTATTAAGTATAAATATTTTGGCAGCTTATACCATTTTTGACCAGCCTGTTCCTATTGTTATGCCAATCTTCTCTACCAAAACCATAGCCAACAACCAGAACAACGTGAGTTGGAAAGTCCTTTTACACTGTCTCTCATAAGAAACACTTGAAAAATATTATCAAATAGTTTTCAGGCTCCAGTGGTCTGATTGTGACCACATGAGAAAAACATTTCTTTTTTTTAAAGTATTTTTTTATTTCCATTTTTTTAATTTAAAAGTTTTTTTTTTAAACATACCCACCACTGTACCTTCTCCTTCCCCTCTTCCCAGTTATTCCCTAGCTTGCCCCCACCCATCCCCCCATCCATCCTTAGAGAGGGTAAGGACTCCCAGGGTGAGTGAGTCAATGCAGTCTGGCATGTCCAGGTGAGATAGGACCAAGCCCCTCCCCCAGTATCAAGGCTGAGCAAAGTGTTTTTTGAAGGAAATGAGCCAGTTCACGTACTAGGAATAAATTCTGGTCCCACTGGCAAAGGCTCTATAAATTTCCAACTCCATTAGACTGTTACCTACATTCTGAGGGCCTGGTTCAGTCCCATGCAGCTTCCCCAGTTGTCAGTTCAGTCAGCGAGCTCCCAATAGCTCAGGTAAACTGTCTCCATGAGCTTTTTCATCTTGATCTGGACCCCTTGGCTCAGACAATCTCTCTTTCCTCTCTTCAGCTAGACTGGGAGCTTGACCCAGTGATCAGCTGTGGATCTCTGCATCTACTTCCAATAGTTTCTGGATGAATATTCTATAATGACAATGGGGTGCTCATCAATTTGATTATAGGGGAAGGCCAGGTTAGGCTCCCTCTCCACTATTGCCTGGAGTCTTAGCTGGGGTCATGTTTGTGGGTTCTTGGGTATTTCCCTAGCACCAGGTTTCTCTCTAACCCCACAATGGCTCCTCTATCAAGGTATCTATTTCTCTGTTCTTCCTCTCTGACCTTCCTCCAACTCAACAATCCCATTCTCTCATGTTCTCTTCCCACCTCCCCTTTCTCCCTCCCTGTTATGATTCCAGTTTGCCCAGGAGATCTTATGTATTTCCCCTTCTCAGAAGGATTCATAGATGTTTCTCTTAGGTTCCACAGTCCAATCTGAAAGAGGTGATTACTCAATTGTGAATCCTTCTTCCTGTGACTCTACTCAATTTGGAAACAACAACATACTAAACAACACACACCCCTAGATGAGAAGCTATGAGTAATTGATGGCTGCTTCATGAGAGATTAAGTATTTTTCAGAGATGTAGCCCCTGAGAGGCTGCCCGTTCTCCAGTCGATGGTCCTGTATCTATCAGACAGCACTAACACTGGAAATGGGGAGCAAAAAGAGATGGTTGCAAAGGGGAACAATTAGAGGGGAGGGAATGTGGATGAATTTGACATATGCAGGAATGAAATCCACACAACAATAAAAATTTCAATAAATAAAAGTAAGTTTGAAGGGAATACATTTTTTTTTGCAGTTGTTTTGTTTTCTACAGGCTGAGCTGAAAGGGCAATAACACAGGATTTCTACTTAATTATCCTTAGTATGTACAGGATTCTTAAGCTCACAACTAGAAGGCATAGTGTGTGCAGCTCCCACTGTGTCCACGGTAACATTAAATCCCACGCAGTCCATTGGGCTCTGCTCCCTCCGAGGGGCCGGTCTTCCTGTTTCCTTGAATTTTCATTCTTCTTGATTCCCAGTTGTACTAAAAGCCCAACCACAGCCACAATATTCTTAAGGAGAAAGAAGCATCTGCCATCCACAAAATTAATAGCAGATGCTGGACAAAAGGCATGGACCAGAATGCGTTTACAAAGTAGTGAAATCCATGTTGCCCCACTGACAGCAAAAGCAAGGGTGACATTTCCTTCCTGTGGATGATGAAACTCAAGAAGATCACACTGTCATATCTGATTCTTCACAGGAGTCACATAGCCTTTCTCCCTCCAGTCCATATGTAAAGGGATAAGGCGCTAAAGAGGTTACCTGAAACTACATTTTGATATTCTTCTGCTTTTGAACACCAGTCATCATTTTCCTAAATTTTGCATTGGTCTTCAAGAAAAGTGAACGAATATTAAAAACAAGAAACTACAAGAGCTGAAAAGAAGCATCATTCACACAATCTGTATCACACTTAGCAGGTCACCAAGACATTCATCTTAAAGGTAAAGTATGCTTCTCCGTAAGTATTTTTATTGTGGAGAGCAATCATGCTCATGTTGTTCTCCAGCATGGCTTTGACATGTCTCTCTTCATTATGAAAATAAATATAGTTTGTGGTGTTTTCTTCTATGTCAAGCCTAGCACAGGTTTACTCATCAGATTGCTCTACAAGCAATGATGAAGCATGACCAGAAATAACTGTACATTTCTGAAAGCCATTTTCCATACCCATTCAAAACAGAGATATTTATTACATGGCTCAGAGCACATGTCTTCAGGTCAAACCCAGAAAAGAGCTGGCATATAGAAGTATCACTGTGGGCATATGCTCCTTACAATAAGGGCCCTTCTCTTTGGAGTTCTTCTGGACAGCTTTCATGTTAACAACTATGTTGTATGTTTTCCCATGTTTTGTCTTCCACTCACACCATTCAACATCTGAAGAAAAGTCAAATGTTGGATAATATGAGGTTAATAAAAAATACGGCTAGGAAGGAAACAATTCATGTCTCCAACACCAGGAGATGGAGAAGAAATAATATTCTGATTACATCACTGTTTCTTTTTTTTCTTATTATTTTATTATCTTTTTAATAAAAAATTTCTTTTTTTATCCATGTATTCCCATACTCCCCATCCCTTACCTCCTCCCAATCCCTCCCAGTCAGCCTTCAGCCTTCCCCCTTCCCCTCTCCATTGACCCATCCCCTCCCTCAGAAGGGCATAGAGTCCCAACGTGGGTCAGCTCAGCATGCCACCTCTACTCAAGGCAAGTCCGATTTACTCATCCCAAAGGCAAGAATGGGTTAGGTGTTCCTCTGCAGGGAATGGGCTCCAAGGCGCCAGTCCGTGCACAGGAACACAGTCTGATCCTACCCCTTGAGGCTCCACATGCTACCCATGCCAATCAACAGTTGCCCACCCTTGGGGGCTAGCTCCTTTTCCCAGTGGTTCCCCAGTGACTGTTCTTGATTCAGCAAGGTCCCCAGAGCTCCAGCCAGCCACCTCTGTAGGAATGTTCATCATAGTCCCTATCCCCTTACTCATACAGACTCTCCTCCCCTACTCTCAGCTGTACTAGGAGCTCAGCCCAGTGCTCAGCCTTGAACCTCTGCCTCCACCTCTTTTCTTTGTTGGATGTAGATTCTGTGATGACACCTAGGGTGTTTACTCATTTGATTATAGAGGAAGTCCTGTTTAGGCACCCCCTTCATCATTCTTTGGAGACCCAGGCAGGGACATCCTCTGAGTTCTTGGAGGTTTCCCTAGAACCCGGTCTTTTTCCAACCCCACACTGGCTTCCTCTATCGAGATATCTATCTCTTTCTATCTCCCTCTTTGATGATCCTCTCACTCAACCATCTCCTTCTTTCATGGTTCATTTCCAACTCTTCTTGGTTGTAACCCATTACAACCCCAATCTGCTAAGGTGATCGTCTCTATTTTCTCTTCTTAGGGTAATCCCTGGATGTCTCTCTTAAGTTCCTTCTGATCCCAAGCTGTTCAGGAGTTGTGGTTTGGAACTTGGGTATTCTTTGCTTTTGGTCTAAAATCCACTTATGAGTGAGTACATCCCATGCCTCTCTTTCTGGGTTTGTGATGCCTCAATCAGGAGGCTATTCCCCAAATCCATCCATTTTAATTAATTAATTAATTAATTAATTAATTAATTAATTAATTAATTAATTAATTTCTGCTGAGTAGTACTCCATTGTGTAGATGTACCACAGTTTGTTAATCCATTATTCAGCTGAGAAGCATCTAGGTGGTTTTCAAGTTCTGGTAATTACAAATAATGCTGCTATGAACATAGTTGAGCTAATTCATTTGGGGTACAAATGTGCATCCTTTGGGTATATGCTCAATAGTGGTTTTGCTGGATTCTTGGGAAGATTGATTCCCAGTTTTCTGAGGAATGGCCATAATGCATTCCAGAGTGGCTGTACAAGTTTACACTCCAACCAACTATAGAAGAATGTTCTCGCTTTACATCCATAGGCTGTCATCAATGTTTTTGATCTTGCCATTCTAACAATGTAAGGCAGTATTTCAAAGTTGTTCTGATTTGCATTCTTCTGGTGGCTAACGATGATGAGCAAATTTTTAAGTGCCTTTCAGCCATTTGTATTTCTTCTGTTGTGAATCCACTCTTTGGCTCTGGACACCATTTTTAAAATTGGGTTATTTAGGTTTGGGGCTCTAGTTTCTTGAGTTCTCTCTATATTTTAGAGATCAGTCCTTTGTCAGATGTAGGGTTGGTAAAGATCTTTTCTCATTGTGTAGGCTGTTGTTTTGTGTTATTGACTGTGACCTTTGCCTTACAGAAGCTTCTCAATTTCAGGAAGTCCCACTTATTCATTGTTGTTCTTAGTGTCTGTGCTACTGGTGTTATATTTAGGAAGTGGTCACCTGGGCCAATGAACTGAAGGGTATTTCCCACTTTCTTTTCTATCAAGTTCACTGTATCTGGGTTTGTGTTGACGTGTTTGATTCACTTGGATTTGAGTTTTGTGCAGGGTGATACATTTGGATCTATCTGCATTCTTCTACATACTACTATCCAGTTATGCCAACACCATTTGTTGAAGATACTATCTTTTTTCCATTGAATATTTTTGTTCTCTTTGTCAAAAATCAGGTCTTTATAGGTGTGTGGGTTAATGCTGGAATCTTCGATTCTATTCCATTGATCCACAAGTTTGTTTTTCTGCCAGTACCAGATTGTTTTTATCACTGTAGCTTGAAGTCAGGAATGGTGTTTCCTCCTGAAGTTCTTTTATTGAGCAGGATTGTTTTGGCAATCCTGGGCTTCCTGTTATTCCATATGAAGTTGAGTATTGTTCTTTCAAGGTCTGTAAAAAATTGTGCTGGAATTTTGAGGGGGATTGAATTGAATCTGTAGCTTGCTTTTGGTAAAATTGCCATTTTTACTATGTTGATGCTACCTATCCAGGAGCACAGGAGATCTTTCCATTTTTTAATATCCTCTTCATTTTCTTTCTTCAGTGACTTAAAATTTTTCTCAAACAGGTCTGCTATTTCTTTGGTTAGAGTTACTCCAAGATATTTAATGCTATTTTCAGTGATTATAAAGGGTGACGTTTCTCTTATTTCTTTTTTCAGCCCTTTTTATCCTAGTGTATAGAAGGACTATCGATTGTTTTGAGTTAATCCTGTATCCTGCTACATTGCTGAAGATTTTTATCAGCTGTAGAAGTTTCTTGGTAGAATTTTTGGGATCACTTATGTATATGATATCATTTGCAAATAGAGATAGTCTGACTTCTTCCTTCCAAATTGTGCCCCCTTAATCTCCTTTTGTTCTTTTATTGCTTTACCTAAAACTTCAAGAACTATATTGAATAGATAAAAAGGGAGAGGAGAGCTTTGTCTTGTTCCTGATTTTAGTGGGATTACTTTGAGTGTTTATCCATTTATTTTGATGTTGACTGTTGGCTTTCTGCACATTGCCTTTATTATATTTAGGTATTTTCTCTTTATTTCTGATCTCTCCAGGACTTTTATTACGAAGGATTGTTGGATTTTGTCAAAGGCTTTTTCAGCTCTAAGGAGATGATTGTGTGTGTTTTTTTCTTTCAGTTTGTTTATATGATGGATGACATTCACAGTTTTTTGTATGTTGAACCATCCCTGCATCTCTGAGATGAAGCCTACTTGATTATGGTGGATGATTATTTTGTTGGATTTGGTTTGCTAGAATTTTGTTGAGTATTTTTGTGTCAATGTTCTTGAGGGAGTTTGGTCTGTAATTCACTTTCTTTGTTGCATCTTTGAGTGGCTTGGGAATCAGAGTGATTGTGGCCTCATAAAAAGAGTCCTGCAATATTTCTTCAGTATTAGTTCTTCTTTGAATGTCTGCTATAATTCTGCACTGAAACTGTCTGGTCTTGGGCTTTTTGTACTTGGGAGATTTATTAACAGCTTCAGTTTCTTTAGGGGTTATAGGTCTGTTTAGGTCTTTAATGTGATATTGATTTAAGTTTGATAAGTGGTATTTGCCCATAAATCTGTCTATTTCTCCTTTGTCTTCCATTTTTAATGAAGTATAGATTTTCAAAGTATGACCTGATAATTCTCTGGATTTCCAGGGTGTCTGTTGTTAGGTCCCACTTTTCATTTCTGATTCTGTTATTCTGGATATTCTCTCTCTCTGCCTCTTGGTTATTTTGAGTAAGGGTTTATCTATCTTGTTGACTTTCTCAAAGAGCCACCTCTTTGATTCATTGATTCTTTGTATCATTCTCTTAGTTTCTATTTTATTGATTGTAAGTTTGATTTTTCCTGCCGTCTACTCTTTCTAGGTGAGTTTGCTTCTAATTGTTCTAAAGCCTTCAGCTGTGCTGTTAGGTCTCTTGTGTGAGATTTCTCTAGGTTTTTTTTGTTTTGTTTTTTTTTTTTTTTACTTAGGCATGTAGTGCTATGAGTTTTCCTCTTAACATTGCTTTCATTGTGTCCCATAAGTTTGGGTATGTTGTGTATTTGTTTTCATTAAATTCTAAAAATTATTTGATTTCTTTCTTAACATCTTCCTTGACCCAGAGGGGGTTCAATTGAGAGATGTTCAGTTCCTATGAGTTTGTAGGCTTTCTGTGATTTCTGTTGTTGTAGAACTCTGATCCTCCCAGACTGACTACGGGTAGATCCCTCTGATATTTCAGACTGTTTTTTTTTTTTTTTAAATTTGAAACATATCCCCACACTCCTCAAATTGTTTCATAAAACAGAAACTGAAGGAACACTGCCAAAATCTTTTTATGAGGCCACAATCACCCTTATTCCCAAGCCACTGAAGGATGCAACAAAGAAAGAGAATTACAGACCAATCTCCCTCATGAATATTGACACAAAAATACTCAATACAATTCTGGCAAACTGAATCCAACAACATATCAAAATAATCATCCACCATGATCAAGTAGGCTTCATCTCAGAGATGCAGGGATGGTTCAATATATGAAAACTATGAATGTCATCCATCATATAAACAAACTGAAAGGAAAAAAAAAACATGGTCATCTTCTTAGATGCTGAAAAGACCTTTGACAAAAATCCAACACTCCTTCATAATAAAAGCCCTGGAGAGATCAGGAATACAGGGAAAATACCTAAATATAATAAATGCAATATACAGAAAGCCTACAGTCAATATCAAACTAAATGGAGAAACACTCAAAATAATACCACTAAAATCCGGAACAAGACAAGACTGTCCCCTCTCTCCTTATCTATTCAATACAGTTCTAAAAGTTTTAGCTAAAGCAATAAGAGAACCAAAGGAGATTAAAAGGGATACAAATTGGAAAGGAAGAATTCAAACTATCTCTATTTGTAGATGATATGATTGTGTACATAAGTGACCCCCAACATGCTACCAAGAAACTCCTACAGGTGATAAACACCTTTAACAAGGTAGCAGGGTACAAGATTAATTTAAAAAATATCAATAGCCCTCATATACAATAAAGATAAAAGGGCTTAGAAAGAAATATGAGAAGCAGCCTTTATAATAGCTGTAAACAGCATTAAATATCTTGGCGTAACTCTAACCAAAGAAATAGCAAACTTGTTTGAGAAAAACTTTGTCACTGAAAAAAGAAATTGAAGAGGATATCAGAAAATGGAAAGATTTCCTGTGCTCCTGGATAGGTAGGATCAACATAGTAAAAATGGCAATTTTACCAAAAGCAATTTACAGATTCAATGAAATCTCCATCAAAATCACAACACAATTTTTTACAGACCTTGAAAGAACAATACTCAACTTCATAAGGAATAACAGGAAACTCAGGATTGCCAAAACAATTCTACTCAATAAAGGAACTTCAGGAGGAATCACCATCCGTTACTTCAAGGTATACTATAGAGCTATGGAAATAATAGCCTGGTACTGACACAAAAACAGACTTGTGGATCAATGGAATTGAATCAATGACCCTGACATTAACCCACACACCTATGAACACCTGAATTTTGACAAAGAGGCCCAAAACATTCAATGGAATAAAGATAGTATCTTCAACAAATGGCACTGGCATAACTGGATGGTAGCATATAGAAGAATGCAAATAGATCCAAATGTATCACCCTGCACAAAACTCAAATCCAAATGGATCAAAGACCTCAACTTAAACCCAGCTACACTGAACTTGATAGAAAAGAAAGTGGGCAATACCCTCCAATGCATTGTCACAGGTGACCGCTTCCTAAATATAACATCAGTAGCACAGACACTAAGAACAATAATCAGTAAGTGAGATCTTCTGAATCTCAGAAGCTTTTGTAATTCAAAGGACACAGTCAATAAGACAATATGACAGTCAACAGAATGAGAAAAGATCTTTACCAACCCTACATTGGACAGAAGACTGATCTTAAAAATGTATAGGGAACTCAAGAAACTAGAGCTTCAAAACCTAAATAACCCAATTAAAAAATGGGGTTCAGAGCTAAAAAGGGAATTCTCAACAGAAGAATTACAAATGGCTGAAAGGCACTTAAAAAATTGTTCAACATCTTTAGCCATCAGAGAATTTCAAGTCAAAACTACTTTGAGATACCACCTTACACCTGTCAGAATGGCTAAGATCAAAAACACAGATTTCAGCCTATGCTGGAGAGGATGCACAAAAAGGAGAATTCTCCTCTTTTGGGAGTGTAAACTTGTACAGCCACTCTATAATACTGTATGGCTATTCCTCAGAAAACTGGGAATCAATCTTCCTAAAGATACAGCAATACCACTATTGGGCATATATCCAAAGGATGCACATTCATACCCCAAAGGCATTAACTCAACTATATTCATAGCAACGTCATTCATAATATCAAGAACCTGGAAACAATCTAGATGTCCCTCAACTGAATAATGGATTAAACTGTGGAGTACTACTTAGCAATAAAAAAAAATGACACCCTATAATTTTCAGGCAAATGGGTGGACTTGGAGAATTTCCTCCTGAGCAAGGTAACACAAGCCCAGAAAGATAGACATCGGATGAACTCACTCCTAAGTGCATTTTAGACAAAAGCAAAGAATACTAAAGCTGCAAACTACAATGCCTGAACATCTTGGGATTAGAAGAAACTTAAGAGAGACATCTAGAGATTCCCCTAAGAAGAGAAAATAGAGAAGATCACCTTAGCAAATTGGGGTCATAAGGATTGCAACCAATAATAGTTGGAAACAAATCTTGAAATAAGGAGATGGTAGAGTGAGAGTAACAAAGAGGGAGATAGATAGAGATGAGTATGTTGATAGAGGAAGCCACTGTGGGGTTGGAAAGATACTGGGTTTTAGGGAAACCTCCAAGAACTCACAGGCCAAGTCTCTAATCTTTAGTGGAGGGGTGACCTAAACAGAACTTCCCCTATAATCAAATTATTAAACACCCTAAGTGTCATCACAACCTACATCCAACAAAGAAGAGAGGTGGAGGCAGAGATCCATGACTGAGTACTGGGCAGAGCTCCTGGTCCAACTCAGAGCAGGGGAGGGGTGTCTGTATGAGCAAGGAGATGGGAATTATCAGGAATATTCCCACAGCAATGGCTGTCTGGAGCTCACTGAATCAAAAATAGCCACTGGAGATCCATCGGGGAAAGGAGCTAGGCTCTCCAAGTGTAGGCGACTGTCAACCGGCATGAGCAGTATGTGGAGCCATGAGAGTTGGGATCAGACTGTGTTCATGTTCATGAGATGACACCTTAGATCCCATTCCCTGCAGAGGAACACCTAACCCAATGTTGACTTTGGGATGAGTAAATCGGACTTTCTTGGAGTGAATGTGCAATGCTGAGCTGAAGCACCTTGGGATTTCTAGCCCCTTATGGGGAGAGGATGTGTGGATGGGGACGGGAACAGCTAAAGGCTGACTGGGAGGGATTGGGAGGAGGGAAGAGAGGGAGATCAGGGGGATACATTGATAACATTTTTTAATAAAGAAAATTAGGAATCAAAGAACTATTTGTAAATGGGATTAGCATCACTTTCTCATGACACTGTAGGCAAAGATAAACCAGTTAAATACTAGAGGGCACTTGCCACTGAATGACTCCTATGTATAAAGAAGTTGGCTCACTATCCATAATAGATAAATCATAGTCTCATCTTTCTGCTCATATAACAAGAAGTCCACACGATGATAGAGGTACATGTTAAATTAAGCTATATTTTATCTTTGTGTCTTTCTATCTAGGAATATATTCACTGTATAGTTTTGTATTTCTTGTTCTCTCATGGATCTAACTTTTAATCTTGATATTTTTCTAATCTATGGATTTATTTATTGATCCCAAACACTTATGCCCACTCCACCCTAGAGAGATTTTCAGCCCCTTTCAGTATACATCCTGTGGGGATATGATAGCCAGAGTAGATAGAACCATGCGTTAGTGGCATTGGCTTGGTCACTTACAATTGACAATGCCTTTGCTGGGTCTCTAAATCCACTCTCAGTGTCTGTATTTCATGACCCTGGACCCAAGTAGATAAGGAGAGATCCATTTCCTGAGCCCAAATAGATGGGTTCAATTAAAAGGAAAAGGCTAGGTCATGAACAAAAGAAGTCTACTGGAAAGAAAATTCATCCCTTCCCTCCTTCTATCCAGGTGGCCAGAGATGGAGAGGGATGAGCCAGAAGCAGGTTTTTCAGGCCTATTTTCTCTTTGTGTAATTTTACATCTATTCTGATTCTTCTCAAGTGCACTCAACCCACCAACTACAAAGCATTGAGTAATTTCATCATCACATTTCTTGCACAAAGCATACTAATTCTTCATCTGTGGATCACAAGGAACACTCTCATCTGATAAACCTAAGGCAAAGCAAAATGGGTGCTTCATTGTGCTCTAAAACCCTGGCAAGACAAGAGGCACTTAACCCTAGGAAGCCACAGACTATGACCCTTTTCATGAAGGATGCTCAGGTACCAACATGACTTCTTAGAAAATGGGAACACTCAATCTAGCGGACATTTTAAAACTTTCTCTGTAGACACATTGATTTTTTTTTCTCCCTCTACATCATTATTAACTGAATCTCTCTCTCTCTTCCTCTCTCTCTCTCTCTCTCTCTCTCTCTCTCTCTCTCTCTCACACACACACACACACACACACACACAATTATGTCCTCATGTTGGAACAAATGCTGAACTATAAAAAAAGTTCCACTATTATTTTTGAAATTAAGTTTTATTGAAAAAAATTTTAAATTTGTACATTATTTTAAAAATAAAAATTTAGATTTGTATGAGAGTCATTGATACAAAGCTGTTTATGGCACTACTATGAATTTAATTCACATCAAGCATAGATGGACCCTCAGTAACTCAGGTGTCATTCTCAGGAAAGTGCTCCTGGGTCCATGCCGCCTTTTCGCTACCTAGCAGTTCACACAATGGGGTATGTGGCATATGTAGCAATTCCACAGTTGTTGTTCCAGTCTTTGGCCATCTTTATGTAACCTCTCATGCCCCATCCTTCACCCCAGCTGAAAGAGAAAACATGCTTGCCTTTAAATAGAAAGAACACAGTGCAGTAGGCTCCTTACAATAACTTCCCTTAAACACTAAGCCAGAAACCACACTCAATCAAAAGATTCCGAAAACATGGGGGTTCATCTCCTGGATACCAATAGTTGAATCAATCTGACTATCACTGCAGAGAAAGGACAGGATGTCTCCTATCTATGTGTGATACAGAATTGCAGATACATTTCTTTAATATTGACAACAGTAGTTCCCTTCGGACTTTCAAATAGAAATGTTTTCTGACATCTATACCTGTTCTTGACCAGCCAGTAATTGTTGCCATCCAATTCTTTTCCTTCAAAGCCATAGCCAACCACCAGAACAGCATGGTTTAAGTGAACCCTTCTACACTGTGGTTCATAATAGATACCTAAAAAATAAAAGCAAATCCAGGTGAGAGGCTCCAGTGACCCCACAGTGATCATGTCGCCAACAATAAGAGAAGCACTTCTAACTTCACTGGAATGGCACACTCACCAGCTAAGACTAAACAAGGGCTTTCGTTGTTTTCAGGACTAGGGCTGTAAGCTGTCAGGTAAATGCAGTACAAACAGTTTAGTATAAATCCTTTGGTGAAATGGTTGCTTGCATGCAGACAAGAAATCTTTTTAACTTACTTGTAGGTTAGTCCAGGAAAACCCCATAGAAAACAAAAAATCACTAGAATTAAAAGGTCCTTTGTAAGGATTATCTACATAAATTAAATATCTGATTAAAATCTTAAAAGTCAAACAGCTGGAGAAAATTCCATAAATTACACTACATGGAACATTAGCCTAATTAAAAAAAATTAATAAGTCTAATTCTTGAAATTTTATTTAAGTAATGTAAAATATGAAAACTTATATAAAATTTCTCATATAGAATGTAAAATTCAGAAATAAAAACTGTTATATGAAGCATGTCAGAAAGAAATCATAAAATTGATTTGTGCTGGAGGCAGTACAACTTTTATGTATGGATTTCTAGAAGGAAGACACTTACCACTCTCATAGAACCGGAAGGAAATATGCCTGGCATCAATAGCAACAGAGATGGGCCCCACCTTAGCCACTGCCTTCGCCAGGGCTTCCTCATGTCCTGGGATATGCACAAAATCTCTGACATCAGCAGCAGAATGCCCAGTATAGTTCTGGCACTTTCCACCCTTTAAAAGTTAACGGGAAAGAAATTCACTGCCATCTGCCTCCTGGAGAATATGAGATAGAACCACAGAACTCAGCCCATTGCAGATAAGAATCCCCAAGTCTGTGCATTTATAAAACATTCTACATAAGTGTAATTCTACTGGGAGATTTGGGGATGAAACTTAGCTCACTTGTGTTCAGTGACATTCCATAGGTCTTCTGTTCATAACAAATATTCATAGTGAAGAGATCTGTACTGCATGGGGTGGCTTTTCTAGTCTCTGTGTTCACAGCAGCAAGGAGGGGGTCCTTGGAAAGTACCCCATTAAATAATGATACAATGGCTAATACTGTCATGGCCGCAATGATGATGCAGACAGATTGTACTACTTTAATGAGAATGTCAGAGAAAGGATTTGAGGTTCTCTTCATCTATCATGATGTTGGCAGTGGAATTATAGCACATTGCCTTTATTATGTTGAGTTATGTCATCTATATTCATAGTTTCTACATAAATTTAATCATGAAGCACTGTTGTGTTTTGTACAGATTTTTCTTAAGTTTAATGAGATTATCGTGTGGTTTCTATTCTTGACTCTATGTCGTGAACTATAGTTATTAATTTAAGTATTTGTACAAACCTCACATATCTGGGCTAAGGGATGGTATAGATTTGACGAAAGCAAATTATATGTGTGCATATAGTTCTTTAACAATAAAAAATCAATAACTGCAAGTTTGAAGAGAGCAGATTGCTCTGCAATTGTTCTGGTTTCCACAGCCTGAACTGGAATGTCAAGCTCAGGAGTACTACTTACTTGTCCTTGGTAAGGGTAGGACTCCTCAGTTGCTAGGCTACCGTAGTCCTTCACGTACTGGAAAGCATACGGCATGAAGCCACCACTGCAGTCACTGATAACATTAAATTTCATACAGTCCAGTAGGTTCTGCTCACTCAGAGGGACCAGTCTCCCTGTTTTCCGGAACATTTGTCCTTCTAGGGCTCCAGTTGCACTGAAAGCCCAACTAGAGGCACAATGACCCTAAGGGATTAAAAAGAGCTGTTATTTATTCACAAGTCTGTTAACAGATATTTGTGCACAATTCATGCACGAGAATACTTTTATTAAAAAGTGAACTGCATGCTGCATCACAGTCTGAAAAAGCAAAGATAAATTTGTTTCATAGCTTTGTATGAGTGGCTAAAGTTGGGACCGTGACACAACCATACCTGATTCTTCACAGGAGTCACATAGCCTTGCTCTCTCCAATCCACATATTTGGGGACAGAAAGAAACATATGATCTTGAAATATACGCCCCATCTTGATCCTCTGCTTTTGAAAGCCAGTCATCATTTCCATGAATTCATTATTGGTCTTCAAAAAGAGGCAACAAATGAGTGAGAGTATTTATAAAGACCTGAAGAGAATAAATACTATATTAAATAATTCATGTCAGTCACACTCACCAAGTCACCAAAGGCATTCATTGCCATGGTGAAGTCATGCTTCCCTTTAAGGTGTTCCAAATTGTGCAGCTCAATCATTTTAAAATTCTTCTCCCATACTGTTCTCCTAAGTCTTTCTTCATTCTGGAAAAAAAAATACAAATTGTGGCCTTACATTCTACTTCAAGTCCAACCTAAATTCATTCAGATGGCTGTATTCTTCTGGAAGCCATTATCCATGCCACCGATGAGCAATAGAGATTTTTGTCACATAGTACACACAATGCCTGTCTTTAGGTTAAGTCTTCAATAGATCTGGATTCCAGAACCTATGATATAGTTACAATACACAAATACATTAATACACAAAGCTAGGAGTATCATCTAATCATCTATGGACATTTCTATGGTACCAACCGTGCTATATGATTTCCCATGTCTTGTCTTCCATTCATGCCATTTAGCATCTAGAGTGCGATCATGTGTTGGAAAAGTTGAGTCGACTACTAAGCAGAGAATGGTTAGGAAGAGAACAGAAGTCATGTCTCATATACCTAGAGAAGGAGAAGCAATGAGATTTTCAGAAAAGCCTTCTTACTTCTACCTAGAAATTAAAATCATAATGGGGCAATACAATTTGAATTGTCTTAAAGAATGTAGTATGGAAAAGATTAAAGATCTGGTTGGCTTAAAGAAGACACAGGAATTTGGTTTATTCACTAAAATGAAGAGCAACTGGCCAGGCTCAAGGAACTAGAATGTGTGTGCACTGCGAACTAGCTCATTCCAGGGTGTGCATGTACCTTATGGTTTAGAAGCTTAAAGCAAGGATGTAAGACATAGTTGGCCCAGGTTTTGTGTCAATGGTACTGAGATAACATGAACAAAATGTTACTAGTGCAGAATATGATCTCAAGGGAGAAATACAATGCCGAGAGTTTGGGACCACAAAATATCTTTTCCTTATCCTGAATCTACCAGGTGAAGTCTTAGCACATTTCCTTTAGAAATACTTCAGAAACATTCCCATAAACAGTCATAGAAGGACAACATGTATTAGTTCCTATTACGTTTACTTTGGAATGTGACTGAAAAATCCATTTCTCTGCCACAGTGAGGTCCCATGGGATTTAAATCCTGGATACCAGAACCACCAGTGCAGTGGAGGTCACAAGAGTCAGTCAGTGCCAGAATTTTAGGTTCAGTTTTAAGATCATGTATATGCAATATGAAATATTGTATTTATATATTTATAAAATATATGCGACCAAATTAATAATCAGGAAGTGTCTATTCTATGAATTTGAGAGTGATTAAGAAGAGGCAAAATAGATATTGGAGGGAAAGAACATTGGAAGGGGAAAGAGAACAGAGGAAAATATATAAATTATATTTTAACTTAACACTTCTTAAAAAATGATGAAAAGGGTATAAAAAATACAGGCTTCAAAAATGAAATAAAAATAAAACATCCAATAGGTGAAAGAGACATACTAATAAGGACATAAATAGTGAGGTTGTAGTTGGTTGAATATTGAAAAGAAAAAGAGAATGTTTTAGATAAGAATGGATTTTGTATGGTAATAGATTTTTTTCACTAAGAAGGCTCTAACATGAGATGTATACCATGAAATTTTAAAGACAAAGTGGGAAGAAGTCTGAGTAAATCTGTCAGGTGTGGGGAGATGAGATTTACAGATGATAGATGATTAAAGGTTATTAAAATCTAATGTCAAAATTCAGTGCACTGATACCAAACTTTTATTTAAATAAATGGAATTCTCTTAAGGTACTATTTTCTCAAAGTAACATGTACAAAATTTGATTTAAAATTTAAAAAGTTTGTATAATCAATATAATTACTTGTTATTTTTGCCAATTTTGTTAGTTTTTTTTTTTTTTTTTTTTTTTTAGTATTTGAGTAAATAGTCTTAGCAAAATCAAGATTCATTTAAAGTTGTTGACTTTTGTCTAAATTTAAGTGTAACATGAAAGTTAAAATTTCAATACTGGTAAAGCTATTCGAGGCGGGCAATTCCAAAGCTTAGGAACCCACACCAGCAATAATATGGTGGTCAGAGAGAACACTTCGTCTTTTGGTCCTTATAATCCTTGTCAGCCAAGACCTGTCCTCTTCACTGAGGTCATGGTGTCTCCAGTTATTCTACTGGAACCAGGAACCACAGTATTTCTTGCAGGGAGAGAGCTAATGTAGATTGACACATATGCTGTGCTTCCTAAGGATGCCACATGGTCAGCAGAACTCTGACTCAGCTATTGAAAGGTCACAGCAGAGGAGAAAAGCTGAGAGGTTTCTAAGTCACTAGGAATGAGCTCTAAAAAGTCTCACTAGGCTTTAAATACATATGGCATTTATCTGTGACCACCAATATGGTCTAAACACCCAAGAGCAAAATTTAACCAGTAATATAAAGTATTCCCATCTGCTTTGGCCAGTTTAAATACCAGTTTTAGTTCCTTTGGTTTTTTGAGACAGGGTTTCTTTGTTTAGCCTTGACTATCTTGGAACTTCCTTTGTAGACTAGGCTGGCCTTAAACTCACAGAGATCCACCTGTCTCTGCCTCTAGAGTATTGGGATTAAAGGCGTGTGCCACTACTGCCCAGCTTTAAATACAAAAATATTAATAATTCATATGTAGAATCAAATACTCCTTTCCAGAACACGCTCAAAATGTGAAACAGGAAACACACACTGGAAGAACAAGTCATTTGAGGATTTACAGACTTTCTTCAAAACGGACCACAGGTTATATTCAACGAAGTGTCTGTGCCTACAAGGCAAAGCCTTCCGTGAGCACTTCCTGGTTCCTTAAATAGGTAATCAGGATTGCTTCCTCCAACTTGCTTCCAACAACTTGCTCTTGCAACATCATGCTTGATATTGGATCTTATTTAAATTTTTCTTTGTTTCTTTGGTCTTTGTTCATCGTGTGAATGCTGTAAACTTTTTTAACCAGAATAGATTGATGTCCTTTGTGGTTTAGAAGTTCAGAGCTTGAAGTACTTAGGTAAGTATTCTAGGTGGGCAATTCCAAAGCTTAGGAACCCACGTCAACTATGCCATGGTGGCCAGAGAGAACACTTAATCTTTTGGCCCTTATAACCCTTGTCAGCCAAGACCTGTCCTCTTCACTGAGGACACGGTGTCTCCTGTTATATCAAAACCAGGATAAGTACTGAGCTTAATATTTAGGCCAATAGTACCGAGGCCACCTAACCTTTTCTACCATGACATCTGACCCCAAGTACAGACAAAGGTGACCCCAGGAGTTTGGGAACACAAAACACATCCTTCCAGATTAACAGAGCAGGGGACACATTGTATTTTGAACTTCCCTTCTGAAACAAAATCTACATTTGGGACTGTACTTTCAAACTTTGCACTCACTCTTAAAATATGGAAAGAAGTCACGGGGTCAAGGAATTGGAGATCAGAAACACCAGTGTAGGTGGGGCACAAGGGCAGGCCACTCTCAAGACTAGGCTCTTAGCACGCAGGGCCAGGCCAGGGGCATAGCACAGGCAAAAAAAAAAAAAAAAAAAAAAAGTCTATCGACCCAATGAATGAAGGACACAGGACACAACATTTGTGAACACAGGACACGCTGAATGTCTCTGTGGCCAGACCCCAACTTTTCTCAATAGGAAGTAGCATAGAGTGAGGATCTTGGAGGATCAGATTATTTCTTAACTTCCCTTTCCACCCTTCGCTGTTCCCTTATACTGGGGCTGGGAGGTTAAAGAGATGTCCTCATCCCTGAGGGATCTGCCTGTTTTGCTGAGGGAGTTAATTCAGGGTTGTCCTCTAGTGTGAATTCCCAATCTACCTTCACTGGCCCTGTGAGCTCACCTGGGATGTTGGCTGCTCCTTGGGTGCCCTCCACAGACTTGAGTTTCAGATGTCCTTGGGTTCCACAGATCTGTCTTATTGTATGTCCTTTAGATTTTAACAGCTGGGTCTTTGCCTAGAAAGCCCCACCCCTGAGTGCTCTTCTCACTTGGAACTGGATGGAACAGAGAGTAAATTGGCCCTCTAGGCCTCAGGACTCACTCAAGGAATGTATCCACAGCTGATCCCATCCCCTCATGGGGTGGAATAATTTGTAGGCTGTTACAGTTAAGCAATATGACAAATCATCCTTGAGACCTTGAATCCTGACATTATATTTGGAGGGTTTAATCAATAAAAAAAAATTTCCAGATAATTTTGTGTTTAATTTTACCTTAACATTGATTTTACTTTAGAAAAAGTTGTTTTGGTTAAAAAATTCTGTAATGGGCTGAGTCAGTAAACTCTACAACAGTATTTCTTATTTAAGATAAGGCTAGACCCTGTGTGTGTATAGATAACAGAGAACATTGACTGCACTGTTGGCTAGGACATAGATGTCTGAAGAGTCTTAACAGAAGACCAACTCCAGTCAGGAATGAAAAGGTGAAGGTCAGCCCTAGATAGGAAAAGGAACAGATGTTGTACCAGGTCTCCTGATGCTGCCTGGCATTTGGAATGACTTCACTCTGTCTCAGGAATTATTCTTTATCCCTGTCTTTAGCAAATAAATCATGAGATATGTGATAATTTGCAAAACAATGCAGAAAAATAGCCAAGATCTTTGGGAAACAGTTTCTATTTTTCTCTCTGCATTTTGTGTTTTGCCTTTCTCAATATTCATTCTGTGATTTAATTCTAGAAATTTATCTTCATGCATCTTAACACCAGAATTTAAGACAAAGAGATCCAAGGATGTGTTAGGTAAAATTAGTAGTGGATAAAAGTATGTACATAAATCCTGGCTTCTATAGTTCAAGAACTGAGGAACACGGCCCAAAATACAGAAAGTTTATAATTTTTATAATTATATAAATATGTATCAATAGAAATTGTTCAACAAATTTATCATGTGATTTCATGTCATTTAAAAGCTATATTTTGACTAGTTTGATAAAAATGGAATCTTCGTGCATTCATATTTATGTACTAATTTCTGCTTCAGGTTAAATTATCCACCTTCTACAAGCACAATCTGAACCATCATTCTCTGTATAATAAAATATTCATAATATGAAAGTTCCCATATACTCAGCTTAGTGGCATTAGGGGAGATCACACTGATATGTAAATATCACCATCATAGATCCCAAGGACACAGTAATCATTAGTCAGTATTGATTTACTCTCCCAAACCCTCCACCCAGCATTGCCTTTTCTGTGTGAATGAATTTACCTCCTTCTATGAGTTAAGCATTTGTCTGGAACCGCAGCCTTGTGGAAATGTAATTGCCCTTATAACAGCATGAAGATGTAGGAGCATTAAAAGATAAAATGGGTCCCAAAGAAAGTACCACTATTTACCTGCTGCCTAAAGCTATTAGTGTTCTAGTCCGAGGCAACAGTCTGTTTTTATTTTCTATTTATTGCTTTATGACATTTGTTTTCTTCTCCTGTATCTGATGAAAACAGGTTTGATACTTTTCTCCTCTACATTAGACAATGTACACAAAATCTAAGCTTATACCAAGAAGCTTAAAGATGCATGAAAAACAGTAAAAGAAATTTAAGAACTTAAGGCAGAGGAGGAATACATTTCCTGATTGCAAGTCACCAAAACTATTATACAGAACTTGGTAAATAGTGCTCAGACCATCTCAATTCAGACCTCTGAGTCATGTGTTAATTCTGGCCTTCATTTTCTCGTATCATTCCATTTGAGCCAACAGTCCTGACAAGCATATCATCCTCCGTATCTGATAAAAGTCCTTCTCCTCCTCCACTGTGCCCCAGGTAAACTCTGTTCACCTGGTCTGTCTGCAGCAAGATCCTGAAGGGACACAACCAAGTTCTTTCAACAACATTAAGCTTTTACAAGAATGTTTATTTGATTTGCAAAACAATGTTTTAGAATTTTAGAGTTACAATTTAGAGTGGAAAGAAGCTAATTTCAGTGCTTTCAAATTCCTGTGGGGCTGCCCCTTCAGATTCAGTGCCTTAAATAAATCAGAATTCCTAGGAATTCTCAGAAAATTTGAAATTATGATTATTTCAAATATAGTTCCACCAGTCTTTATATTCTATTATTTAGATAGAAAAATATTCTTGTTTAAAAATAAATGTACTAATTTTAGTAGAACTTATAAAGAACTACTTCCTACAGGAATATATAAGCCATGAAAGACATAAGATTTAGGTTCCATAATTACTCAATAGCCCTTCATAGAATCACATGTGGATACTGCCCAAAGGAAGAATTTATTTTGCATTAAACTGTATCATGCCTTGACATAACATATGTACTCTGCATCTTGGCTATAGCATCCCCCACCTCTATTAGTGAAGCTCTGTGGGCAATTGTTGCAATGAGGTTTCTTGGTCCCGGTCGGCCAAAGGTCCAGACCCACAACATTGCAGCCCAGACCCCTTAGCTGCCCACTGCTGCCCAGGCCCCAAAAATGACTTAGACGCTTATATTAAGTTCATGCTATTTGGCCTATGGCTCAGGCACATTGCTAAGTAGCTCTTACATCTTAAATCAACCCATTCTCATTAATCTGTATGACATGTGGCCTGTGGCTTGCCTGTGTTCCTTACATGTTGCTCCTTTGGGCCTCTGGCTCCTTCTGTCTCTGACTCTGCCCTGCTCCTCTTACCTTTTCTGATTCCTCCTCCTACTTTTTCTATGGTGCCTGTCATGGGCCAAAATAGCTCCTTTATTTAAAGATTGATATTCACAGCATACAGAAAGGCATTCCCATATCACCTCCCCCTTTCTGTCTAATCAAAAAGGAAGGTTTCAATTTATAACATAGCAAATTTACATGTAACAAAATAGCTATCAAGCAAGAATTACAGTTATAATATCTACTCTATTTGTATTCAGCAAACTTAAAGAAAATATTCTTATCAACCATATCCTTATGAATTTAAAGTTTCATATAAACCTTTAACATACCTTTGGAATAACTAAGAAAAACTATACCTATAACTATGTAATCATCAACTACATCAATGACCACAAAAGGATATATTTACTCAAGTAAACTGGAAGTACAAGCAACTTTCAAAATCTGGAAATGACAGAGATGACACCTATCTGTCTGGACAATCACCCAAAGTTCCTTTATAAAGTTGGGGCATCCATCTTCAGCCTACAGGCCCAGAGTCTCTTTTCATTTCAGTGAAGCAGAAAGTCTTTTCTGCCTATTCACCAGTCACTTCTCTTTGAGTCCTGAAGAATGTCTGACAGTTTTCTCTGCAAAGCAGGAACCTGAATGACCATCTTGGCTTGTTCTGCCAAAGTTCAGAGGTCATCTTCCTATGGAACCTGCATGTCTAGTTTAGACAGCATACTGTCAAACAGTCAATATAAAAACAGGTTCATGTCTAATGGCTAATCAATGCCACATAAAACTTATCTCTATATGGAGTTTCTTCAATGCCAATTTTTCTCTTGAAGTAAATTGGTGCTGCCAGGAGCAGACCTGTCTCACTATCCAGAAAAGTCTAAGTTCTTAAAACATTTTAAATGCCATTTTCCGTAGGTCTTAGAAGTGTTTGAAGATCACCTATCTAATTGAATTATATCTTTTATACTTAAAAAATCTAACTAAATGCATTTTTAAATTATACATTACAATTTTAAATCAGTTACATAAACATCATATCTTAAACAAGAGTAGAAAAATACATACAACATAAGAAAATTGACCTTAAATTTGTGTCAATAAACCAAAATCATACTAATGTAAAACATTTTGAGATTAACAGCTGATTTCCTGACCTAAGTAAATTTAATAATCTAATTTTTAAAAAATCATTTATATACCATATCCCTTTTTTCTTCTTAGAAAGAGATTGACTATGACCATGAACCATTTATAATGAAAACAAACATTTAGAAACAATATTTTGGGAATTTGGGCGTAGTTTTATGGTGCCTGTCATGGGCTAAAACAGCTCCTTTATTTAAAGATTGATATTCACAGCATACAGAAAGGCATTCCCACATCAGGTATTCTTTTCCTCACTTGTAGGCTTACTAGTAATTACCCCTCTACCTATGTTTATGATCTTAAAGTTTTCTCCTACCTCTGTTTTAATGAAAATCATGGAATAACTTTCTATTAAACAGTAAGTCACCTATATTTTATTTTTGCAATATTATATTAGGTAACCAGAAAGTCTTATAAAATGTAGACATTGTCATTGACAAGCCTTCAGGCTTCAACCCCTCTGAATTCAGGTATCAAGGTGCACTGATTTTGGTGCCCTCACAATCCAAGATTTGAATTTGCTGAGTTAGTGATAGAAAGACTAGATGTAGGGATGGGTATAAAGGCCCTAAAATTCTGCTTCTACTTCTGAACCTGCTAGTCTAATATTTTTATTTTTTTTACTTATATATGTAAAAAAGTGCATATTCTACTTAATAGACACCAAAACCCAGACAAAAACCATTCTTCTAAACATAGCTTAGCAAAGCATTAAGTTTAATGACATCATTTCAGAAAAGGATGCATAAAGAGTTATTTAAAAGACACAATGGTAGTTACATCAGTGAGAAGCCCACTCCAACACTAGCAATGCCACATGAAAGCTACATCCTTGAAGATTCTTCCAATATGGAGGATATAAATAAAAATTGTATGATCCATGAAGTTTCTGAAACTTACAGGATTCACAAGGTCCTGATCAAGGTTAGAGAACTGTAGGGGGATTATGTTGTTCCATTGTAAATAATTGTCCCTGCCTATGAGTTTAATAAAAAGAGCTGATTGGCCAAAGGCAGACAGGAAGTGTGGGCGGGGCTACCAGGCTAAGACAACTCTAGGAACAGGCAGAACAGAGCAGAATGCTAGAGAGAAGCTAGAAGAACCAGAGGACAACTATGCTGCTCTGAGAAAAGATACTGAGCCGCATAGCTGAACAGGATAAGAGTCATGGGTTAGTTTAAGGGAAAGAGTTAGCAAGTTATATGCCTGGACCTTAGGCCGATCAGCCTAAAACTATTGAAAGTATCTGTGTGTCTCTGCAGATCTGTGGTCTGTGAGCCTAAACCTTGAGGCTAGACACAAAAGACCAGGCCAGAAATCTCTTACTGCAAATGGCAGCCCAACATGGGTAAAATATACCCACATAAAACCATAGAACACTGAAAAAATGGTCTAGAGCCCAAAGCAGCCTCTGAATTGTGTCTCCCATGTGAGCCATGGTACAGAGACTCCCTGGTGAGGTGTATAGGCTTGGGCTACAATGGCAGGCTTTTGGAGTGCAGCTTAAGGTATAAAATGACTTGTTCCTGAAGTCTCACAGGACCCTCAATATAAGCAAAAAGTTGTATGTGATGTATTTGAGGTTTCTGTTCATAAGGACAAAAAGAGAATAGAATAAAAATGGCTTCCTAGTGGTGGTGTTTTCTTGGATCAATTCTGTTTTCCAGAGGCAAACTGAGGGTTGGCTTTTTAAAGAGAAACTTCCTGATTCAGCCTTAGAGGCAAAACACTTGTAAGTTTTTTAAGAGGACCTGCTGCCTAATATTTATACAGAGTTAATGAGAAGCAGATGGCAAAGCTTTACTTGGTAATTATATGGACCCTAAAATTCCGCAGAGTACCTGGGCTAAAAAGATAAATTTTATGAAAATAGACTAGGAGCTGGGTGGAGCCATCTATACACCCTACCAACCTTTAATCCTTAGCCAAGGACCTTGGCAGATTAAAGGTGTGTTCAGAAACAAAAAGACATAGAAGAATCTGGGTGGAGTCAATCACCCTAACCAAGCAAAGGTGTGGTCAGAGACAGAAAGAATTAAGAAATAAATATACAGTAAAGACAGTTTTTTTTAAAAAAGTCTAAGTGGTTTAGAGTGAGTTGAAAATATATATACATAGGCTTAGAGAGAGAAAAGAAAAGATAGAGAAACCCTTAAAAAGAAATAGAGTAAAATAAATAAATAAATAAATAAACCACATAAAGATGGAAAATACAAAGAATGTCTAAATACTGTATGTTATTGTCTTATCTTTAAGCTTCTTGACTGAAAATGTAAAAGTTACTAAAAGACAGTTGATTATAAATGCTGTTGGATTAATTCAAA
The DNA here is from genome assembly GCA_033318265.1 of Phyllotis vaccarum. Classification (NCBI taxonomy): domain Eukaryota; kingdom Metazoa; phylum Chordata; class Mammalia; order Rodentia; family Cricetidae; genus Phyllotis; species Phyllotis vaccarum. Next base: position 64,794,401 of record JARWLC010000011.1, read on the forward strand.
CTGTATAATTTGTAAATGAGTTGACTTTAAAACTGAAATCCAAAGATACGTTACTTTGGAGAAGAGGATTTCTTTTTATTTTCACAGAAAATGAGAGGCTGTGGATTTATTCCTGGGTAAAGAACATAGAGTTTGATAAAGGAAGACCCCCTAAAAAATCTCCAATGGAAATGGATGGCCCAGATGATTCAGCATTTCAGAGCACCTCTGTTGAAGTTTCCAGAGCTCTGTATCCAGAACAATTTCAAGGAGACTGGTTGTGATGACCCAGCCTTACAGACTACTCCACTAAAGACTTGTCCATAATCCTACATTTTTTTTTGGATTCCTATGAGATTGTCAGTGCCCCCATACAGCAGGAAGTAGTCCAGAGAACAACACCCACATTTCCAAAACATGGATTATGGATGTTTTGTTTATTTACAGTGTTGTTTGTAAGTTGTTATAGATAAGGGGGGAAAAGAATATTAGATGTGAAGTTCTTTTTGTTTTAAAAAGAGAAAAGGGGATATGTAAGGGGATTATGTTGTTCCATTGTAAATAATTGTCCCTGCCTATGAGTTTAATAAAAAGCACTGATTGGCCAAAGGCTGACAGGAAGTGTGGGCGGGGCTACCAGACTAAGAAGACTCTAGGAACAGGAAGAACAGAGCAGAATGCCAGAGAGAAGCCAGAAGAAACAGAGGACAACTATGCTTCTCTGAGAAGATACTGAGCCGTATGGCTGAACAGGATAAGAGTCATGGGTTAGTTTAAGGGTAAAAAATTAGCAAGTTATGTGCCTGGGCCTTAGGCCAATCAGCCTAAAACTATTGTAAGCATCTGTGTGACTCTGTGGGTCTGTGGATCTGTGGGCCTAAACCTTTACACTAGGCCTGAAAGTCTGGTCCAGAAACCTCATAGTACAGAGAACCAATAAACTGCTCAAGCTGCAGTCACCCTGGGCCATATAATGCAAATAAACTGCAAGATCTTTAAAGTGTTGCTGGGGCAGATGGTAAGAATAAGGATGGGTGCTCCACTAAATAGAACGTGTTTACCACTAAGTTAGAGATCCGTCTGATCATGCACATACTTCTATTTCATATTTAATTTTATTCCATGGAAATATTATTTATCAATTCATAGTACTTCATCTTAGACAAAAAACTTAATTTAATAAGTGCCTTTGATCATGTTGAGGAGGATTCCATTCCATTATTCACTTCCAAACAACATTGTAACACAGTTCTCCACAAATGTAACTTCTTGGTGATGGTTATGGGCAAATATTATAATTTATTCTCTAGAAACTGTCCTGTGCAAAAGAGATAATCTGAAGTACACTCCAAAACCCAGTAAGCTAGTGTCTATCTCTTCAACATTTACAAAAATACTTATAAGCAAAATGTGATATAATTTGTCACTTTTATATCAATAATTGTCTAATTATAAATGTTATCATTACAAACTCAGTGTGTTTCAACATTGTATTCATCATCATATTTGCGATTCTTTTTAAAAGTTTATTTTAAAGCACTTGCTTTGTGTTGAGATTCCACAGGATAGCCACTTTCTAAGCAGCTTAGATTTACTTTTTTTTACTGCTCACCATTAGTATATAAAGGTAAAATTATCAATCCATCATTTGATTGAAAACCATATGAGACAGTTCTGGATGTTCGGGTGAACTACTTTAATAATTTTTCCTTCCATGTTTCCTACACAAAAGTGTAGAGGGCATATCTTATCCATGAGTTCAGATGCATGAAACACTGAAGGATTTATAGCTTTAAGATGCTTCAAGGCCTCTCTAGGTTGTTTGATGCCTTAGATCCTGTACATTAGAAATGTGTTGGAGAAGATGCAAGAGGAAAGAGGAAGAAGAGAAGGAAGAAGAAAAGGGGATGAGGAGAGGAAGAAGAGAAAGAGGAGGAAGAGGAGGAGGAGGGGGAGGAGGAAGAGGAGGAGGAGGAGGAGGAGGAGGAGGAGGAGGAGGAGGAGGAGGAGGAGGAGACGGCAACAACTAAAGGACATTTTGATCTGCCTGTAGTTCTGAGCGGAAAGTCCCTTCTGTCTACCAAACAGTGAACGGCGCTGCTAACACAGAAACTGCCTTTTAATTGTGGTATCAGTATACTGAATCTTACTTCAGACTGAAGGGTCCAGGAATAGGAAGCTAGAAAGAGAGGAATAAGATAGGAATATAGGAATAAAATAGAAATGTAAGAACAAAAAAGTTATAAGCTTAAGAGAAGGGACAGCCATCATCTTTGCCAGCAAATAGAGATTAACATTTAATTAGGCCTATCTTTGTTTTATGATGGGCAGTTCTGTCAGCAACCCATATGTTAGTTTTTATGATGGTTCTCTGCAGCATGGGGCTAGCTATTCTCAACAACTCCCTACCACTTACAAGCACCATAAATCAATCTTTAATGAGCTCTGTCTGACAACCTGCTTCACATTCTCCCGGCTATGAGAAATCAGATATGTCAAGAAAGCTTTAAGTCTTGGAAAATACTGATAATTATGTCAGAAATGACTACAGGGTTATAAAAATGTCAACCAATTAGCTGTAACCTTCTAAAACCTTGTTAAAGGGAAATTATAAATCCTAAAATACAATGTTTCGAAAAGTTAACTTCAAATTATAAAAACCTCTTTGTCCATACCTAATGCCTCTTACTACAGAGGGACTTAAAACTATGCCCTTTACCACAGCTCAGAAACTCTGATTCTGGCTGTGGTCCCAGTTAACTTTTTTCTGTGGTGATTTTTTAAAAATAAAGTTTGCTTCTGTTTTAGACTTCCCAGATGTCTGCCCCTTATTTTTGCATGCCCTTGGAACTATCACAGACTATGCTTCTGACTCCTCTGATGTCCTTTAAGAACCGTACATGGGGTTCTGTCAGTCATTTGTTCTTCCTGCTGTGTCTGTAAACAATGAAGGATAAAAAGAAATGGAAACATTTTGGAATCACGACGGAAAAGAGGAGCACGGACTTCCTCTAGTTCCAGCATGCACTTTGTACACTTAAAATCTCTATTTCTCAAAAAACACGGATATTCATTGATCTAAGATAAATGCATTCTTTCTTTACAGAACTCTCAAAGTTCCCCATGGATTAATCTCATGCATATTTACCACTATCTGCTAATTTAATCATTTTTAGAACTCACGTGGTTTTTTAAAATTTCATTTACTTTTCCTCCCCATCCTGCTCCCTCTCCTCCCCTCATTCCCTCTCAAATTCATGACTGCTTCTAATTTAACGACTGTCTTGTGGTGAAAGTGCCTTACCTTAATGTGTTGGTAGTCAACCAAGGGAAATTAAAGCACTTACATTGTTGTGTTTTCTCGTAGACTCCCCTGACCAACAATTTAAAGGGAGGTTTCCCATGTCGGACACTGAGATTCTTGATAGTCGACAACTCTTGTAAGATAATTATCACCGAGGAAAGGAAACTTCATTTAAAATCTCTCTTTGTCTCTCTCTTTTTCTCCCCCTCTTTCTCTTTCCATAGGTGTGTGTGTGTGTATGTGATCCCTTCTGCCTCTCTTGACCATTTATTGGTTTCATCTTCTTTTCCCATTTTCTCACTTCCCCCTGAATAATAGCTGTATCCTATGCCCTCTCTGGGAATCCTTGTCTGATTGTCCTCATGGTCTGTTTTATTTCTTGTTATTCTGCACTATATACTTAAATCTAAATACTCAGAGCTATGTCCACAAGAAGGGAAGGACATGTGGTACTACCTCATTCTGAATATTATTTTATGGTTCCTTTCATTTACCTGAAAATTTCATGATTTTTCTCCACAGCATAATAGAATCCCAATATGTATCTGTAGCACACTTTCACTATCCATTCATCAGTTGAAGGGCATTTGGTTCTTTTTATTTCCTAGCTATTGTGGATAGAGTGTCAGTGAACAGGGCTGAGAAAGTAAATGTGGTGTAGGATGTTAAATCCTTCAGGAATATACCAGGGAATGACATGTCTGGATGATACTGTCCACATGGATTTTCTTGGTGTCTGTCCCAGTTTGCACTCTCACGGAGAATGAGTGAGGATCTCCCTTCCTGCTTCTTCACCAGCATCCATTGTCAGCTGTTTCCCTCACCTTATTCATGCTGACTGTGGAATTTCTTGCCCTCTCTCTTGCTAAACCATTATATTACATTACAAAAGCTAGCCCTGCCCAGGTCTATTACCTTTTTTGACTACTGGCTTACTCCTGAGACTGAACACCAAGGTCCAACTATCAAAATTCATTATTTAGATACAGTAGCTAACCTGTCTAATCAGGATTTACCAACTCACGCCAGCATAGACTTCCCCTTTCTCCTTGAAAATCCACTCCTGCAAAAAACATCTGCTGATGCTTGCTGTGAAGCCTAAACTGGATCCAGAGGCAGCTCTCTCAACTTCTCCCTCTGGGGTAATAACTCCCCTTTGTGCTGAGAATTTGGTTTCTGGGTGTGTTGTGTGTCAACTCTGAAGGGACTTCTTATACGTATATTAATTCCCCAAGTATTTAAAGGCCTTCAAGTTTCTCACTGGACAAAAATATCAGAAAAGTACTTAAGAAATTTAATTTGATAAAAGACCTCCCAAGTCCTTACTGTGGGACTTCAAAGAGACTGAGAACCTCTCTCTTTATATGCTATATTAGAATATGGATAGAAACATGTACTTTTATGTTTCATAACAAAATTATCATTGGAAGCTCCATGAGTGTCTGTGAGTGTGAGATGTGCCAGATGTGACTCACATGGGCTTGCATTCAAAGGCCTTAGTTATATGGTTCTTGTTCATATGTAGATCCTCAACAGCCTACATTAACTGTAGTACTATTTAATTCCCTTATTTTCTGTCAAACAAGTGCACTGTGGTCCCCATGCTCAATCCTGGGCAAACACCAATTGGTGGTGACTATGAGAACTGTGTTAACAAAAGGCTCCAGATCATAGATCAATCATTTGGCTGGCTGGACACAGGCGCAGCTGTTATTCAATGTCATTCCCCCAAAGAGATAATAATTTCTACTTTGCTAGGGGAAATTCTATTCATTAGTGGTAGTCACAACTTCTAGTCACAGCACAAATAATTTCTCTAAAGAAGAGCCTTAAAGCCAGGTGGTGGTGGCACACATGTTTAGTCCAAGCACTTGGGAGGCAAAGGCTGGCAGATCTCTGTGAGTTCAAGCCCAGCTTGGTTTAGAAAGTGAGTTCCAGGACAGCCAGGGTTGCACTGAGAAACCCTGTCTTCCAAAACCAAACACCATCAGCAACAGCAACAAAACCCAACAAGAAGACAAGAATATTGTGGTGGGATTTAGGTGTCAGCTGATAAGGTCTGAAGACGCTTATCCAGGGTCCCGGGCTCCTGAAAGGAGAGTGGCCAACCCCATTCAAAAGTTTATAAAATATGACATCATTGATGTTTTAATCTGAGTTATTTTTTTATCAATAAAATTTTGGGAGTCAGATATTAGAATGCAAACCTAATAGATTAAGAAAGCATCAAATAAACAATGGGCTGACTCTATCTACCTTTCCAGATTAAAAAAAAACAACCCCAAATCTGTATAAGCCTTTCTCCATTTTTTGTACCTTTCTATCTGGACCTCCAAAATCTATATGTCTAATTTTGTTAACCAGCCATGACTCTGCCCCTTGATTCTAGTGATGTGGGAATGCCTTTCTATATGCTGTGAATAAAGGACCTGTTTTGACATATTTTGGGCACCTTAGAAGTAGGCAGGAAATCAAACATAGGTAGGAGAAGGAGGGCAGAGTCAGACAGAAACATAATCCAGCCGCCCAAGAATAAACATGTGAGGTAATTACACAGGTGAGCCATGGGCCACATGGCAGGACAGATGAATGGAAATGGGTTAAATTAAGATGAAAGAGCTAACTAGCAATAGGCCAGAGACATAGGGAAAGCAGAATAAAATTAATATAAGTCTTTGTGTGATTATTTGGGGCTAGTCAGTCTGGGACTGCAGGTCTGTGGGTCTGGCCCTCTGGTGAGATAGGGCCAGAAACCTCATGCTAGAGATGGCATCCCTACATGGGAGAAACATCCACATAAAGCCCAAGAAAGCTTAATAAGGGTTCCAGAACACAGAAATGGAACCAAAAGTGGTCCTGAGTGTGTCTCTGAAGTGAGTCATGGTACAGAGATGGCATGGCATCTAGGCCATGGACAAAATGGTGGTGGACTTGCTGCGGGCAGTGTAAGCTGGAACAAGACTGGTTCTGAAGTCTCACAGAAGACTCAGTATAAGCAACAAACTGCATGTGATTGATTTAAGGTTTCTGTTTATAGTGAACAAAAAGGGAACAGAGTCAAAGACAGATGTAGTATTAAATTTCTGGCCCAGACTTCTGAGTTTAGCCCAGAGGTTTGGATCCATTCTCAGCCCACTATTGCTTAGGCCCAAATAATCACATAGATGCTTGTATTAATTTTATGCTGCTCAGCCTATGGCTCTGGCATATTGCTAGCTAGGTTTTGATGTGGGAATGTCTTTCTGTGTGCTGTGAATCTCAATCTTTAAATAAAGGAGCTGTTTTGGCCCATGACAGGCACTGTAGAAGAAGTAGGCAGAAAATCAGAATAGGTAGGAAAGGAAGGTCAGAGTCAGAGACAGACTGAGCCAGCCACCCAAGAAGAAGCATGTAAGGAACACAGGTGAGCCATGGGCCATGTGGCAGACAGATTAATGGAAATGGGTTGAGTTAAGATGTAAGAGGAAGATAGCAATGTGCCTGAGCCATAGGCCAAACAGCATGAAGCTAATATAAGTGTTTGAGTCATTTTGGGGGCCTGAGAAGCAGCAGGTGGCTAAGGGGTCTGGGGCTGCAGGTCTCTGGGTCCAGATCTCTGGTGCCTGGGACCAAGAAACTCATTACTACTACAAGGTTTTGCTCTTAAACTTAGCCATGATTCTTATCCTGTTCAGCTATGCAGCCTGGTGCATTTTCTCAGAGCAGAATAGTTGTCTTCTGCATCTTTTCGGTTCTCTGACATCTATGTGGCATCTCTGCTCTGCTCTTTCTGTTCCTAGAGTTTTCTTAGCCTGGTTGCTCTGCCCATACTTCTTGTCTGCCTTTTGCCAATCAGCATTTCTATTAAACCAGTAGGTAGGACAATTATTTAGGATGTAACAACATAATCTCACTACAGATGGATTCTTAGTAGCAGTATTTTCTTAGATCTGCCCTGTGTGCTGGCAGTGAGGAGAGACATGATCCCTTTAAGAAAGGATTCCTGACTCAGCTTTATTGGCAAAAACTGTGTGGCTCTTTAAGAAACCCTGCTGTCAAATACTTAAACAACGTTCATGAGAAATGGTGGCAGCAGTGCTCCATTTGATGACAATGTGAACTCTAAGATTCCGCAGAGTTGGGATGGCAAAAGATTTCAAAATATTTAAATATTGCTACCCAGAATTAGGAAGGTATGCATGGCTCTGGTGCCTCTACCATGTTGAAAAGCGGGGCAAAATCAGCAGCCAAAGCAATGTTTCACAGTCTAGCATCTTAAAAGCTCTTCTGTAAAACAGATTCAGATGGAGAAGACCTCTAAAAGGAGTAACAATGTGTGTAAAATGTACAAAGGATTCAGAGAGAAAATAAATAGGGTAGAGTAGGTCCCTAAAAAAGAGAAATAGAGTAATAAAAATATAATAAGATACATAAAGATGAAAAATAGACACAGAGTCTGGATTATAGTTATCATTGTGCTTTGTTTTAATTTTTAAACTGTTAATGAGCTAACTACAGAAAAACAATTGATTGTAAAGGCTTCTAAGTTAAACAAACATATATATTTTAAAGGTTTCTTGACTTTGTAATTTGTTCCTATGTTGCTTTAGAAAAGAGGTTCTGCTTTTGTTTCCACAGAAGATGAGAACCTATGGATTGCTTCCAGGCTATTATGATTTGGTCAGCCAAGATCCCCTGAAAATTCTCTGATAGGAAGGGATGGTAACATCAGCTTCAAGGCTACAAACTAAGATGATCCAGCCTCAGGACCCTGAAAAGATTGCCAGTGCCCCTTTGTGGTGCTATGTTATATATTTAATAAAAACTGGTCTGAAATATCAGAGAAGAGATCTACCCACAGTCAATTCATGAGAATAAGAGAGTGGTAATTTACACCTTTAATCCCAGAACAGGGAAAAACCATGAGTGGTGACCTACCTCAAATGGGAGTGGTGACCTAGGCCTTTAATCCCAGCAGATCTGCTCTGAGGCCAGCTTGGTTTATAGAAGGAGTTCCAGGCTCCCAGGCAGTGGTGGTGCCATGCTTTTAATCCCATAAATCCAGAGACAGAGGAGATCTTTCTATGTTTTTGTGAGTTCAAGGTTAACTACCAAATAGTAGTAGCTCACGTCTTTAATCTTAACCTGGATGTGAAACAACTAGGTGAAGAAGGTATTTAAGGCAGGCATAGGAAGACAAATAATGCAGTAGAAGCCATGAGGAGCAAGGCTGAGGAAGCTGGAAGTCAGCTGGGTGAGATTTGACTGTGGGGTTTACTCTTTGATATCTCAGCCTTTCTCTGAGATCTGGCCCTGAGTTTCCTTTAACACAACAAGAATTCGTGCAACACTAGTGCATAATGATTTATGTAAAACAAATGTGTCTTCTTACTTTTTAGAATGCTCAAAATCTCCATATATCAATATCATGTACTCTTTATTAGAGTCTTTCAATCCTAAAAATATTTAAAGGTCCAAAAGCTATATATTAGATGTGAGTATCATAAAAATACATTATAAAGTTTTATGTCCAATAAAATCTATCTCATGTTTTTAATGTGGGGCCCAAAGATACTATGCAGCTCTTGTCTCATCTTTTATATTTGAAGATTATGTATTTACTTCCGCATTTTATAACAGATAGCTACCAGTGCTTCCTGGTGAGTGTAAGTAATTACTTGTGTTACCCTAGTAGTTTTACATTCACAGGTTTGTTCTTTGGTTTTTAAATTTAATTTAATTTTTTATTTTTTTGCTCCATGTTCACATGTAGAGCTTCAGGTGGTGACTTTATCTGTAGAATCCCGTGGCTTATTTGTATTCTGTGAAGTAACATATACAGCGTCATTCCCATGTTCAGTACTTATAAACATCAGTTGGAGTCATCATAAAAATTATGTTGACTAGTGGCCCCAGATAACAGAAAATTATTTAGTTGATGGATGGATATAGGTGCACCTGTTATGTAATGTGGCTTTCCTGAAGAGATGATGCTTCCTACTTCAATGGGGGATGTTCCGCTCATCAGAGCTAAGTCACTCTTTCTAATCAATGTCATTGTGGTTTTTCTAAAGAAGATCTCTTTGGGATGAACCTCCATGCAATGGAGAAAGATGCTCCATTTAGTTCAGATTTCAGAAAGCCTGACCCAGTCCCACAGCACCTGACAATGAAGGAATCAAAAGATAAAAAGATAAAGCAGAGGCCTCCATTATAGAATCAAAATAAGTAACAGAGTGAGAGGGTTGGTTCTGAAGTAATAACTGGAAGGGAAACAAGAAAGAGAGGAAGGATAGAAGGCAGGGCCCTGTAGCCTAAATACTGCATACTATCTAGCTTTGCAATCAGTAACTATCAAACTGAGGTTGTTCAAAAAGAAAATCAGCTTCTGACCTTTCGTATGATGTCATGACACTAAAGTAACATGCTCCTTGTCACATGACACGATACTATTGAAAAACCATGCATGCACCAATTCCCCCAGAAGTTTGTATAAAGCCCTTAAGAAAATCTTATAAAATTGATTATTTCTTCAAGATACATGCCCAAAACCCTTGGAGTGGGTACTTTGCTCTGCAATAAAATTTTATTTCAGTTCATTAGCTTGGACTCCCCATGAATTCTTTTTGAAAGTGTATGAACAACCTGGAGTCCCTCTGCATGTGGACAAGTCTACATGCTCTTTCTATCTCTCTCTGAGACCTTCCTCCTTTACTGTCACCCAAACCAGGGAAAATCCAGAGCCACAGTAGTTTATAGAAATTGTTGAATTACTTGCAGCCTTATGTGTATATTTTCTGGGACTGGATTAGCCCACCAACTACAAAGCATTGAGTAATTTCATCAGATATTGGATTTGTTGTCTAAAGTATAATACTTGTTCATGTGTTCATTACAAGGAAGACCTCCACTTTACAAAATCATAGCAAGACATGCTATCAATGATACTCAGAAGACCTGGCAGACACACCCCCTGTTCCTGTAGAACAGAAACACTCAATCTGATGGACAAGATTGTACAATTTTCTGCATAGATACACCGACTTTGCCCTTCTGTGTCATGTTTTGAATGAAACACGCATTGGAAGAGCGAGTGCAAGAGGCAAGTGTGCATATACATATACCACCCTATGGGCAACAGCTTTTCTTACCTGTGCTTTGCCTTTGGACTGTAGAATACATTACTATATAGGGGAGAGATTTTGTCACAGACTTTGCTTTCTTTCCTTGATCTTGCTTTCAAGTGATGCCATGTAACCTCTGTCATCTTGGATAGACTGATAGTTTGGTTTTTTAGCTGAGCATTATAGTTGGTTACTTAAGTTCGCATAGAACAGATTTAAATGGCTTTTGTCATTTTCTGTTTTCTATACTTCTCTCTTATGGATTAAAAGCTCATTTGTTTATTTTTAGAGGAATGTACTGATAGTCTGTGTGCTTTCTTCTTGTCATCTTGTGTTCATGACAATTACTGACTTAGTGTAACTATTACTGCCTCTTAGTCTGTGTTTGTAATGCTTAACAAATCTATATGAATGATAAACAAAAAGAGGTTGTTATAACATACATCAAGGCAACTATTTATAGAGAAGTAATGTAACTGCTTCCTTCCCCATACCCTAAATGCTTCTAAATGATTGGAGTTTATACAGAACTGCTGTGAGGTGCTATGCTGCAAGGTCTCTGGTCCGATCAGAACATACCGTACTCCCCAGTTAAAATCATCTTTAGCAGTTTTTCTGCAACTTATATATTTGTAGGTAGTCACACTCCCTTTAAACTTCTTGCATATGTTGACGTTGGGGCTTTCAGGGATACATAAAGGGGATTTATAGTCCATGCTAAAGGAGGGCTGTATTAATCTGACTCCTTGCTTGCCAAACATTTCTATACTAACAATTGCTTTCAGCCACTTAGATGTGCATCTTAAAAAAATGTCATACCACATTTGAAATCATGAGACTGCTTTCTGTCCACACGTTTTGAGCTCAACTTACATGAGTACAGCTGAGATGCTGGTGATGTGAGTGCATGTGTGTGTGAAGCTTTGAGTACAGTCATGAGACTCCTGTCCTCATCAGCATCTGCTGTTTGTGTACGTGCTCCTGTTGTGTCTGCTATGGAAACTGGATAATAAAGACACTTACCTAAAGTATGTTTCAGAGGAATTTACCATCCATGACTAAATACATTCTTCATTCAGAGGTCAAATATTCTGTGTGGCTAAGATTTTGTTTTATTTTTTTTTTTTTCGGAATAATACATAGAAGCAAAACTCAGAACCCAGTACTCACACTTGACACTATAAAGACTAGCCTGTGTGTTTCAGCTCAAAGACAAGCCTTAGAAGCCAAAGGTCAGAGGATCAAAGAGCCAAGAGTCAGCCAACATTTTACTCCCCACCTTCCAAATTTACCCAGAACTCAGAAGATGTTAGGACCCTTCCCAAGATGTCATACAGCTCCTAAAATTTCACATCCTCTTGATAAGAACATTGATCAGAAAAAATAGTTTGAACCTAACCAACACAACTTTTTACAAGGGGTGTGTCCATGGAGAAAAATATTTTTAATATTCCAGAGGCAAGAGTCTTGCAGGGGCCAGCAGGGGCCACAATGGAGCCAAGGACATCCTCACTAGTTCCAGAAGTCTTCAGGGAGCCTTCATGAATACAAATAATGCATTAGTTTTGGTCTCCTACTTGGATTAAAGCTGCAAAATACGAAGTATGACCAAAACTGGGATAGTTGCCAAAGATACAAAAGAGAAAGTAGTGAGAAAATATTCCAAGGGGTCTACTTCATGGTGTGGTTTTTCAGCACCTTTTTATAGTGATGCGATGATTCTCAATGAGAGATAAAGGGCATGATACCTGGTCCTTATAAAGGAAATTCTGGATTCTTCATTTCTCTACTGTGTGAGTCCTTTGCTCAGGGTGGATGGGACTGAACCTAAGGAAGCCAAGTATCTTACTTGGTTCAGGGAACTGTGTAGAACAGATGCTCTGGAATGAGAATCCTGTGTTTTTACTTTTTATTTCCTTCATTTTCTAATTTGATGTATTTATATAACATTCTTTTCAAAATTAGTTCTCTCTCTTTTTTAAAATGTTTACTTTTATTTACAGTGGGATTATGTTATATTGGAAATAATTGTCCCACCTACTGGTTTAATAAAAATGCTGATTGGCAGAAGGCAGACAGGAAGTGTGGGCAGGGCTACCAGACTAAGAAAACTCTGGAAACAGGAAGAACAGAGCAGAGATGCCAGAGAGACACCACAATGAGAAGCCAGCAGATGCAGAGGAAAGAAGTTGAAATGCTGCTCTGAGAAAAGGTACCAGTCCACATGGCTGAACAAGATAAGAATCATGGGTTAGTGTTGGAGGCCACTGGCCCCAGCCCCTCTAGGTGGCGCTATTATCTGGCGCTGGCCAACCCGCCTGAGTCAGAGTACGCATGCGCTTGGTATTCTCGCGAGACTGGTCTGGTTTCTCCGCCTTTCCCGTGGCGTCATATGAGATTCTGAACTACGACCAATAAGAAGATGTTTCGTCTAAAGCAAGAGCCGTTTGGTCGTCTTAAAACCGGGTGCTTCCTACCTCGTGGTCTCTCTCTTCTGTTCCTCTCTCCCTCTCCGCCCCGCCGTGCGCACGGACGCCGGCCCGGCCCCTGGAGCGCGGGCTCTAGGCCACGTGGCGGATGGCCCAGCCCGGACCACGCCGGGGCCTAGCCTAACTCTCTCTGGCTTCCCCTTTCCCCGCTGGGGGCCCGCCGCCGCTGGCTCTTGCGCAGCGGCCCCCGCCCCTCTGCCGGCCTCTCTGCCGGCTCTCTCACTTTCTCCCCCCCTCTCCATTTTCCGTAAGCTAAATGCTCTCCCCTAAGATACATTAAAGTTATACTGCAGAAGGATCCTAAGTGTGTGCCATGTCTTTCCTCGCGGGCGAGAGATAGGCGCGGAACAGGTTAGTTTAAGAGCAAGAGCAATCAATATGCCAGAGCCATAGGACAATCAACATAAAATTAATACAAGCATCTGTGTGTTTCTGTGGGGCTGTGGGACAGCGGGTCAGAGCCTCAGGGCTAGGCCAGAAACTTCATATTACATTATTTTTCTAGTTCCTTTCACTTATTTCTTCTACCCACGTCTTCTCCAATCTTCTAACTTCTTTCTCATCTACCGAACCTGACTCCTCCTCTCCCCATCTTTCCATGTATCATCCATTCATCTTGCTCAGTAACTATATTATCCTAAATATAGTTTAACGTTAGCACATTAGCACATTTTGGTCATTTGCTGTATTTTCATTGTAGAAGTAACTGTTTTAAGAACAATTCTATATGTTGTATTGTTTTATGTTGCTGCTTGTGGAGCAGTTTGTCTTATGATTGAGTGGTAAAGGCTAATTAATGCCTTTACAGGTAGATCATCAACCTCAAACTCAAAAGAGAGATCTCAACTCTGGTGTGTGAGAGTTTCAGGGAAGGAGAGGCTTCAGGGGCCCGAGGAAGCCAGAGGTCTCCAGGAAGAGGATCCGGAAGTAAAGGATGAATTGAAGCTGCAGTTGGCATTTTACGTACTAGGGCTCCAGACACAGAGGCAGAGGGAGGGGAGCCACAAGATCCCATTGGCGAGGCCGGTTCTCTTCCCCCTGCTTACCTGTTCCTGGTGCTGTTTCTGAGAACAGCAATAAACTAATGGGTCCCATCCTCCAGCAAAGACCTTAACCTATGACCTCCTGACAGTATTTTATTTTAAGTATTAACACATTCTATGAGAAGCTGACATGCCCAATATTAACTACAACCATCCTTCCTTTGTTCAAAAGACCATCAGATAAATATAGGGTTCAAGAAGGCAACAGAATTTAACAATCCATGGGCCCGCCCACCTTTTAAAGCGTTATTTCCTCAGCACTGGAATATGTGCCCAAAAAACTCTCTGAGGAAATTCCATTCTTATTGGTATCAGATTTTCTAATTCCCCGGAACCAAAGAGGCCTAATTTTCCACCCTGTCCTATTTTCTGATGTCTTGGAGACACTCAAGCCCTCCTTTTCTACCATGAAATGTCACAGAGCCCTTCCTGGCTACAGGTGAGTCTGTAGAACCCTGAGTGTATCCATTCAAATTACTCTCTGTCATGTGAAGGTGTCCTGAGCCTGACACCCTTAGGTTTGATGTGGAGGTGTTTTTATACTCTTCCCAAGTCACTTCACTTTTCTCTAGCTAGGTGCCTGACAGGAGAAGACAACCAATCAGATACATAGAGTCCACAGTTACTTCAATATGGATTTTATTTACATTTTCAGTCTCCAAAATATTCTTACCACTAGCTTAGTTGTGGGTTTGGCCTTTCCCCCAGACCACGCATGAAGTTGATATCTCACAGTGTATTCAAACTGAGCCTTTATACCTGCATTGTTGATCTGATTCTGATACTGGGCTCCTGTGAGTTCCAGGGCTGGGAAGTGCCTTCACCCTCTGATCACTGCAACATGGTGGTGGGGTGCACATCCCAGCCTGAAAGTCAGGCCCAGGACACTGGGTCACAGGAGACAAATCCTCACTTTGTCCACTAATCACCTAGAAATGTGCCCGAGGCAGTCAGAAAATGACCACATGGTCCAGTCATTTCCGCAAAGAGCAGTTCTACTTCTGTGGGTGGCTGTACAGTCACAAACCAAGCAGGCAAAGCACGGGAGTGCAGCTAGCTTGGCCTCACATTCTTAACTTTGGAGAACGGAAGGCAACCTTGAGCACATACACTGCCCTTTGACAAATGACAATAAATGAAGGTATTTTGTTAGGTTGTAGGTTTGTCCTGAGCTCACAGCCTGAAGACGTAGGCCGAGCTCTTCCTGGAGCTGAAAGACCTCTGTTGGGATGAATAAATCCCGGGCAGGTTTTAGTGGGAAGGAAACAGGAACCATAATACTGACTTTATAAGAAGAGCCACTAACCATATCCTTTTCAAAAGTCCCATCTTCCAGTGGAATTAGGCATGTCACCATTGAAAAGAAAATATAGCAAAACCAGACAGAAGCCAGAACACTACATTTCAAATTAAACTTTATTTTTTTTTAAGAAATATTTTTATCTAAATTCTCTTTATACATTGTTTGCTTATATTCTACCTCATCTCCTTCCAGCTCTTCCTCACCTCCCTACCCTCATAACTGCTGGCTTTCTCTCATTCTCAAGTTCTAGAAAAAAAATAAAGATTAAAATGAAAAACACTAAAAAATAAGATAGCAATAAAACAAAACAAAAAGCACGCACACATACAAATTAAATCTCCTATAATTTTGTTATCTTGTTTTATAAATTGTACCTTTGAACATTTGATAAATCATTTACACATGACAATGAAGATACTGTCTCTGGAAGTATATGTGTTTTTTTTTTTTAAAATTAGAAACTGAAAATCATTTATTTTTGGGAAATAAACAGAATAAAATTGTTTCTTTATGTATCCTAACAATATAAAATATATTTACTATATGAACCTTAAAATATAACTGATGTGGGAATGTCTTTCTGTATGTTGTGAATATTAATCTTTAAATAAAGGAGCTGTTTTGGCCCCTGACAGGCACCATAGAAAAATTAGGAGGAGAAATCAGAGCATGGGTAGGAGAAGCAGGGCGGAGTCAGACAGACCAAGCCTGAAGCCCAAAGGAGCAACATGTAAGGAACACAGGTGAGCCACGGGCCATGTGGCAGAAAGATTAATAGAAATGAGTTGATTTAAGATGAAGGAGATAGCTAGCAATGTGCCTGAGCCATAGGCCAAACAGAATGAAGTTAATATAAGTGTCTGAATCATTTCTGGGGGCCTGAGCAGTGGGCGGCTAAGGGGTCTGGGGCTGTAGGTCTGTGGGTCTGGACTTATGGCCGCCAGAGACCAAGAAACCTCACAGTTACATATAACAATTTAATATAAACAAAATATGTGTTGTCATGTTTTCAACTACTAGATATAGTTGTTCAAGTAATAGTTCCAATTTAAAATTTTTTTGTTACCACATTGTTTCCTCTCAAAAGCTGTGTTTTATTTGAGATACTATGCTTTTGTTCAGAAAACAGAAGATAATTTTGTTCATATTTGAAACAAATATACAAAGTTTATCATACTTGGAAGCAAGAAATACCACTTAGACACTTTCTGTTCATATTAATTGCTCAGATGCTGACTTTAACTGACTTATAAAGCTTCCAGGTGCTTGTTCCTTACCAGATGTAACAAACAACTAATTACAATGACCGTATCCTTCTACAGAATTCTGGTACATAGTTCATTCAGTAGGACTACTACACTTAACTGTGTGTTAGCTTTATATTAATTCATGGTAAGCTTGATGTAAAATTTTCCTCACATAACTTTGTCTCTTAATGCTCCCTGCAAACTTGTCCAGTTATCACTTCCTGACTTGGGTTCTAAATCTTTGGCAGTTGTTAAGTTTTATGATAGCTCCTTGGATGGACCTCTTCTGAGACACTCTAACTACAGCTCCCCTCCTAACCCTCTTGCTGGTCTTGAAGCTATCACAGAAAAGACTAGCACCCCCAAACTCTTAAAAGCGGTTTGGGTGACCTCTAAGAGGGGACTAAGAGCCCCAGACATGCAGCTCATTCCTCTTCTTGCCGCCCTGGACACTGTAACAGCTGGAATGAAGTCCTTCTGGCATCAGTTCATGAATGTCCTCGTCCTGCCAGCTCAGGTCAGCTTTACATCTCTTGGTCCTCGCTCTACTCCTTGACTGCTGCAGCACGCCGAAGTTTAAAAAGACTACATCTAACTAGCACTAAGGACGGGATGTCTGCCCTCCTCTCTGAATGATGCTGCTTCCACATCAGCAAATCTTAACTGGTTTCAAATAAAGCCTAAAGGCAAAGGGACCAGAAAAAAACAAACAAACAAAACAAAACAAAACAAAAACAAAAACAAAAAACAAAACCTTGGTTCCCTCCCACCCCAGTGCCTCTCCTGGATCACCCCTTTACTCTTTATTATACTCATACTTGAGGTTTTACCCTGCCTACTATATGTTATATTTAGTGAACTTCACCTCATAGCCAAATAAATTATTCCATGCAAATCCTCCCAATAGCCGACCTTACAACTGCTCCATTTCCTGATACAAAGAGACCTTTTAGATGCTGTAGAGAAACAGGGTAAAAGGAAACTTCATTCCCTTCATTCTCAGCCAGATACACGTCTTTACATTGGTCCTTTATTTTCCCCTGATACCTCCTTTTGATGCTCTGTAACACCCTGCCACTTCCTTTAACTCTGGTGTGTTTCAAAAAGGTTTCTGGCCTGGCTAGCCCGAGGTCCAGACCCACAGACCTGCAGTTCCAGACCCCTTAGCCACCTGCTGCTGCTTAGGCCCCCCAAATGATTCAGACACGTATATTAATTTTATGCTGTTTGGCCTATGGCTCAGGCACCTTGCTAGCTAGCTCCTTCATCTTAACCCATTTCCATTAATCTGTCTGCCATGTGGTCCGTGTCTCACCTGTGTTCCTTACATGTTTCTTCTTTGGCATCTGGCTTGGTCTGTCTGACTCCGCCCTGCTTCTCCTACCTATGCTGTGATTTCCCCTCCTGCTTTTTCTATGGTGCCTGTCATGGGCCAAAACAGCTCCTTTATTTAAAGATTTATATTCACAGCACACAGAAAGACATTCCTACATCACTGATGCAGCAGTCTTTGGAGTGGGAGCAGTCAGCACCACTTTGAATCAATTCTGTACTCACAAGACCTCACCTCTATGTGAAGAGCTACTGGCAGTTAATGTCTGGTAAAAGAGAGAGACTCATTCTTCAAAGAGTGATCCTCTCATAAGGTTATCCAATCCCAAATGATCATCCCTAAACAGATATATATGTGAGAAACCCTGGACTCAACAGAACGTATGGCATGTATATGTTGGTTGTTATATATTTACATATAGATATACATATATATGTAACAATAAAGACGAGTGATCACAGAACAGATAGAGGGGGAGGGAGGCTGCATAGGGTAGACATAATACTGTAAACATAGTACTCATGTGTGAAAGTTCTCAAAAAATATAAAACCTCCAAAAGTTAAAAAATAAAATTGCAAATAGATAAAATAACCCACTTTTTAAAAAAAATTTGAACTTTTGGAAACTTAGAAAGAGCATGTTTAGGTTATGATTCCTGATTAATAGATAAAACCCTGAAAAGAATACAAAAGTGGGTATGTAATACTTGCTATACTTCTTTCTCTTCTTTATCACTATGGTTTACTATTCTCTCAAAATGAATTAGGTGCTGGTTACAAGAAATAAGATCTGCCATTATTTTAAATTGAAGATTCATTTTTAAAGATGTAACAGTATATATTTTTAAAAATGAAAATTTTATTATTTTGTTTGGGGATTACCGGATGAATCTCTGTTATAAAGTTGTTTATAGTAGCAAAGTAGTAACAATTAACTCTTGTAAAATGTCCTGGAATTCAGATCATATCATCAGTGACTCAGGCATTTATCCCACTCAGCTGGTTTTGTGTGAAGGGGAACCCTCTACTCTGTATATGTGGCACCCAGACCACTCCTTCTTTAACCCCATCTGTCAGTTAACACAATGGAGTATAACATATACTCATGTAACACAGTGATTGTTCCAGCCTTTGGGAATTTTCATGTAGTCATTCATGCTGCATCCTTCATCCTGGCTGGGAGAAAGCACATCTTCCATTTAGTAGAAAGAATACAGCACAGCATCTCTATTACATAAACTGTATTTAAAGACTGAAGCAGAAGCCACATTTAACAGATAGATTCAGAAAAGGTAGTGGGCCAACTCCTGAGCACAAATCTTGACTTTACGTGATTGTGAAATCTATAGTGTCACTCAGAACTAGAAATGTGTCAGAATTCAGAAGTGAATATTGATTGTGACAGAATCCTAGGGTCATAAGCACACATTGAAAATCCTGAGTTTGATTTCTATGGGATAAAATCTTCTAGTCTCTGGATCCACATGCTACTTGCAGATAACAATTCCTCTCAATTTCAAATATAAGTAGTTTTGGCAATTTATACTTGTCCTTGATCAGGTATTTGATCTTGAACAGGTATTTAATACCATCTGATTTTGCTCCTTCAAAGCCATAGGTAACCATCAGAACCACATAATTCAGGTAAGACCTTCTACAGTTTGGCTCATAATACATGCCGGATAAATAAAATCATTGCCAGGGTGAGAGGCTCCAATGACCACTGTCACCAACAGTAATAGAAGCATTTCTAAGTTCACCGTGATGGCAAACACACCAGATAAAACTAAACAAGAGGATTCATTACTATTGAAACTAGGGATGCATGCTCTCATGTAGATTTAACAGAAATAAATTTCAGCATAAGCCCTCTTGTAAAATGCTTAGAAAATATCAGTCCAACCAATCATCATGGAACACAAAAGTTGAGAATCTCCTACTATACTTAACTTCAGACATGAAATCTTTATTTAAAACTTTAAAGACTCAGTTACTACAGATAATTTACCTAAACTAAGTCCTATAAAAACAGTGTAGCTGATTTAAAAATATATATAATGAACTAACATCCTTGGGACCATATGTAAGCAATGTCAAGTAGAAACATCATGTGCAAATATTGTACATGTAAATGGAAAAATTTATATTAACTCTATATGCTGAAAACATAATCAAGTTGACATGCTATGTTGGCACAATTTTTCATTAATTTTCATTAATTTCTAGCATTCAGTGTGTTCTTTTGTTCTTTGTCTTCTGTTCCTGCTATTTGACATCTAAACTGTTATCATGTTCTGTTGCTGCTGAGACCACTTCTAAAAAACGGTATCCAAGAATAAAATAGAAGTCATTTTTGAAAAACCTAGAGAGGGGAGGAAGAAATGAGACCCTAATTATGTCAGTGCTTCAAAAAAAAAAAAACCCCACTGTTATTCCTATCTAGAAATTAGGGCCATCATGGTTAAATAAAAGTATTCCAAATATTATGCCAGGTATTTTTATAAACATTGAGGAAAAGACTTAATGGAGACACATAGAGGAATTTGGATTACCCAGCAAAATGAAGAGCAATTGCAAGGCTCCAGGAATTTGCTGTGTACACTGTGAACTTAGCTCATCAGCATGTGGGTGCCCCTCATGGTTTGGACAATTAAAGTGACAACTAAAGTCTTAAGACAAATTGGCACAGATTTGGTGCCATTGGTACTAGATCACATGAGCAAATCTTCTCTAGAGCAGAATATGAACCCAAGTACAAAGAGTTCCCTAGATGTGGGAGCAAAAGATGTTTGTTCCTTGGCCCTTATAAGCTGGAAATGGTATATATCTGGCTCTTTCTATGCAGAAACCTTTCTGGAATAACTTATTTAGACAATTTGAAGGGGAGGCCAGCAGCTGCTAGTCCCTCTTCACTACACCTTAGAATGTGATTCAAACATCTAACTCATTGTATCAACAAGAAAGGTTCCTATGCCCAAGGCACTAGACTCCAGAGCCAACAGTGCAGGGGAGCAGAAGAGCACGGCACATTCTAGGCTCACATTTTACAAAACCTTTGTGAAACAGTCTGGATAATGACTAGCTAGAAGCAGACCACTTGCAACTCTGCCCATACAGATGAGTCCAAAAATATTTTATCTTGTTATGACATACACAAGTGTTATCCCTACTGGTTCAAGGAATGATAGGCACTGAAGAAGCTGTAGAACACCCCCCTACACACACACACTCACATACCAGAAAATTGCTTCTTGTTCTTGGGCCCAGAGTTATTTATATTCAACTTGGTCCTTTACAACACTAATCCTCTGAGAGATCTGATTACCTCCTTGAATGTCCTACCCATCCTCTTCTGGTTTCCTGCACCAGAACTGCTAAGGCTGCTGATACTCTCATTCCTAAAGGTTTTGTCTGATTCTATAAGGAAGCCCCTCCAGTGTCAATTTAAACAGTGTCTACAGAGTTGAGTACCAGATCCAGGATGGACCCCCTACTCTGCAAAAACAGACAAAAACTCCACAAACTCAGTTCTTCAGGGCTCACTGGGTTCCTAGGATCTGACTCAGCTGCACATGAACTCAGGCATTAAATTTTAGATGAGTACTTCTACCCACAAGACAAAGCCTTAAGCATTTCCTGCCTCCTTAAATAGCTAATAAACTTGTTTCTTTTAGTGTTCAGAAAAATCATTCCTGTAACACCGAACCATACATTGAATTTTATTGTCTTTATTTTACTTTTTTCCCTTCGGTCCATGTTTACTGTGTCAGCACTGTGAAATTAGTGCATCAAATGGAGATGTCCCTTGATGTCCCTTCTGGTTCAGACGTTTAAAGCTTCAACTAATGGCTTAGGATAGAATTAGCTCAAGATCTAGACAAATTATGAGGCCAATTACACAAAATTTTCTTTTTTTTTTGTTCTTTGAGAACTTCTTACTTTTTCATTTATTTTAGAAGCCAACCATAGTGTCCCCTCCCTCCTTCCCCCTCTTCCTTCCTCCCCCACCCACTCTGCTCCTGTTTCTTTTCTGTTCAGGAAAAAACAGGCCTCCCATGGGTGTCAACAAAGTATAGCCTGTCAAGCTGAAGTAGGACTAAGCTTTCCCTTCTGCTTTAAGGCTGAGCAAGGTATCTGAGCTGGCTTTTGGGAACCTATTCCTCAAAACCCTTTTTAAGTTGACAGCTAATCCTAAATTCAGAAAATGAGAACTCAAAGATTTATCCCACTTAAACGCATGCTTTCTGCTACCAAACAGCAAGAAATGTATGTGTCCTGAAACTCCTCTTCTAGAATGAAACTTTTCTGAAATGTCCTTTTAGAGAACTTGGGAAAGACTGCATTTTCTTCTAAGTCTCTCTGCCCCACACTTGAGGCTGTTTCTCCAAGCTCCCACTTTATTTTAAAATATAAAATAGAGTCATGTGGCTGAGACAGAGAAGGTGAGGCATAAGCACAAGTCACGCTTAAAATCAGGCAATTAACATCCCAAGTAGGGTCATGCCAGGAGTGTAGCACAGACAATTCTCCTCTGTGCAGGCCAGTTGAGACCAGAGTATGACATCTAGGAATAAGATGCAAGAAGATGGTGCCAGTTGGCACACAGAGTGAAGGATATAGCACTTGTAAACAGGAGACACTCTGAATGCCCCTGTGGACAGGCACAGACTTATTCTTAGTGGGGTTTGGCACAGAATTGGGTCCTTGAGAGGCCCAATTATCTCTTGACCTTTCTACCCACCTCCCCTGCTCCTCTATACCAAGACTGCAAAGGCTGCAGACATAATATCCTTCTGGAGGGATCTGCCTGGGATCCAGGGCTTCCCTATAGTGTAAGTTTCTAATCTGACTTCCCAAGCCTAGTGGTCACACCTGTGATGTCTACTGCTCCTCAGATGTAAGCACCAGACTAAGTATTTCAGAGGTTTTGAGGTTCTATGATCTCTCTGTTACTTGACCCTCAGACTTCAAATCCCAAGTTTATGTAGGAAGCCCCACCCTGGATTCTCTCCTGTGTCGGTGAGTTGTCTGGGACTCCAGACCTCTAGACTCCCAGGCAGTGTCCTGAGATCTTATCCCATTCTGCCCTTGAGGTGAAGCTCTGGTATTCCACAGATGTTGCTAATCACCATTAGTGGGGGAGGGTGACAGGGAAGGTAGTAAACCAGACTTGAAGTCTTAAACTCGACATTGTGTTTATTGAATGCCTCAAGAAAAATATTTTCCAGGCCACTTTGCCTAACTCTTGATTTTGCATTAGAAAAAGTGGTTTTGCTTAAAATATCTTGGAATACACTGAGTGTGTTTCTTCAGAGATCTGCTCAGGGGTTTCCTCCTTTTATGCCTATGACTCACAGTTTTTGTGTTTTCTTTTTACATATTGAAAGAACATGTTCTCTGCGTGAGTGGTCCTGTTTCTTTAGTTTATCTCCAGTTCCTGAAGATTAATTTGTCTTTTTCTTATCTTCTATTTGTAAGGCTTTCTCTTGAATTTTCTAATTGGATTGTTGAGCTTTGTCAATTCCATCTTAATTTCAGCTACACTTCTCTTAAGCTCTTCTACTTCTTTACTGAATTCAGTTTTCAAATAATGAATTGTCTTTATCATTCCATTGGCTTACATTTGGGTTATCTTGTACATCTCTTGACCATTTGTTTCTTTCTTACTTAAGTTCATCAAGTTGTTTTTCCTGATTTTAAAAAAATACATTGAATTCCTCTATCATAGCTATGATTATTCTATTTTTAAAAATTCTGTGACCTCTGTTTCTTCTTGGTAATTTTCATCAAAGAACACTTCCAAAAGACTAGTGGTGTTTGGGGGAGGGAATAATATCTTAGCCTTTGATATTGTTCATATTTTTGTGATATGGCGTGGGCATATAGACTTCCATTTTGGTTGTGATTCTGGCCCTGTGAGTATGGAGATGGCACCAATGGGCAAAGTATTGTGGGCCACAAAAAGCAAATCTGTAGTGGGAGATTCCTGTAGAAACTAGGCCTCAGAATGTGGGATAGTATCGATGGGCAAGATTCTGAAAGCTCACCAGGCAAACACTCTGCACAAGCTGTGTGCTATGATCAAGGTCTGGGAGTATGAAGATTGCACCAGTGGGCTGGGTGAGTACTCCCACAATCACAATAAAGGAGCTGCATGAAGAACAGTGTCAGAGAGAGAGATGGAGTGTCACATAGAGACTGAACACTCTTCTCGCTCTCATGTTGCATGTCAAGAAGCTATAGGTAAACTTCTGTTTGTTGTGTTGTCTTCTTTATAACTGGCCTCAATGTCGGTGATAAAGAGCAGTGCAGAACAAGACAGATGAAAACAGACCAGAGTAGCTCTGACTACAGTGGCCATCTGAAACCACTGTTACTCAAAACATCTGCAGTTGCTGCTATAATAAATGTTGTTTATGAAACATTCAAATTTTTTTTCACACATTAATTTTATATAATCTCTTCTGAAGCCCTTCCTTTCCCTAAATCTTTAAAGAGCTGAAGGCTACTTATTGAATATGGGTATCATCACAGTCCTTTGGAGAATTTGGTTATGTGACCAACAGAATCCCTTCCAAGTTTTTAGTGTGGGGCCTTAAAGACCTTTTCTCCTCATCTTCTATATTAGAAGACCATGCGCTTTATTCACCTGTTTCATAACAAATAACCATTGAAGCTCCATGGGGAGTATCATAGGGGTTATTCTACTATGTGTGGCTCAAATAGGGCTTCTATTGACAACAGGCATTGCTTCTATGCAACATGTTCATATTTATAGTATCAGTTGGCGACTTTATCACTCTACTGATTCAGCCTCCTTGTATTCTGTAAAATAAACATGCTATCTCCATGCTCATTGCTCTGCAAACAAATTAATATGGGTGATCATGATAATAATGTTGACTAAAGGCTCCAGAGCACAGAAAATCACTTGGTTGATGAACTCTCTGGGGAGATGATGCTTCTCACTTTAGTGAGGAACTTTCTGCTCATCAGGGATAGTCACTATTTCCAGGCTGTGCTTCAATGGCTCTTCTAAGGAAGAGTTCATAACTAGTGACCTTGTAGGCTGACTTTCCATGTGACAGGCACGGGCACGTCCTTGGTTATAGGATCAGCAAACCCTACTCAATTCAACAGCAACCAGCAATGAAAAGAAAGAAACAATAAAGCAGGAGCCTCAGTTAGGAAGTAAACAATTCTTGAAAAAAGGATAACACTTCAGAGGTGCTGAAATAATAACGGACAGGGGAACAGGAAGGGGAGAAAAGATTAAACCTAAAATAACAAGTCCAGAAGGAATGTGAAAGCAGGGACTTGTGTTCTAGATAACATATACTATTTCAATGTGATATCAGTGATAGTTAAATCTTACAAAAGTTCATGAAGATATAAATAGAGGCTAAGATTTTTCTGAACAGGACCACAATAGCACAGACAGTAATACCACCGATTAGCCAGTAGATTACAAATTAATTACTAAGAATACACAATGTACCAATACTGGATCACAAAGATGTAAAAAATGTAAATAAACAAGTAATGACTAATGAAATTGAATCAATAAGAAGTTTTAAACAAAGCAGAAACAGAAAACCAGAGACTTGGCAGGGTTATATGATCTCATCCCTCTACCCTTAATTTTTCTCAGATGGCTCCTCTCCTTTCCCACAGTTACCATTTCTTCTTTCCATGATATGATTCTTTTGCCCTATTTACCACTTTCCTTTAAAGCACTTCCTCTTTTAATTTCTGAAACTCTTGTTATCCCCTGTTGCATGGCCATTCTATCTGGGCACCCCATGGGAGAGGGAGTGAGACAGTACAATGCCAATGGTACAGGCATCAGAAATCAGGAGTCAGAGGAAAAGCAGACACAGGCATGTTTAAAACAAATGGCAGACCCACTGATTTGTTTATTATGGTATGGGGCAAATCTATATACTTCCTCTCAACTTCCCATTGGCAGCTGGATGGATACTCCACTAGCTGTGCTTTCTCTCTCTCATTGGCCTCTGGCATCTTGATGATGAGATAACCATAAGTCACCAATCACCAGGCACAGCAGCAGAGTCCACGTTGGCTCAGCAGAAAGCAACTAGTGTGCATATCTATGCACATTACCCAGAACAGGACAACTGTGGCATCATCAGGCTATCTGGCTGTGTTCCCCTACAGTACCCATTACCATTGCAGTTCCTTAGAATCATGGAGCATTGGGGTCAGTGTAGGTACAATGATCTGCCTTGTGAATGGCTACTTGTATCTCATGTCCCAGCATTTACATATTGAAGCACACTATAATTTAGTGCAAACATCTTCTTACTACAAATCTGTTGTAGTTTAGTTATTGATTTCTGATAATTTTCTATGATTCTGTATTTATGTTCTTATCAGTAGATTGCATTTTAGTTGTCATGGTTATGTTTAAGTCAACTTGACACAAGGTAGAGTTATCCAAGAGAGGAAAGCCTCAGCTGAGAAAATGCCCCTTTAATATAGAGTTATAGATAAGTCTGTAGGTCATTTTCTTAACTAGTAATTGAGGGGGAAGGCCTAGCCTATTATGAGTGGAACCACCCCTGGGCTGATAATCCTGGGTTCTATACAAAAGCAGGCTGAGCAAGCCATGGTGAGTAAACTAGTAAGCAGCGCCCTCCATGGTCTCTGCACCAGTTCTTTCTTCCAGGTTCCTACCAGATTTGAGTTTGCACCTTGGCTGCCCTCAGTGGACTGTGATTCAGAATATATAAGCCAAATAAACTCTTTTCTCCTCAACCTGCTTTTGGTTCCTGATGTTTCATTATGACAATAGCAGCCATAACTAAGACAGTAGGGTAAACCAGATTTTTACAAAGAGTGTGCTGTAAAATATTGGGTAGCTGTGGCTGAAAGGAATGACTTAGAATCTATATACTACCCTCACTTCTTTCTGTAGCCTATAATCTCAGTCAGTTCACAAATAAGGTGCTGCAGAAGGAAAAGGATAGAAGATTTTTTATTAACAATTCTTTTCAGGTTGTATTTTTTTCAAAAAAGGACATAGAAACATTGCTATATCCCAGAAGTAATCTCAATTTACAATTTGTTTTTAATCATGGAAACTCTAACATCAAGCACTTATTTTTACTTTTTAATGAGGAATTAATTAATACATAGACTTTTAAGGAAAAGAGGAAAGGAGCCTTCATGTCGCATGTCCCTCTGAATCCACATCTCCTTAAGGTACCTCAACCCTGAAGTACCTGTCTTATGCTTCGTCTATCTCTAAGCTTTGAGGACATAAACAAAGAGCCTAGGCTTTCATTAGAATGGACAGAATCTCCAAGGACAAATGAAAACAGAGTCCTTTTGCTTTTTTCTCATCTAAAGAAATGTAGCCTTGTCTTGCCAGAAGTTCTCTGACAGTTGAAAGAAAAACTTTATGGAATCCCCAAACAACACAATACAAGACAGTCCTCTATCATAAACATTTCTGAAATATTTCTCTTTCCTGGATTATGAGTGTATTTGCATTTCTTCCCACAGGATAGCATAGCCTGGGTGGCAAAACCTATATATTTCTCCCTGGAAAAGGATCTTTGCTAAACCCAAAGTTCTCCAACCTAGAAGAAGGTTTCAGTTCTAAAAGTCAGGATAATCATAAATTTATTTAGAAGTTGTTTCACTTTCCTTTTCATTGCTGTGACCAACACTATGACCAAAATCAACTTAAAGAGTAAATGGTTAATTTCAGCTTATCAGTGGTTCTTCATTGCTGAGGGAAACCAGGACAAGAGCTCATAACAGAAACCTGGAGGCTTTAACTAATGCAGAAAATAAAATAAAACTCAGGGATAAATATTAGAAAAGTAAAACTCAGGGATAAATATTAGAGAATAAACCTGAGAAATCTCCAGAACAATTGAAACATGATCCCGCCCCTCTCTATTTCCCTAACTGGAAAGGCCATAGGACTTCTTGGTTCCTCTGCATGTGTCTTAATATCTCCTGCTGACTCCACCAGGAAACCCTTTGGTCCAACTTGGTTATCTAAATGTGGACTAGACTCTCTAAACAAAGGTTGCATGTTATCAGCAGTCTTGGAGCAATCAACACGAATAGTTCTCCCCCAACACTTCCCCTTTTTGTCTAAAAAAAAAAAAAAAAAAAAAAAAGAATAGTATTAGCTTTAACATAGTAAAACTAACTACAGTAAGAGCAATTATCAGGTATTGGCTAAATAGAAAGGAAAGGTATTAACTGTAATAAATAAAGCTATATACAATAAAAATAATTATTTAATATAAATTACATTCCCAATGCTCAATTTATTTTTATTTGACAAATTCAGAGAACATATTTCATTCATATCTATACTTTTCTTGATAAGTCCAAATTTTTATACCTAATATACTTTCTCACATGAGTAAGAAAAACTGTTACTGTAACTATCTAGTCTTCAACCCCATAAAATATCCAAAAAAAGATATATTATCTGAGTGAACAGCAAGTGCAGAGCAGGAAACTTCCAAAACTATGAGAAATGACAGGAACAGCTGGCTTTCTAGACAGTCACCTGAGGTTCCTCTGTATGTTAGGGTATCTGTCTTAAGACTGCAGGCCTAGGATACCTGACAGACTTATCTGTGAAGCAGGAATTTTGAAGGACTGTCTTCCCCTGCCTTGGCAAAGTTCAGCAGTTGTTTATTTTGTGTCCTGCTTGTCAAATTTGGACAGCATATCACCAGCAGTCAAGGCAAGGGCAGTACCTAATTGGTGCTGTAGCTGTGGCTCTCAATAGCTATCCTGTCTTTCCATTAAGCGTGCTGCTTCAGAATGATGGGGAATTTTATAAGACTAGTGGATTTTAAGGGTCCATCGCCATATTGATTTGACTATGATGTTGCTTATTCAAAAGAAATACTGTATGGCACACCACAACAGTGAATAAGGAACTTATAAGTCTCAGAAAATATTTTTGGCAGGAGAGAAATACACAAGAAAACATAATCATAACCAGAATGAGTGTCAATTCAATAAAAACAAAGCACTTTTCTTTCCAGGATGGAAATAGTTTAATATAGTGATCCTGCCACCAAGTCACCTGAGAAAGGTTCCATATCTTGGTCTCAGTGTTGATTATTGATCTGTACTGTTGAAATACTCGGCACTAAGCAGCAGCAATATCCTGTTCAACTTTGGTTTATGGAAGTCCATGTTGTTGAGTCCATATTTAGTCTCCATTTCTGAACAATTGCCTCTTTATTCTAAGACCCATTGAGCAATAATGAAGAAGGTCAGCTAAAGAAGTTTATGTTTTATATAATAACTTACAATACGCTCTTGATGAGTAAGCATCTCTTTTGATAAAATTAGCTTTTGGTGAACATTTTTCTGAGATATAAGTATCTCTAAGACGCTTTCCTATTTGAAGAGATTTATCAACATATGGTTATTAGAAATCTTGAATAGTCATGCCAGAATCCCTACATATTACTAGGAAAATTGAGGTCCCCTGAGAACTTGAGTATCTTAGTCAGGATTATAAAATAACTTAAGAATGTTCTTTAAAAAATGTGTGATAACAAGTTTAATAGGTTTGAAAAAAAATCTCAAAGTAAACAGGCTGTAAATCTCAGTAGCTTCCTGGAAGGAGTGATATAGTGAGTTATGCCATTTGAGTAGGGCTCCATAGAGGTCAGCCACATGTTGGAAAAGCAGCTTCAGGGCAGGGAGACCAGCTTTAAACACAATATTAGTGAAAGCATAATTGAAACACTGGCAGGAAAAAGGGAAAGGCAAGTCATACTTCTCTGTGAGCACTTATCTCATTAAAGGGAGAACCACACCTCTAGTCTCTTTATCCTGGCTTATTGAAGGTCTGCCCTCATTAGGGGTAATCCTGCCTCCCTGAGGAATGGTCCCATAGACAGGTATCTGATCTACCCAAATTGAATGCCATACCAGCAGTCCTATTGTCTGGATCTGAAGAAAATAATTTTCCCTCAATGGGCCTTGACTACTCCTATAACCACTCCCTATTCTCTGAATGTCTTTCTCACTAATTTTTCAATCATTCATATTTCTAAGTAAGGCTCTGACATATAGCCAGACCATTGGCTATGGCCCACAAAGTAGAAGAGAGTTGGACATCTTATCATTTCTTACAGGCAAAATATATGACCATGTGCATTTGTTCAGAGTTCTGGACACTCCGATGATATCCCTTCACCAATGCTCAGATGATGTGGTAAATTGGTGTTTCATTGCCAAATAATCAGTTTCCATGAAAGTCCAATCACAAACTAGTAGTTGTTCTTCAGAAAAAAATAAATTGTCTAAGGATAATCGTAGAATCTTGTTCCAAATTTTCAAAGGACTCTCCCAAAATTCACTCATGGAATCTGCCACTGAGCTCTAAAGCCTGAACAAGTTTGCTGGGTTGCATGAATCAAGTGACAGAAGCCTGGAAACATTAAAAACTCCTATTTTGTTCTGACTCTACTCAAATCTAGCAGCTTTAAGGTTCACTTGCTATATGGATTATAGTAACACATTCAACTGAGAAATGTTCTGCTTTCAAAATCCAAACAGGCTACTAAACTCTGTGCTTGTTAGTCAATGGACTTCCCACCCGGCTGCAAGCAACCTGAATTAAACTCAATGAGCCACTCACTGAAAACAGCCATTAAGGCAGAAGGAATATTTTCTGGAGAAAATCAGTTTAAAGGGCAGGCAGGAGGTAAGAAAGATGGGAGATAGAAATGATTAAATTAGTTATGTATGTATAAAACTGTCAAGAAATAAAAAATGAAATATGAACAGATATCTGTTTGTCAAAGACAAACTTAAAGAGAAAGGAGTCAGGGAAAATTCAATTGACAAAGTTAAAAAATAATACCTAGGAATACACCTAACCAAGGTGGCAAAGAATCTTGCGATGAATCATGAAGACAACAAAGAAACAGCGGATGAAGAAGTTTGGAGATGGGAAGGTCACCCATGTTCATGAATTGGTCTGATAGGGTAAAAATTTGTAGGGTATGAAAAGCTATCTAATGACCTTTTTACTAAAATTCAAGTGTTCTTCAGAAGACTAAAAAACAGCTCTAAAATTTATATGAAAACACAAAAACATATTTTGCATTCTGACACAGCTATGAACTTCTTCCATAACTGGACTGTGTTGGGTTATGACAAGGTCATCTGAGTATAATCTACACTCCCACACCCACAGACCTTATTCTCTAGATGGTTTTTACAAGCCACAGTGCAATTATAGAACACAGTTCTGATCTGTTTATTAGAAAAGAGACTCACAGCACAAGTGTAGTGTAGTAAAATGAAGGAAGATACCTTTGTTCTGCAAATAATTTTCACTTATTAAATTCACAGGAATTAAAAATCACTCAGTTGTATAAATTTTCAAATAGACTTTCAGATCATTGATAAAAAGAGGGAAACCCTTGGAAGCAAAGCTCAGCCTAGGATGGAGTACTGACTCTCTACTGAAAGAGCCACAAACATGATCTCCCAGAAAAGCTATTTCTATAGTCAAGAATACCATCAAGCAGGATTATTTGTTTAACTGCATAAAAACTTACAGAAATAAAACAAGAAATAAGAAAGAATACTATATTTAAGACCAAGCTTTATTTTTAAACATTATGGTGTATGCTCTTTTTTACTAAAGCAAAATTCATAGATCCTTATGAGAATCAATAACATAAAGGATTTTATAGCATGTAATAAAATATTGGTAAGGTTTTATTAGTGTGAATGTGACACATGACACAGAGTTTACATAGCAGTGTGGACCTGAAAGGTCTTAAGTGTTGTACTCTTCACATAGGCTGGCTATTACAACGGAGAGCCTCCTGCTGTTTCTGCTCTTCGACTGGTCTACCCTAGTCACCACCATGCAGCTCGTCTTTGGACCAGAGTGTTCCTGAGGCAATGGCACAGTCATTTCTTCATTCCTTGGCTGTCTTTGTGCTACTATTCAAGTCCTA
This sequence comes from Phyllotis vaccarum, assembly GCA_033318265.1. Taxonomy (NCBI): domain Eukaryota; kingdom Metazoa; phylum Chordata; class Mammalia; order Rodentia; family Cricetidae; genus Phyllotis; species Phyllotis vaccarum. Next base: position 64,826,196 of record JARWLC010000011.1, read on the forward strand.
GGTGTTACTCTGGCTGGAAGAAAAGCACAAGTTGTACTAAGTAGAAAGAATGCAGCACAGAGGCTTTAGTGCATTAGCCGCCCTGGAGCTTCTTCTCTTCAAGTTCACCAGCCATGTTCAAACCACAGGAGCAGAACATCTGCCATGAGAGAGAAGAAAAGGTTATTACCCATAACCAAATATCAACTCTAGCCACTAATCGCAGAGCCGAACAGCGGACTTTAGTTCCCTCTTGGCTTCCGTGTGGGTAGCTGAGGGTGGGAATGTGGCACTGACACACCTGATCCTTCTCAGGTGTCATATTGTTGTCTTCTGTCAAATCCTCAAATTCAGGGATATCACCAAGGACATGTGCATTGAGTAGCTCTGGGTCTTTCAAAACTGAGTCTGAAGAGCGAGTCATCACTTCCCAGAATTCATTATTAGCCTTCATGGAAAAGCAAATAAAACACTGAAAACCAACAAATGCCAGAAAAACGTATAAAGAAAAAAAATACAGAAAATTCACACATCACTCACCAAGTCACTAAATTGATTCAGGCCCAGGCAGAAACTGGTCTTGGCTGGTCCTGCCCTCCTCTTACTCTGCATTGTGCTCCTCAATTTTCTTCTTATTGTCTTCCCACACAATTCTTCTGTGTCTTTCTTCATCCTGGAAATAAATACAACATAATATTTCTTTCATATTAACTCCCACACAAGCTAAATGAAGCGTAGTGGCAGGTAAAAGGATCCATGGAGAGGGATCTCAGGACACTCACTATCTTCTCCACATCCAGGCTGTCAAAAATGCTGCTCACCTTGTGTTCATAACGCACATCTTTACGCAATTCCTTGGTGATGGCTGTTTTCTGTAGCCACCTTAGTGTTCACAAACTCCTTACGGTTAAGATCTTTCTCTCTGAGATCCCTCTGGACTGCTCTTATGTTACCAACCTGGCTGTAAGTTTTCTCATATTTCATCTTCCACTCCTGCCATTCAGCATTCAAACTGGGATCAGGTGATGGAGAACCTGAAGCCATTTCCAAGCAAATGATGGTTGGGAAAACAGCAAGGGACAGGTCTCAAAAACCTAGAGAAGGAAGTCCAGGGTTAGCTATATCAAAACTGTTAAAATATTATTGCAGCATCAGTCAGTTGGATCTCATGTCCTGTGCACCTTGTCTAGTGTCTGATTCTTGCTGGCAAGGAGCTGCTTAAATACAAAGAGGCCCCAGGGCACAGGCTTGACTCCACCTCCAATCCCATCAACCTACAGGTGTTGCTCTCACTTCCTGGAGGCCTTGGCCCACCATATGGCATCATGTGCAAGCTTAGCTAGTACACCTGGGCCACAGAGTTTAAAAAAAAATGTGGCTCAGGTAACAAACTAGACCACAGGCCAAAGCTGTGTTTTATAGGATGTGTTTCTTTTTCTCCCCCAAAATTCTAAGACTCATGGGTATTCTGTTTGCTACAAAGAATATCTCCAGGAACAGCAAAATCATGGCCGGATAACTAAAATTTAGACAGCTAGTGTGTCCCCCAGCCCTACCTCTGTGTCTGCATAAAGAACATATGCTAGTCTAAGAGCTGTATTGACTCTGCAGACAGCACATCTGAAGAACCAAGGAATGTGTAGATGTCTATGTCTGTCTTGACTGAAACTCAGCCCAAGACTGACAGGAGCATATTCAGGGTGGATGAAACAACCACCCCCAAACCAGAGATGTTAAAGACACTGGGGATTCAACCTGACCATCAGTGTCTAGCCCAGAAATTCTCATCATGAATAAAGATGAGATTGCCCTAACCATAAAACAGATGTCTCACATGTTCAAAGAGGCGGTCTACAGGGTTTAGCTATACAGATGAAAATCATTGTGTGGACTTCACCATTACTGTGACTAACACAGCTGGGCATATGATTACGTAGAAGATGTAGTGAAAAATCAGAAAAGAAAATACAAGTGTGACCGAATAATACAGAGAATGTAAATTAGTGCAAGTGAAGAGATCTGAAGCTTGTTTCTATTTTAATATATCACAGAAAAAGGTAAAAAAGGTAGGTTCATGCCCTTTGAGTTTTCCTAAGTTTTAATGTGTACTTATCAGATTTGAAATATTTAAGAATGTTTTGTGTTCCTTTCAGGAAGCATTAGATAGATACAGCCTTATAAAATATGTATGCCTTCCCCTCAGCCAATGTAGATACAAGTCTGCACAGCAAATTGAAATACAGTTAACAGGGAAAAAAGTCTAGTTCCACATTACAAACAAAATGAAAAAAAAATTCTCTGCATGTTTGCAGTGTTCTTGAGGTCTGGGACATAGTTACGGTAAACTCTTTGCTTAGTGTTCTTATTGTACTTAAACCATGAGAATGGGAAAAGACTGGAGGGCTGCTTTTGCCATAATTGTAACATGACTTTTGGCAGGAGAAGCAAAGGGGTAGAAAGGATCAGATCTGTCCCTTTCACACGAGCAGTTGGTGAGTATTTAAGCCAAGATAAATCATCTTCTACTAGTGACTTCTGTAGGGCTGGATCTGTAGAGAAATCGTGTGATGATTTAAAGTCTAGCTGGGTACACTTGTATGTGCTGACACTTGTGATCTCCTAGAGACTGTGTATCTGTCCAGGCTCTTCTGGCTTTTGAAGTCACCATTGAGAAGTTTAGCATTACTTCAACAGCTCTGCCTTCATATGTTACTTGGTCTTTTTCCTTTGCATATTTTAATTATTTCTTTTATTCTCTATGTTTAGTGTTTGGATTATTAAGTGACTTGAAGGTTTTATTTTCTTGTCTTGCATTTTGGTGTTCTCTATTCTTCTTGTACTTTGATAGGTGTATCTCTTTCTTTGGGTTACAGAAATTTTTTTCATTTTTTTTGAAAACCCCTTCTGTGCTTTTTACTTGGCTTTTTACTCCTTCCTCTGTTCCTATTACTCATAGAGATTTTTTTTTTATAGTTTCCAACATTTTCTGGATGTCTTTATATTTAACATTTTCTTTGACTTAGCTGGTCATTTCTTCTACCTTGTCTTCACTGTCTGAGATTCTCCCTTACATGTGTAATTCCCTGTTGCTGGGACTTACCTTGGAGGGTTATATTTGGCTTCCTAAATTTTTCATTTCCTGTTTAACCTCATTTTGGGTTTTCTTTAGTGGTTCTAATTCTACTTTGATGTCTTGAACTGTTATTTTTTTTATCATTTCAATGCATTATTTTGTTTTTAAAAATTGTTTATATTGTGTGTGTGTGTGTGTGTTTTCACAGACATCAAGGGTCTCTGCTGGGAATCATTTATGTCTGCCATAGACTTCAGATAGCATTCTACATATCAGCAAGGCCTGTTGAAAAACCCTATCTTGTTCTGGCTGCTTTCAAAACTAGCAGCTTTAAATTTCACTTGATATATGGGTTAGAATAACACATTCAAGTGAGAAATGGGATGCTTTCAAAATCTAAATAAACTATTAAGTACTGTGCATCTTAGTCAATAAAACTCCCACCCAGCCATATGCAATCAATCAAAATTAAACTCAATGGGCTACACATCCAAAAGAGTCATTAAGGTAGAAGAGAGTACGTTGGGGGGGCCGTGGGAATGGGAGGCAATGACTAAATATATTATGTACATACAAAGCTACCTGAGTACAAAACATTTAAAATATGAATAGTATTCTATATGTCCCGCAAATTAGTAGGAAGTCACAAAACTAATAACAATAACAACCACCACACCCACTCAAACAATGTCATAAAGGTCCCTCTTCAACACAAGCATTAAGACAACTATGCAAAAAAGTCATGAGAATCTTGAAGATGGAAAGGAGCCCCATGCTAATTACTTGGCATTATTTTGTACAAATGAATATATTATTAAATGCTACCAGAAGTTTAACAGAGTTCTTACTAAACTTCTTGTGACAGTCTCTTCTGAAATCTTCAAGTCTCAATTCTAAATTTTATTTGAAAGCACAAAAACATTAGTTCAAAAAATACCAGATAGAATAATGGAAAGTATCAGAATAATTCATGTCACAGTACATTACAAAACCACAGTGACAAAATCATCATGATATTAGAAAAAAATGTCATACAAATTTAAGGGATGGAATTCAAGACTCAGAAACATGTACAGCCCAAGTCACCTATTGTTTGATAATGGTGTCAAAAACACGTATTAAAAAACTGAAAACATCTTCAGCAATTGGTGCTGGGAAACTGGATATCTAAGGCAGATGACAGAAACTAGTTTTGTAGGCACATACTCCAAATACATGGTCAAGTGTTAGTTCAATGGGATCAAAGACCTAATGCAATAGCCAAGACTTTGCTACTACTGCAGGAAAATACAGGGAAAGACATAAAGACCAAATAGACCAGAACTCTCTGAAAATGATGATAACATAGGACATCATTGCATTGCAGGAAAGGCCACAATTGATTGCAAATAAATAAGTAAGTTAGTTAGTTAGTAAGTAAGTAAGTAAGTAAGTAAGTAAGTAAGTAAGTAAATAAATAAATAAATAAATAAATAAATAAATAAATAAATAAATAAATAAATAAATAAATAAATAAATGAGCTTCTGATGTGGGAATGCCTTTCTGTATGCTGTGAATATCAAGCTTTAAATAAAGGACCTGTTTTGGCCCATGGCAGGCAATATAGAAAAAGTAGGAGGAGAAATCAGAGCATAGGTAGGAGAATCAGGGCAGAGTTAGACAGACCAGGCCAGAAGCCCAAAGGAGCAACATGTAAGGAACACAGGTGAGCCATGGGCCATGTGGCAGAAAGATTAGTAGAAATGGGTTGAGTTCAGATGAAAGAGCTAGCTAGCAATGTGCCTGAGCCATAGGCCAAACAGCATGAAGTTAATATAAGCATCTGAGTCATTTTTGGGGCCTGAGCGGTGGGTGGCTAAGGGGTCTGGGGCTGACTGCAGGTCTGTGGGTCTGGGCCTCTGGCCACCTGGGACCAAAAAACCACATTACAACAAGCTTCTGCACTGCCAAGAAAAAAAAAATCAACAGACTGAAGACACAGCGCACAGAAAGGAAAAATATTTTGACAGCAAATCTAAGACAGAAGATTATTATTCTAGAATATATAAGCAATAAGAAATAAGCCTCCAGAGAAACAGCTGCTCAAAACATTGGTTACTTTTTGCCTCTGGGGGGCAGCCAAAGCAACAGCAACAGCCTGTAATGGCTCAGCTCTGACCAACAACCCCAAAGAGGTCTTCTCTACCCAGAATTGTGGACTTTGTTAGATTCTCTGGCTCTTTGAGGAACCATTGGCAGTCCAGATTCGAAGTTTTTACTTAAACCGTATGTATCTACTTTTAGGTGATAGTTAATGGTAGAATGTCTTTTGGGTTTTTCAGACATTCTTACTGTTATTTTGTCTTCCTCTTTCACTACTTACCAACCGCTTCTTCCCTAACCCTACCCTCTGCTTTTCCTTTTCTCCCTGATCTGGAGACACTCATGTGTCCCCCATTCTTCTCCTTGTTATTGCTTTCCTACAAGCCCATTCAGCAATATTTCTTTTCTATTTTCCTGGCGTGTACAGTTACTCCAGGTTATATACAAACATCTGCAGATTTATAGCTATGAGCCTTTGAGGAGAGAGAAAATGCAACATTTATCCTTTGGGTTCTGTGTCACATCCTTCAACATCATCTTTTCTAGTTCCATCTATTTACTTGAAAAATGTATGCTTTCCTTTTTCTTAAAGCTGAAAAATAGGAAGACACCATGCACTTCAGACAAAAATTGCAGAGGCTCCTGATCTGGAACTGGCCGGAGTGCCAACTCTCTGAGCACTCGATATCTTGATACCAGAAGGCAACATGCAAGCTTCTAAGTGAGGGAAATAACAAACAGTCTTTCTCAGCTAAGACAGTCATGAACCCTAAAGATGTAGTAGTTGCATGCATATATTGGGGTACCCAACTAATCAAAGGTCAGATCCACTCAACAAGAAAGAAACCATGCCAGGTACTGAAAACCTCATCAACTGACTAGGGCCAGTGAAGCCATGGTTCTTGCAGGAGAATCTACAATCACAATTTACTAAACCAATCTAATCTCTAGTTATATTTGTAATAATTATCTTTGTACTAACAAAGAAGTGAATTTCTTCATTCACGATCAAGAAAAATTCTCCTTGCAAAAGAAGGAGACCATTACAGAACACAACCTACCAATGTGCAATCATGAAGCCCAATCCTAGTGGATCCACCTATAAAACGGCACTTCCCGTTAAGGCCTAGGGACTGTTGATGTGGTATATCTTTCTGTACACTGTGAATATTCTTTAATAAAAGGAACTGTCTTGGCCTATGGCTGGCATCTTAAAACTAGGCTGGGAAATTGGAGCACTGATAGTGGAAGGAGGGTGGAGTCAAAAGAGATGCCATGCAGCTGTCCAAGAATCAACATGTAAAAGTAACACAGTCGAGCCACAGGCCACATGGCAAAATGGATTAATGGAAATGGGTTAAAGTAAGATGCAGGGGCTAGCTAACAATATGTCTGAGCCATAGACCAAACAATATGAAATTAATATAAGCATCTGAGTCATTTTGGGAGGCCTAGCAGTGGCGGACAGGTCTGGACTGTGGGACTAAACCAGGCCAGAAACCTCTTCTTACGGACTGTTGCAAGATAGTTGATTGAAAAAAAGTGTAAGAACCAAAGGAACAAAGAATTTTCTCTGGGACTATTTTTCTGTGAAATGTCATATGTTACCTATGAGGTCACACCAACATGACTGCCCAAGATAAACAAGCACAGCACCAAATGGCATGCCAAAATAGACAGAAAAACCAATGAGGCTTCAACCCTACAGAGTACTACAGGAAATTAATGAGTATTGAAAGCAAGAAAAATAGTCTTCCCTGTGCAAACCTCATCAACTGATTATTTAATTAAAAATGTTCATCCCTGAAAACAAGCACACAAGTAATATTACATAGACTGAACAGGTTGTAATTTATGAACACACACACACATATGTTGTTACATGTAACACAAGTAATTAAAAAGGCAATAAATTACAAAAAGCATTAGCTGTAGATGGAGAAATTTAGAGAAAAAAAGACGAAAATAGTACAACTATATTATAATCCTAAAAATTAAGGAAAATTATAGCTTTAAAAATAGCTAATAAATAGATGAGTTATCTAAGAAAGTTTGAACACAGTTTTTTTTTTTAAATAAAGTTTAATGTTCTTAGCAAAAGAAGACCTGAAGATTCATCCTGCTCTCAGAGTCTCTCCACAGAGTCAGAGTGTCAGGGAATCAAAGCTCATGTTTAGTGAAAACCTGAGGAAAGTCAGTGTCCACTGCTGATGGGATGTGGAATCCAGTGTGCAGGCTGTAAGGATTCCTGGCACGTAGCAGCTAAGTGGTAAACATGCTAGTCCGATAACCCAACATGGCACTTGGTGAGATAAAAATTCCTGGCATGTATTGGCAGAGTGGTAAACCCAACATGTCCTGAACAGAACATACCACATATCGAGGGTACATCCCTAGGTGTGGCTACATAAAACTGTGCCCACCTGTTCTTTTAAAAGGAGACTCCATGTGAAAATCTCTCTCTTTTCTCCTCTGCTTCCCTGCCCTTGTACTCGCCCAGCCACTCTCCTGAATAAACTCTAGTGTGCCATTGGTAGGGTGTGTCTGTTCTCCCATGCAGAAACCAACACAGGCTTCGCAGGAAACAAAATTATAACTTAAAAACAGTTATATATTAAATTTCCAGCTTGTCCGGCCTATGATTCAGACCCACAGACCTTCAGTCCCACAGAAACCCATAGATGCTTATATTAATTTTATGCTGATTGACCTGGGGCCCAGGCATATAATTTGCTAACTCTTAAATTATCCCATGATTTTTATCTTGTGTAGCAGTGCACCTTGGTACCTTTTCCAGAGCAACGTCTTGGTCTCATTTCGTCTGCATCTGCCGCCATCTCTCCTACGTCTCTCTGACTTCCCTGTTCAGCTCTTCCTCTTCCCAGAGTTTTCGTAGTCTGGTGACCCAACTCACACTTCCTCTCTGCCTTTGGCCAATCAGCATTTTTATTAAACCAGTAGGCGGGACAATTATTTACAATGAAACAGAGCATAGTCTCACTACACAGCTATACCACTGCTGAGATGCCCTGAGATCTAAGTCCGCATAGCTGAGTCATTCATACACCAGTGTTCACTTGCTGCACCGTTCACAACAGCTAAAACATGTGACCAGCTAAGACATCCAGTAAATGAATGGATAAAGGAAACACAACGTGTTTATTCAGTATACTTTTCTTCAGACATTAAAAATGACTTCATAATACTCGTAAGAAACACATGGAAATGGTAACTGTTATGTTCAGCAAATGAACCCAGGGTATTAAAGACAAATATCATGGGTATTATGATGTGTGGAACTTGGATTTTAGTGTGTGGCAGGGTGACACAGGCAGGCCATTAAATGAGAAGGAAGCACTGAGAGAGAAGAAAGGCATCATGATTTTAAGAGACCAAGAAAGGCATTTGTTGATGGGGAATATATTTACTATAGAACTAGAAAAGTAAGTACAAGTTATTAAATACCCTGCAGTAGGACACAGGCCTGGGTACTAGCTGGAGTCCAGCCTACTGTACAAATTATTGCATGACAAAGTGTAGGGGCTAATTTCCATTTGGGGAGATGTATTTGTCTCGTGGATTTCTGGCCTGCAACTGGCACCACAAGGAAAGCAGGGTGGACTGACCTGTGTACAGTATTGGGAAATGAGCATGAACACCTATGTATATAATTCAGCTATGTGTTGTGCATGTAAAATATATGAGACACTTGTTTTATACACAAGAGGGCAATCCTGGTGGGTAAAATTCAGTCACGGAAAGGAACTATAACAATTGTACAGTTGTTGCTTACTTCTGCAGTTTGAATGTGACCCAAATCTCACAGCCTCATATGTTTGCCCTTAGTTGGTGAGGAGGCAGTGGATATGGAACAGAAACAGGGAACAGGGTACAGGTGGGAATTTCCGAGGTTAATATAGGAAAGATAACATGAAAGGCAGGACAGCCTACCTTCTAATGCTCCTCCTATAAGCGCTTGGTTATTTCTCATTTAGAAAATGCTTGGCTTCATTGTAACTGCCTGTGTGTATTTTAAAGAGTCATTTTTGAGACTTAAAACCCTGAAAATGAATGTGGCTTCCCTACAGACTTAAATACATGCCTGTAGCAATGGGAAAGTCAGGATATGTTGGTAATGGAACCTTTAGGGTGCTCTGAAAAACTACTTACCAGAGAAGGAGTCCCCAGCATCAGAGCACAGAAGGTGATGTAAGTCCAAAAGTACCAAGCTTTACCCAAAGGTGTGAACTGGTTGTACAGGAATGAAAATTACAAAATGTGGTAAGTCATCAATCTAAGAGACAGTGAGGTGAGGCACTTATTCTCAGAACATAGCATCTTGCACTGAAAGGCCCCTCATGTAACCATGAAGTAAAATCTAACTTGGAGTTCATAGGAGGTGGTGAGACCAGAACCATGGGATACCTACCAAAGAAAGCTAAACATGTGGCAAGAATCAGCCTCAGAGATTAAAGTCTACATGTCTATAAGGATCACTGCTGAGGTACTTGGCTGTCTGTGTGAGCCAAGGAATTTAGAATATGGTGCTTTATGTGATTGGTTCTTGTCTTGCTTTGGACTTGCTATTCTTTGCTCTGTCCCCATAATTCCATTTTGGCTTGGAAGTTTAAAGTCTGTTGTAGTAAGAGGTTTCTGTCCCGACTTTCGGGTCTTGCCTCAAGGTTTAGGTCCGCAGATCCCAGATGTGAAGAGACACACAGATGTTTACAATAGTTGTCAGCTGATCGGCCTAAGGCCCAGGCATATAACTTGCTAACTCTGTACCCTTAATCTAACCTGTTCAGACATTGGACTCCGTACCTTTTCTCACAGCAGCATTGTTGTCCTCTGCATCTTCTGGCTTCTCTCTGGCATTCTGCTCTGTTCTTCCTGTTCCTAGAGTTCTCCTAGTCTGGTAGCCCCGCCCACATTTCCTGTCTGCCCTTGGCCAATCAGTACTTTTTATTAAACCAGTGGGTGGGACAATTATTTACAATGGAACAACATAATCTCCCACATATCCTCTTTTCCCTTTTTAAAACAAAAAGAACTCCAAATCTAATATTCTTTTCCACCCCTTATCTATAACAACTTATAAACAACACTACATAAACACAAACATCCATAACCCATGTTTTGGGAATGTGGGCATCATTCTCTTGGCTACTTCCTGTTGAATGGGGGTGTTGGCAATCTCAAGAGAATCCAAGAAAAATTTAGGACTATGCACAAGTCTTTAGTGGAATAGTTTGTAAGGCTGGGTCATCACAGCCAGTCTCCTTGAAATTGTTCTGGATACAGAGCTCTGGAAACTTCAACAGAAGTGCTCTGAAATGCTGAATCATCTGGGCCATCCATTTCCATTGGAGATTTTTCAGGCGGTCTTCCTCTATCAGACTTTATGTTCTTTATCCAGGAATAAATCCACAGCCTTTCATTTTCAGTGAAAATAAAAAGAAAACCTCTTCTCCAAAATAGCATATCTTTGCTATCTTTGCATTTCAGTTTTAAAGTAAACTCATTTACAAAATATATAGGTTGAGTTAATCCAACTTTCTTTTAGCAGCTTTTACTAAGTCATTTTCAATCAAGAAGCTTAAAGATAAGACAATAATATACAGTACCCAGACATTCTTTGTATTTTCCATCTTTACGTGGCTTATTTATTTATTTATTTATTTATTTATTTATTTATTTATTTATTTATTTTACTCTATTTCTTTTTTAAGGGCTTTCTCTACTTTTTTTTCTCTCTCTAAGCCTATGTATATATATTTTCAACACACTCTAAACCACTTAGACTTTAAAAAAAAAACTGTCTTTACTGTATATTTATTTCTTAACTTTTTCTGTCTCTGACCACACCTTTGCTTGGCTAGGGAGATTGACTCCACCCAGATTCTTCTATATCTTACTCTTTCTGAACACACCTTTAATCTGTCAAGTTACTTGACTAAGGATGAAAGGTTGGTAGGATGGGTGAATGGCTCCATCCAGCTCCTAGTCTAATTTCATAGAATTTAGCTTTTTAACCCAGGCACTCTGGGGAAATTTAGGGTCCATATAATTATCAAGTAAAGCTTTGCCATCTGCTACTCATTAGCTCCATTTAAGTATTTGGCATCAGGGCCTCTTAAAAGACTCACAAGTGTTTTGCCTCTAAGGCTGAATCAGGAAGTTTCTATTTAAAAGCCAAGCCTCTGCTTTCCTACAGCAAACAGAGCTGATCCAAGAAAACATCCACACTAAGAAGCCATCTTTGATTCTGTTCCCTTTTTGTCTTTATGAACAGAAACCTTAAATACATCATTTACAATGTTTTGCTTATACTGAGGCTCCTGTGAGACTTCAGGAACCAGCCATTTTACACCTTATGCTGCACTCCAAAAGCCCACCATTGTAGCTCAAGCCTACAAACCTCACCAGGGTGTCTCTGTACCATGGCTCATGTGAGAGAAACAGCTCAGAAGCTGCTTTGGGCTCTAAACCATTTTTTAAGCTTTCTATGGCTTTATGTGGGTATATTTGTCCCATGTTGGGCTGCCATTTGTAGTAAGAGGTTCTGTCCTGACTTTCGGGCCTTGCCTCAAGGTTTAGGCCCGCAGATCCCAGATGTGAAGAGACACACAGATGTTTACAATAGTTGTCAGCTGATCGGCCTAAGGCCCAGGCATATAACTTGCTAACTCTGTACCCTTGATCTAACCTGTTCAGACATGGGGCTCCGTACTTTCCTCACAGCAGCATTGTTGTCCTCTGCATCTTCTGGCTTCTCTCTGGCATTCTGCTCTGTTCTTCCTGTTCCTAGAGTTCTCCTAGTCTGTTAGCCCCACCCACACTTCCTGTCTGCCTTTGGCCAGTCAGCACTTTTTATTAAAAACTAGTGGGTGGGACAATTATTTACAGTGGAACAACATAATCTCCCACAGTCTGTGCACTTGTCAGTTGGAAGTCTGTGATGTGTTATTATTGTGTCAATTTCACAATTAGTCACAGTTACAGGACTTCCTTTAGTCCAAGAGAAAATTTTCATTTTGGAGATGTGAACCCTTCTGAAACAGATGACTTTTGAGGTTAGACTGAATGCAGTTGCAGCATGAAACAGCCATGTACCTTTTTCCAGGACTGCGTGCTGTTGTGTTCTCCTACCTCACTTTTATATAGACAACACTCCTGTGACCCCAGACCTCATCCCTTAGATGGTTTCTGTGTGGTCACAGCACAGCTAGTACAGGTCACTCATATAATATGAGATTCAAGTCCCAGGTTCAGGGCAGTGGACGGAGATGCCTTCCTGCACTGACTAACTTTCCAGTCACCAACTACACTCAACCAACTCCTATGGATTAACAAATTGTAATCCCAGAAAGTCCTTGTTGACTTTCAGATCATTTCTGAAACTTGGCACCTGAAGCCCGGGGAACAAAACTCAGTCAAGGATGGAAAACTAACTTTATAATAGGGGAATCATATACTCTTTCTCCCAGACACCACCCCACAGCCTAGAACACCCTTCCAATACCAGTTATGCTTTCAAGGAAAAGATTTTGACAACATAAAATCTTATTGAAACAAGATTTAAAAAAGACAATGTTTTATTAGTGTGAATATGCCTTGCTGTTAAAATCAGTGTTGATATTGAATGAATTCAGCATTTCATTCTACACAGCACATGCAGGACAGTGTGATGGAGAGGACCCCACTGCTCCTTCTTTCCCCTGGTCCGTTCTCAGCATCATGCAGCTCACACAATGGGCAGAAGGCTCTTGAGGCAATGACAGAGTGATTGGTTTGCTCCTAGACTATGTTATTGTTGCCAATCATGCGCCTCCTGTTATTCCAGCTGGAAGAAAAGCACATATCACACTGAGTAGAGAGTCTGCAGTACAGTGTCTTTGTCACAGCACCTTCCCAGTACCTTCCCTGGAGTCTTTTCCCTCTATGATCCCATGTTCAATGCCCAACTATGGGACCCCAATCAAGAAGAAAAGGTTGTCATGGACAACCCAATAGACACTCTCTGCACTTCATAGTCAAACAGGGAACTGCCAGATGTCCACAGCTGACATCAGTGAGGACTTCCGTTCTTACTTGGCTTCTGGTGGGTGTTTGATGGTAGGGATGAGACACTGTCATACCTGATCTACCACAGGTGTCACATGGCTGTTCTCTTCTACTTCCTCAGATTTGGGCAAATCTTTTCTAGATGGTATCTTTCCACAGCAAAATGTCCCAAGTTCCTCCTCAGACTTCAAGGCAAGGAAAACAAAATGTTGAAAACCAAGGCACTTAACTATAAAGATGTGACCTGAGGAAACAGAGTTTTTAATCCATATCTCACTCACCATGTCACTAAATTGATTCAGGCCCAGAGAGTAGCTGGTCTTGCCCTGCTCATAGTCTGCATTGTGCTTCTCAATATATTTCTTATTGTTTTCCCACACTGCTCTTCTGCATCCTTCTTCATCCTGTAAATGAGTATGACAGAAAGTATTTTCATCTTTCTGACTCCACAGACACACTGACCAAATGGAGTGTAGTAACAGGTAAAAGGGAGCCATGGAGAGGGATCTCAGGACACTGTAGCCAGCCATTCTTAGGATTAGCAAAGCTGACCACCTGGAGCTCATAGTGTATGTCTTAAGCAAGTCCTTAGTGATAACTGGCTTTTGTGGTCATATTCATGCCTACAGACTCCCAACAGCAAAGGCCATTCTTTCTGAAATTCCTCTGGACAGTGCCCATGTTACTAACCGGGCTGTAGGTTCTTTCAAATTTCTTCTTCCATTCCTCCCATTCAGCATCCAAACTGGGATCAGGTGATGGAGCAGTTGAGGCCATACTGAAGCAGTAAGACAGCACTAATGACGCCCCCAAAACCTAGAGAAGAAGGAATTGTCCAATCCTAAATGGTCAGCCCTGAAAACATACACATACATCATATTATACTACTGATTCATGCTCTGGCACCCAGGGCTGTGTGAAAGGCAGTTAGGATGTAGCACAGAGCCATCACCATGCTGAGGTGAGGCTGTATATGCTAGATGACTGTGGAAATGGATGTAGGGCCAACTCTAGTCACTGCTTCTGCTTCCCTTGGCCCAGACCGTTGCTATGGGCCCCCAGCTCTGCACTTTCGATTTGCCACTTTGCCATTCACCAGGAAGGCCTGGACATTCTGTGGCCTTCTCCCTGGACTGCTGAGGTTTGGCAGGCTAGACCTGGCCAATCAAAAAGGGCAGATACTGCTAACCTCCCATCTCCTAACTTCTCATTGTAATTTTAGTAGCAATTATGGAAATTTTTCCATAATAATGGAAAAATTCCAGATTTTAAATTAAATCTGGAGGGGTATTCCTGAGGGCATGGGAGAGGAAACCAAGGAGGGCTTGGGGGGTGGGGAGAGCAATTATAGAATTCTATTATTATCTTAAAACAACAACACAGCCCAAGAAACAAACAAGAAAACAAAGAAAAACCAACTCCAGAAAAAGAAGAGACATCCCAGATTACCAGAGAAAATCTGTGAAGTGTTTTTGAAGCGTTAGGCAGCAGGGTCCAGGGCCTATTAACTTACTTGTCTCTGCTCCTGCGTGGAGTGGTACAGCTTCTGGTGAAAGCACTTCACTGTCCAGAATCTCCGAGGACCTATTTTTAAAGGAGTCTCATAGTGTAAGAGCAGAGCAGCCTGTGGTTCCACCCTTCCCTTGGAACAGTACCAAGCCCTTCCCTGAAGCCTCAGGCTTACAGCATACAGTAACTCGACTAGCAAGTCATTCCATCCAGGCAAGTAAAAGGGTTCTGGACACGAAGCCCACACCCAAAATGTGTCATAAAGGATGCAGTTTTCCCAGGAATTGTAATACTTATGAATGTTCTTCATTTTTTATTAACAACAGATCTGTGAAAGGATGAGCCCACTGGGGACAGTCTGTGTGTGCACAATCCTACCTCAGATTCCACATCTGTATGGAGAGCATCTGTGAGCCTAAGACTGTGAAGGGGCTGCAGACAGCACATCTGAAACAGCAAACAGTGTGCATGTGTCTGTGACTTTCTTACTCTAAACTCAGCCTGAGACAGACAGGAGCCTCTTCAGAGAGGATGGAATAACCAGAAGGAGAGAGATCTTAGAGCAACTTGTCATTCAGCATGACCACCTGTGTCTCAGCCTAGGGCTTCCCAGCTTTAGAAAAAGTATTGGAGCTGTTCAAACCAAATAAGAGATGCCTTATGTTTATATATACACAATATATATATACACACATATATTTATATATTTGTGTGTGTGTGTATGTATGTATATGTAAATGAGGCCTCAAGGGAGGGTTTGACTGGAAAGATAAAAATTGCTGTGTGAATTTCACCATTACTGTGACTAACACAGCTGTGCATATGATTACAAAGCAGATGTAGCAATAATCAGAAAGAGGATTCAGGTGTGATACAGAGAATGTAAATTACTGCATGTGAAGAGTTCTGAACCTTGTTTTTATTTTACTTTATCACAGTAAAAGTTAAAAAGGTAGGTTCATGCTCATTTTCCTTTGAGTTTTCCTAAGTTTGACTGTGCACTTGTCAGACAGATAATTGATATGTAATGATGTTTGTATGCTTTTTACAGGAAGAATTGAATAGATAGAGCCCTACAGAATACATAGGATGTCCCTGGCCAAGTTTCCAGACAATAGTGGAGGGGTGTCTGAGCAGGACTTCCCCTATGGCCAGGTGGGTGACCACCCTGGGTGTCATACAGAACCTACATTCAACAGGGAATAGAGGTGGAGGCAAAGATCCATGGCTGAGTGCTAGGCAGAGCTCCTGATCCAGCTGGGAGTAGGGGAGGGGTGTCTGTGTGAGCAAGGGGATTGCGATTGTGAGTGATGGCTGGCTAGAGCTCTGGGGGCTCACTGAATCAGGAGTGGCCACTGGAGATCCATTGGGAGAGGGAGATGGGCCCTCCAAGGGTAGGCAACCGGCATGAGCAGTATTTGGAGCCACGAGGGGTGGGATCATATTGTGCTTCTCTTTATGGGCTGGCGCCTTGGATCCCATTCCCTGCAGAGGAACACCTAACCCAGCCTTGACTTTGGGATGAGTGGATTAGACTTGCCTGGAGTAGATGTGCTGTACTGGGTTGGTCTACCTTGGGACTTCTTGCTCTTTTAGGGGAGGGGATGTTTGGATGGGGAGGGGCGAGGCTGAAGGCTGACTGGGAGGGATTGGGAGGAGGAAGGGAGGGGGCAGAGGGATACATAGATAAAAGTAACATTTTTAAATAAAATAAATAATAAGTAGATGGATATTTTTAAAAAGAATGTGTATATCTTCCCCTCAGTCAAGGTAGATTGCTAGTGGCTGTATCAGAGGAGCAGCAGATGGTGATTGACTTCAAGGGACCAACCCACCTACAAGAAAATAAAACTCTGATGGGTAAATCTCAGATAGGCACGGCCCTGAGACCTTTGGCCCAGAATGTCTCTTGCTACTGCTGCTGTGTCTTTCATGGTTTGGGCTGCCATCTTTCTCTGGTATCTGGCCTGGTATGAATGGATGTGTGGAGATGCCCATAGCCTTAATGTAATAGTTTATCTTATGGAAATATTCAGTTCTACTGGGCCTTAATTTTTTTAAAATTTACTTTACACACCAACCAGTTTCTCCTTCTCCAGCTTCCTCCCCTCTTTCTTCCATCTCACATCAACTTCTCAGAAAGGTCAGAACTCCCATGAAAGTCAACAAAGCATAGCATATCCAGTTGAGGGACAACCAAGTTCCTTTCTTCTACATCAAGGCTGAGGGAGGCATTTCACCATAGGGAGTTGTAGCCAGAAGGTTTCTGCCATACCCAAACATGGCAGTCCAGAAAAATCTCTCCCACATGAAGTTCAATAGCCATTTATAAAATAATTACTCAGAGGCTTATTTTAATTACAAACTGTTTGGCTGATGGCTCAGGCTTATTACTTGCTAACTCTTATTCTTAAACTAACCCATGATTCTTATCCATGTTTAGCCACATGGCTTAGTATCTTTTTTCCAGTGCATTATTCTGATCTTCCTACCTCTGCATCTCGATGGCCTCTGCCCTGACTTCCTCTTCTCAGAATTCTCCTAGCTTGGTTGCCCCACCTATACTTTCTGTCTGCCTAGCTTCTGGCCAATCAATGTTGTATTAAACCGATGTTTACAACGACAAATGTTTACATTGTACAAGAGCACAGTCCCATAGCATGGAATAAGTCCCCAAAAGCTCATGTGCTGCTGGGACCCAACCAACAGACCAAGTTACTCTACTGTCACCACATGCACATGTCACCACATGCCTAGTCAGTCCCAGGCAAGCTCCCTGGCTGTTGGTCTAGAGTTCATGAGCTCTCACTAGTCCTGTTTTTGTGGGTTTGCTGGTCATAATTTTGGCGTCCCACCTCTCTTACATAATCCCTACTCCCTCTCTTCAAATGGACTTCCAGAGGCTGGCCCAGTGCTTGGCTGAGGGTCTCTGTATCTGCTTCCATAAGTTACTAGATGAAGGTTGTATGGTGACAATTAGGGTAGTCACCAGTCTGGTTACAGGTGAAGGCAAGTACAGGCACTCTCTTTACTATTGCTAGGAGTCTTAGCTGGGGCCATCCTTGTGGATTCTTAGGAGTTTCCCTGGAATCAGCTTTCTTCCTAAGCCTATCATGGCCCCCGCTATCAAGATATTTCTTATCCTGTTCTCCATTTCCATGCTCCCCATCTCACAATTCTGATCATTCATGTTTCAATCCTTCATCGCCTCTCCTCCAACCCTTGCCCCCAGGTTACCCAAAAGAGCTCCTCCACTTCCTCTTCCCACGGTGATCCATGCATTTCTCTTAGGTTACTCCCTGTTTCCTACTTTCTCTGGGGCTGTGGATTGTGGTCTGGTTAACCTTTGCTTTACATCTACTATCCACTGAAGAGTGAGTACATATTATGTTTGTTTTTCTGGGTCAGAGTTACCCCACTCAGGATGAGTCTTTCTAGTTTCGTCTATTTGCCTACAAATTTCATGATGTCATTTTTTTAACAGCTGTGTAGAACTCCATTGTTTAAATGTACCACATTTTCACTATTCCACAATTTCAATATCCATTCTCCCACTGAGGAACATCTAGTTTGCTTCTAGGTTTTGGCTATTTTAATAATGCTAACAAGAAAATTGTTAATCTTTTGGGTATATGCCCAAGAGTGATAGTGCTGGGTCTTGAGGTAGATTGATTCCCAGTTTTCTGAGAAACAGCCATACTGATTTACAAAACTCCTGGAGTCCAAGTTTGCACTCCTACCAGCAGTGGAAGAATGTTCCCTTACTTCATATTCTGTCCAACAGAGGTTGTCCTTAGAATTTTTTTTTTTAAAAAATCTTAATCATTCTGACAGATATGAGATGATATCTCAGAGTTGGGGTATGCCTGGTTCAGGGTCAGATGTTGGGGTTACTCTATGCTAAGGGCTGTGCTAGTTCCCCTTGGAAGAGGGGGTAAGAAAGTACAGAGAAAAACATCAGAATCCTTGGAAACTTGTTGTAACAAGCAAGTCCCATTTTATTGAAGGAGAAAGCCTTACATACCTTACCCCCAGACCCTCCCTCCAAGTCAGAGGAAATGGCTTTGATTTGTTAGTATTTGTGGCTATAGTGTGGGGGGTCCATTGCTGGTCTAGGTCATCTTGTATCAGGACTCCACCACCATTATCAAGGAGCCAGGCAGAGCCCAGGTTGGTTTATGAGGAAATGTTAGGAGCACATGTTGAAAGGCATCAGTTATAACCAGTTTGAATCGGCTGATGCCAGGATGGTCTTCAGGCTCTGTAGGGCCTACACATTCCACATCTTAAGATTCATTTTGATTTGCATTCATATTGTGAATAAGTATATTGAGTAATTCCTTAAATGTCTCCTGGAAACTCGAGATTTGCCTTGTTAAGAATTCTCTGTTTAGATTTGTATCCCATTTTTAAAAAATTGGGTTGCAGTTTATTTGGGTTATTGTATTATTATTATAGTTATTTTTTTGTCTAGTTTCTTGAGTTCCTTATGTAAGGTTGGTGAAGATGTTTCCTGATTCTATAGGCTGATGCTTTGTTTTGCTGACCACGTCTTTTACCTTACAGAAGCATTTCAGTCTAGAAGGTCCCATTTATTAATTGTTGATATCATTGTCTGTGCTCTAAGTGATATTCCCACGTCAATGTGTTCAAGATTGTGTTGTTGCTTATTTTTCTACTCTTTTGCTCTTTGGACCTTAGTCTTTTGGAGGATCTACTACCCAGCTCCCAAATAAGTCACACAGGAAGGCTTATTTTTCTTTTATAAATGCCTGGCCTTAGCTTGGCTTATTCCTTGCCAGTTTTTCTTATCTTGAAATTATTCCATATACCTTTTCCCTCTGGGCTTTTACCTTTCTCCATTTCCCTATATCTTATCTTTCTTTTTTACTCCATGGCTGGCTGGGTGGTTGGCCTTTAGGATCCTCCTCTCCTTCTCTTGCACCTTCTTCCTTTCCTCCAGATTTCTCCTTCTATTTTCTCTCTGCCTGCCAACCCCGCCTGTCTTTTCTCCTGCATTGCTACTGCTTTTTATTAGATCATCAGGTATTTTAGAGAGGCAAAGTAACATACCCTCACAGTCAAACAAATGCAACATAGACAAAAGTAACACGTCTTAAAATTACATTCTACAACAAGGCTACTTCCCAAGTTCTGGTCTACTAGCTTCAGTATACTTATATTTTTGTTGAGTTTTTTTTTAATCCCCTTGGACTTGAGCTTTGTGCATGGCAATAGACATAGATCTATTTGCGACCTTCTATATATTGATATCCAGTTATGCCAGAACCATTTATTGAACATGCTTTCTTTTTTTCTATTGTAAAAATTTGGCTTCTTTGCTAAAAATCAGGTGTTCATAGGGTTAATGTCAAGGCCTTCAATTTGATTTCTTTGGTCTACGTGTCTGTTTTTTATGGGTTTTTTTGGTATTATGGATCTATAGTCAAGTTTAAAATCAGGGGCGGTGATGCCTCCAGAAGTTCTTTATTGTAGAAGATTGTTTTAACTATTCTGGGTTTTTTGTTTTTCCATATAAAGTTGACTATTGTTATTTCAAGGTCTGTGAAGAATTGTGTTAGGATTTTGATGGGGATTGCACTGTGTCTGCCAATTTCTTTTGGTGAGATTGCTGTTTTTACTTTGTTGATCTTACACACCTAAGAACATTAACGATCTTTTCAGTTTCTGACATTTTATCAATTTCTGTTTCCAAAGACTTAACGTTATTGTCATGTAGGCCTTTCCCTTGTTTGGTTAGAGTTACCCCAGGATTTTTTATATTATCTCTGGCTACTGTAGAGTGTTGTTTCTCTGGATTCTTTCTCAGTCTGTTTGTCATTTGTATACAAATGGGGCATTGCTTTTTCTTGGTTAATCTTGAATCCTGCCACATTACTGAAATTATTTATCAGCTGGAGGAGCTCCCTGATGGAAGTCACTTACGTATATACAATCATATCATTTGAAAATAGTGAAAGTTGGACTTCCTTTCTGATTCATATCCACTTGATCTCCTTTTGTTATCTTATTACTCTAGCTAGAACTTCAAGTACTATATTGGACAGGTATGAAGAGCAGGGACAGCCTGTCTTGTTCCTGATTTTGGTGGAATTGCTTTAAGTGTCTCTCCATTTAATTTGGTGTTGGCTATGGGCTTGCTGTATATTAGGTATGTTTCTTGTTTCCCTGGTCTTTATCATGAAGGAGTGTTTTATTTTACAGCACCCAGTGGGTGGTGAGAGTGGTAGAGCCACCAGCTCCCAGGATTCACTCTTACCTGCTGACTACTCTACTGGGCATTTTTACCTGTGAATTATTGTGAAGGTGATTTTCCCATAAGATGTACTGATTAACTGAAGCAATGATTTTATACAATAATAATGATAGTTTAAATAGAATTTTGATGTTTGATATCTTTAATAACTATAGCATAGAATCATGATAGAGCTTAGTGGAAAAAATTAATATAGGTAAAAGGACGATAAAATATTGCCTCTGCCTCTGATAAAACAAAGGCTGTATAGGATAAAAAAATAAAATGAGGAAGTATTACAGCTAAACACCTGAGTTTCTGCTGAGGAATCATATAGACTGTGACTTAGATTAATGAGTAAAAGAAACAACTGAGTAACCGGATTGGCTTGAATTCTTTTATTCTTAATGTTGGGAATGAGATGATGTGTTCATAAGTTTCAGAGTGCACCGTAGCTGAAAGCCTTAGCATGTCCTCTGGTTAGATTAAGATATTTTGATAATAGCTTTGAGCTTAGGGGTTGAAAAACAAAGCAGTCCAATTATAACCAGCTGACATACTTTCCTTGTGAGGACTGGTTGGTGGTCAAAAGTAATGATTAATGCTTGAACACATTTCTGCCCTAGGTCTCCTGATATAAAAATCTATCAATGAGTGGGTATGCAGACTAGAGATTTAAAATAGAGCTGAGTGATTGTTTTATTATAGATAAAAATTTCAGAAGTCTGGATAGTATCCTGAGCAGGGGACTGGCCAGATCAGAGGCCATACACCTGGACAAAACTTCAGCCCTTAACAAGGGTGGCAACCTCCTGCTGCACCTGGTAAAGCAGGGCATCAGAAGTCCAGTTCCCAATTGGGGAAGGGACTCTCTATCCAATCACAGACCACATCAGTCAAAAGACCAGAGAGGAAACAGAATCCAACAAAGAAAACACCCATGCAACAAACACAAACCCCCAAATTAGCACTCATCCAATACTCATACCCAATTAAGATGCCTATATGATTTTTTTTTCAAGCAAATGGCCCCAAATCAAGCTTGTGTAGCTATTCTAATATACAACAACAAAAAAATTTCAAGCCAAAATTTATCAAAAGATATGAAGAAGGAATTTCATAGTCATCAAAGGAAAAGTCCACTGAGATGCCATGTTATTTCTCAATATCTATGTCCCAAATGCAAGGATTGCAAGAATACCCACATTTGTAAAAGAAACATTGCTAAAGCTTAAACTACACAGTGACCCTCACACATTCATTGTGGAAGACTTCAATACCCCACTCTTACCAATGGAGAGGTCATCTAGACATAAACTAAGCAGAGAAATAATGAAGTTAATGGACATTGTGAATCAAATGGACCTAATAGATATCTACAGGGCATTTCTCCAAAACACAAAAGAATATACCTTCATCCCAGCACCTTGCACAACGTTCTCCAATATTGAGCACATAATGGTTCACAAAGTCTCAACAGACACAAGGAAATTTATATAAATTTATATAAACCAACATTTTGGTGCCATGACTCAGATAGGCTCTCTCCTGGGCCTCCCTCGGTGCACATAAGCACTAGAAGAACCTGATCCGGGGCTCACTACTAGGCCACCTTCCATCTGCCCCGCTTGCACCTTGTTTGAACACCACCAGCCTTAATTGGTAAGTCATCCCTTTCCAGTTGGTGTAAACATGAACTATTGTTCTAGAAAAGACCGTTGACCTTCTGGCTTTCTGGCAGGTCTCTAGTCTCCTGGAGGACTACCCCCAGCCACGATCTTCACTGGTCAGGCTATTTCTTCTCACTTTACACTTGTTTCTAGCCTTCGCTGCCTAGTCTGGATCGTTGCATCTGATCCCAGACTCTGTCCCCAAGGCTTCACCCCAACACCTACCCTAGGTGCTGGTAAATACCTATTGGGTAGGTGGAGTTAGACACTTACCCTAGGTGCTCATGAGTGCCTGGTGTTGGCTAGCATTGGGTTTTTAGGCCCACCCCTGAGAACTGAAAAGTGCTTAGAGGTGGTGAGCATGGTTCTGAGTTTTTCCCTAGTGCCTACTGTAGGTGCTGATGAGTGTCTAATGGTATCCAGCCTTGTTCCCTTGGGGAATCACTCATTGGCTGGGTAACAACCCAGATTTAGCAGTGGAATCCCTCCCTTCTGGGACTCAATAATAGAGAATGAGACAGCAAAAAAAAAAAAAAAAAAAAAAAAAAAAAAAAAAAAAAAAAAAAAAAAAAAATCTCCAGCCTCACCTCTAAGGTGCATTCCTGAGACACGGAAGCTGCTTCGTCTTTTTGCCTTAATAGACACAACCAAGCTTATCCATTATTGAAGAAAGAAATGGCATAAGTACCCCTTAGATAATAACTCAAAATGGCTCACTGGACCCTGATATTTATAGGAACTAACTTTTGCAAGTATAAGGGTGGTTGGAAAGAGTTTCCCAATCTCTTTTTCATATCTCAACTCTAAACCTTCTCTTCTGGCTTTCTGCTCTCCCACCCATCTGCTTCTAGCCACACAACCAGATCCTTCTCTGGAACCCCATCTTTCAAATCTCAATGCTCACCTGCAACTTTCCAACTTCTTCCTCTCCAGGAACTCCGAATCTGGCACCTACATTTACCACACCGGTCATTTGCTTTTGTGCTCCTAAGAATCCTGATCCAGGTCTCCCTCTGCAGGAAGTGGCTGGCATAGATGGGATAGTGAAAGTTTATACCCAGTTTCCTCTGTCAGAACTTTTTCAGATGGCAATATTTTTGGCTCTTAGAGTTGTAACTCTACTGTCTTTATAAAGGAATTCCACTGTATCACTCAATCCTATGATCTCACTTTTCATTATATATATATATACTATTCTGACAAATGATCTCCTCCCTGAAGTGTGGTGGGATTTAGGTGTCAGCTGATAAGGTCCGAAGAGGCGAGAGAACAGGACCCCAAGATCTAAGCAGCCTCTTATAAATAGGGTTGGCCACTCCCCATTCAAGAGCCTGAGACCCTCGATAAGCGTCTTCAGACCTTATCAGCTAACACCTAAATCTCACCACATGGAAGAGCAAAGATGAGTTTTGGAACAGGCCAGAACTCATGCAGACGAGGATCATCAGACAAATGTAGCACAACCCCCAGAGAGCTGAGGCTGTTCCAGATATAGAACTCCCTTTGGAATTATAATACACCAAGGGAGGTCTTTGCCAGATACAATTTTGTGACCTGCTTACTGTGTAGAGCTGCTCTGAAGCCTGTTAGTTTTGAAAAAATGCAAAAGATAGTACAGGATAAATAGGACAATCCATCCCAGTTTTTTAAATGCCTGACAGATACATTCTCACAGCATACTTAGATTCTGAGACTGCTGAGGGAAGGCAGTGTCTAATGACCCATTTTTTACCAGAGCTACCCCAACATCAGCGCTAAACTTAGATCTCTTGAGAGGGGACCCCTGACCCCACAGGCAGAAGTCTTAGTGACGACTTTTAAGGTGTATCACAGGAGAGATGAGAAAAACACCAGGTCCTGCTGGCCAGCGCTATCTGACCAGAGACCTAGACCTTCCCGTGAGTGTTTTAAGTGTAGCCAATTCAGCCACTGGTCTCTGCTCTTGCCTAACCTCGTGGAGGCTGTTCAAGCCTTGTCCTGGGTGCCATCAAATGAAACACTGGTCTAAGTGACTGTTCCCACAGCCCACATGGCAGGGTGACATTACACATGAACCATTCCCTGGCTGATCTCCTAGGCCTGACCATCTGGCCATGGGTGATTGATGCTGCCAGGTCTTCCCTAACCCAACCACTGTCATCATGAAAAGGGAGCGTTGGGTAATCATAATGGTATCAGGGTGGTCCATTTCCTTCCTCATTAACACCAGTGCCACATACTCAGTCCTGCGGGAGCTTTGGGGTCTTACCTCTCTTTCTAGCTTCCATTGTCAGAGTGGGAAGAAAACAATTCCAGTCTCATCAGATTCTGCTACTTAACTGTATTCTCAGAGACATCCCTATCACTCATTCATTTTTGGTCATGCCAACCTGCCCCATATCACTAATGGGAAGGGATTTTTAGCTAAAGTAAGACCTTTCATTTCTTTTAGTCACAACATTCGCTTGAATCAGCCGCTTCAGCTATTCCAGCCGCTCCCTTGCTTCCCTTGCTGTCTGCTCAGCCTGCCAGCACCAGACCTCCCATCCCTTCTTCCAGCCTCCCAGGTGGACCCCCAAGTGAGAACACTGGGAATCCTTGTGTCCCTGGACACATTCCCTAAAATTTCCCCATCTCTGAGTTTTTCATTCTAGCCTGTTCCGAGGTATTTCACCTCATCCTTCTCCTCCCCCACAGACTAATCTTCGGATGCTGCTTCTCGAGAATAGAAAAACCCAGAAGCCATCTTACCATCAGAAAACAGTTGACTACCACCCCCTGAGGACTAGAGAAAAGAAACCAAAAGCCACTTTTAGAGCCAATTACAGATACAGCAGATTGTTCCTTCACTATATCTATCATCCGAATTCTGTCACTCCTAAGATTCTTTCACTCTGAGTTTTTTCCAAGCTCCAGAAAAATCAAAATTGATCATCCCATGCCTTAAACTCAACCAGACTGCAGGAAATGAGCCACAAACCCCAGCAGACTGACCACCAGAAGATACAGGCTTCATCTTCTAAAATGACAAACTTTACCCTTAAGACAGCTTGAAGGAGCCTTAAGAGATCCGTTGACCCAATTCCTACCCAATCCATATACCTCTGCCCCCTACATAAACCTGGCTTTCTTTTTATAATAAACATAAGGGTGAGATGTAAGGATTTCTAGCATATTGCAACTATGTGGGAAATGTGCGAGTCTGATAACCCAGCATGGCGCCTATTAAAAGGAGACACCACATGAAAGATGTCTCTTTTCTCTTCTGCTCCTCTTCCCTTGTTTTTGCTTGGCATCTTTCCTGAATAAACTGTAGTGTAGCACTGGTAGTGTGTATATGTTCTCATGTGCAAAGCCAATAGGTTCAAAAGAGGAAAATCTGTCAGTGTCATCCACCATATAAACAAACTGAAAAAAAAATCATCTCATTAGATATTGAAAAAACCTTTGATACAATCCAGGACCACCTCATGATAAAGGTCTTGGAGATATCAGAGATATAAGAAACATATCTAATCATACTAAAGGTAATATACAGCAAACAGACAGCCAGTATCAAAATAAATGGAATGACACTCAAAGTGATTTCACTGAAATAAAAAACAAGACAGGACTGTTCACTCTCCCCATACCTATTCAATATAGTACTTGGAGGTCTAGCTAGAGCAATAAGACAGCAAAAGGAGCACAAATTGGAAAGATGCCAAACATTTGTTATTTTCAAATGCTATGATACTCTATATAAGTGATCCCAAAAATCCTATCAGAGGATGCCTACCGCTAATAAATACCTTCAGTAATGTGGTAGGATACAAGATTAACTAAAAAAAAAAAAATCAGTATCCCTCTATTTAAAAATGATTTAAATAAGCTGATAAATCAGAGATACAATACCCTTTATAGTAGCCACAAGTAATATAAAATATGTCTGGGTAACTCTAACAAACAAGTGAAAGATCTTCTATGACAAGAACTTTAAGCCTCTGAAAAAAGGAATTGAAGAAGAAATCAGAAAATGAAAAGATCGCCCATGCTCTTGGATAGGAAAAAATCAACATAATAAAACTGGCAATCTCACCAGCAGCGATCTAAAGATTCAGTGCAATCTCCATCAAAATCCCAACACAATTCTTCAGAGACCTTAAAAGAACATTATTCAACTTTATATGAAAAAAACCAAAACCTTGTATAATAAACAGTCCTGTACACCAAAGGAAGCTCTGGAAGCACCACCACCCCTTACGTCAAGCTACTATAGAGCAATAGTCATAAAAACAGCTTGGTATTGACATAAAAACAAATACATGGACCAAAGGAATTTAATTGAAGACCCTGACATTAATCTGCACAAATATGAACACTTGGTTTTTCACAAAGAAACTAAAATTGTACAATGAAAAAAAAAGCGTCTAAAAGAAATGGTACTTGAATAACTGGATGCCCACATGTAGAAGATTTCAAATAGATTCATGTCTATTGTCCTGTATAAAACTCAAGTTCAAGTGGATAAAAGACCTCAACATAAATAAATCCAGGTATGCTGAACCTAAGAGAAGAAAAAGTGAGAGGTTACCTTGAACACATTCGCACAGGAGACCACTTCCTAAATACAGACACTGAGAGCAATGATCAATAAATGGGGCCTCCTAAAAACTAAATAGCTTCTGTAAGGCAAAGGACATGGTCAGTAAGACCAAACCTCAGCCTACAGAATGGGAAAAGATCTTCACCAACCCTACATCTGACAGAAGACGGACCTCAAAATATAAAGAACTCAAGAAACTAGACATCAAATTAACAAATAATCCAATTAAAAAATGGGGACACAGACCTAAGCAGGGAATTCTTAACAGAGGAGTCTCAAACGGGCAAAAGACATTTAAGGAGTTGTTAAATATGCTTAGTTTTCAGAGAAATGCAATTAAAATTACCCTTAGATACCATCTTACACCTGTCAGAAAGGCTAAGATAAAAATCACTGATGACAGCCCATGTTAGAGGGGATGTGGAGTAAGGGGAACAGTCTTCCATTACTGGTGGGAGCACAAACTTGTACAGCTGTTTTGGAAATCAATATGGTTAGTTCTCAAAAAATTGGGAATAAATCTACCTCAAGATCCAGCACTACGACTATTGTGTATATACTCAAAGGATGCTCAATCACTTGTTCAATTATGTTTATAACAGCTACATTATTCGTAATAGCCAGAAACAAAACAAAAAACAATGATATCATAAAATTTTCAGGCAAATGGATGGAGCTAGAAAAGCATTATCCTGAGTGAGGCAACCTAGTTCCAGAAAGAAAAACACGGTGGATAGGAGATGTAAAGCAAAGGATAACCAGAGCACAATTCACAGCTCCAGAGAAGCTAGGTACCCAGGAAAACCCTAAGAGGGATGAATGGGTCACAGTGGGAAGGAGAAGGGATCAGTTCTTCTGTGTAATTTGGAAATGAGAGGAAGGTGAGGAGATGGAGGATGAGAGCATGAGGGAAAGGGATGATGAATGTGGGGGGAGGGATGGAGTGGGAGAGCAAGGAAAGAGATATCCCGATAATAGAGGGAGCCATTGTGGAGCTAAGAAGAAATCCAATATTAGAGAAATTCATAGGTATCCACAAGGATGACCCCAGCTAGGACTCCTAGCAATAGTGGAGTGAATTCTCGAATTGGTCTTCCCCTCTAATTGGATTGGTGACTACCCTTACTGTCCAGGAACTGATGGAAGCAGGGAAAGAGGGATTATAGAAGCAAGAGAGTTAGGGTCAAGATTACAAAAGGGAAACTCATAGAGACAGATTATCTGAACACGTGGGAGTTTGTGAACACTAGACAGATGCCTGGGAAGCCTGGATAGGACCAAAATAGGACCTCTACATGTGGACAACAGATTTGTAGCTTTGTCTGTTTGTGGAATCCTAGGCATTTGGACCAGAATTTATCCCTGGTGCATGAGCTGGCTTTGCATATGATGGGATGCCTTGCTCAGTATTGATGGGGGAGAGGAGCTTGGTTCTGCCTCAGCTATATATGCCAGGCCTTGTTGACTCCCCAGTGGAGGCCTTACCCTTCCTGAGGAGGGATGTGGATGGGTTGAGAGAGGTGGGTAGGAAGTGGGAAGAGGGAAAGGAGGGGGGACTGTGGTTGGTGTGTAAAATGGAATAAAATAAAAATTAAAGTCTCCTAGTCAAAAATAGTCCAAAGCCAGACAGTTTTAGCATTGAATCCTATCAGACTTTCAAAATAGATAATACCAATACTCCCCTGCTATGGGACTGTGCTCTTGTATACAGTCAATATTTATCACTCTAAATATTGGTTTAATAAAATGCTGATTAGTCAGAAAGTAGGCAAGCAGGAAATATAGGCAAGGTAGCCTGACATGGAGAATTCTGGGAAGAGGAAGGGCAGAGAAGATGCCAGTTAGATGCAGAGGAGGCAAGATAAAAATGCTGCACTGAAGCAAAGGTACCAAACCGTGTGGCTAAACATAAATAGAATCATGGGTTAGTTTAGGAGTAAGAGTTAGAAAGTAATAAGTCTGAGCCTTAGGCCAAACAGTATGTAATTAAGATGAGCCTTTGTAGAGTAAAAGGGGGAAACTTCTGACTACAAATGGTGCCCAATGTGGGGAACAAACCCACAGCTCTGAGATTGAGAGTCCCATGCTCTATCAACTGAGCTCCTAAATTTTTTCCCCAAAGTAGAAATAGAAGGAATATTGCCAAATTGATTTTCTGAGATCACAGTCACTCTAATATCCAAACTACACAAAGACTCAAAAAAGAGAGATTAGAGACCAATTTCCCTTTTGAACAGAGACAAAAAAGTAATAAAAATTTTACATGCTGGAATGGTTCAAATAGGAAAATCTGTCAATGTAATCTACAATATAAATAAACTAAGAGAAAAAAGCCCACATGACTCTCTCACTGGATGGTGAAAAAGCCTTTGACCAAAGGAACACCCTTCGTCATAAAAGACTTAGAGAACATAAGGGCTTTGAGGGGCATACCTAACCATAATAAAGGCAATATCCAGCAAGCCTACTGGGCGCCAGATGAAGGCAGAAGTTCTCTTAAATACACCAATCCAAGATTAATATTTATTAAAATATAAGCCAACACTCATGATATAGGTAACAGCTTTTATAAGAACCTGATAGACTGGATTATCCACGTGATGGATGCCGAATCGGTCTCTCCAGCAGTCAGGAACCAAAAACAGGGCTTCCCAAGATCCTAGCAGCCCCTTATGAATGGGGTTGACCACTCCCCTTTCAGGAGCCCGGGACCCTGGATAAGCATCTTAGGACCTTATCAGCTGACACCTGAATCCCACCACAAACATCAAACTAAATAAAGAGAAACTCAAATCAATTCCACTAAAATCAGAACAAGTTAAGGTTGTTCAATCTTACCATATCTATCCAACATAGTACTGGAAATTCTAGCTAGAGAAATAGGATGTCAAAAGGAGATCAAGGGGATTCATATTGGAAAGGAAAACGTCACATTTTTGCTGTTTACTGATGACATGATAGGAGTATACATAAGTGACCCCAAAAAAATCCTATCAGGAAACTCCTACAACTGATAAACACCTTCAGTAATGAGACGGGGTACAAGATTAACTCAAAAAATTAGTAGCCCTCCTATATACAAATGATAAACAGTCTGAGAAAAAAACCAAAGAAACAACATTCTTTACAATGGTCACATATAATATATCTTGGGGGTAACTCTAGCCCCAAAATGAAAAACCTTTATGACCAAAACTCCACACCCATACCTACACTCACGTACATACATGTAGACGTAACATAAACAATGGGAAAAAAAGAAATCATGAGTTACAAAAGGAGGAGGGAGGCGGTATATGGGAGCACTGGACGGAAGGAAATTAGAGAGGAAAAGGGTATAAACAGCCAGTGAACTGAAGAATTATCTAAGAAGGTTTGTACACAGTTTAAAAAGTTAAAGTTCCATGTCCTTAGCAACAGGAGAAATAAAAATTCTTTCTGCTCTCAGAGTCTCTCCACAGAGTCAGAGTGCCAGGGAATCAAAGCTCATGATAGGTGCCCAAGGAAAGTCAGTGTCCACTGCTGATGGGGATGCAGACCACTGCAGACAGTAGGAATTCAATGTGCAGGCTTCTCAAAAGACAAAATTATAACTGAAATGCAGCTATACTACAGTTGAGATGCCATGAGATGCTGGGTCGACATATGGAGTCATTGACACACCTATGTTTCTGCGTCATTCACAACAGCTAAAACATGTGACTAGCCTAGACTTCCATCAAATGAACGAATGAATGAAAAAAAAAACACAATGTGTTTATTTGATATACTTTCCTTCAGAAACAAAGAAAAATGATATTAAGACTTTTGTAGGAACCATGGAAACAGAGATTATTATGCTCAGCAAATAAGACCAGGGTACTATAGAAAAAAATAGCATGGATATAATGATGTGTGGAACATAGATTTAAGTGTGTGGTGGGGTGGCACAGGTAGGTCATTAAATAGAGACACTGAAATAGAAGAAAGGCATCATAAATTTAGGAGACCGAGAAAGGGAATCGTTGATAGCGAATAAATTTACCCTTTCCCTAGGCCATTCTCTTCAAGCATAGTTATTCCTTGCTATGTCCCCGTAATTCCATTTTTTTTGTTTAGATATCTAAAGTCTGTGCATTTGTCTGTTGGAAGTCTATAATGTGCTGTTACTGTGTAAATTTCAGAGGTAGCTACAGTTACAGGACTTCCTTTAGTCCAAGAGAAAATTTTCATTTTAGAGATGTGAACCCTTCTGAAACAGATGACTTTTGAGGTTAGACTGAATGCAGTTGCAGCATGAAACAGCCATGTACCTTGTTCCAGGACTGTATTCTGTTGTGTTCTAATACCTCACTTTTATATAGACAACACTCCTGTGACCCCAGACCTCATCCCTTAGATGGCTTCTGTGTGGTCACAGCACAGCTAGTACAGGTCACTCATATAATATGAGATTCAAATCCCAGGTTCAGGGCAGTGGACGGAGATGCCATCCTGCACTGGCTAACATTCCAGTCACCAATTACACTCAACCAACTCCTGTGGATTAACAAATTGTAATCCCAGAAAGTCCTTGTTGACTTTCAGATCATTTCTGAAACTTAGCACCTGAAGCCCTGGAAAAAAAACTCAGTCAAGGATGGAAAACTAACTTTATAATAGGGGAACCATATACTCTTTCTCCCAGACACCACCCCACAGCCTAGAACACCCTTCCAATACCAGTTATGCTTTCAAGGAAAAGATTTTGACAACATAAAATCTTATTGAAACAAAACTAATAAATGAAGCATTGTACATTTACAGCCAAGCTTTAATGTTGAGATATTGTGTTAAAAAAATGGCATTGTTTTATTAGTGTGAATATGTGTGGTTGTTCAAATCAGCATTTCATTCTACACAGCACGTGCAGGACAGTGTGATGGAGAGGACCCCACTGCTCCTTCTTTCCCCTGGTCCGTTCTCAGCATCATGCAGCTCACACAATGGGCAGAAGGCTCTTGAGGCAATGACAGAGTGATTGGTTTGCTCCTAGACTGTGTTATTGTTGCCAATCATGTGCCTCCTGTTATTCCAGCTGGAAGAAAAGCACATATCACACTGAGTAGAGAGTCTGCAGTACAGTGTCTTTGTCACAGCACCTTCCCAGTACCTTCCCTGGAGTCTTTTCCCTCTATGATCCCATGTTCAATGCCCAACTATGGGACCCCAATCAAGAAGAAAAGGTTGTCATGGACAACCCAATATACACTCTCTGCACTTCATAGTCAAACAGGGAACTGCCAGATGTCCACAGCTGACATCAGTGAGGACTTCCGTTCTTACTTGGCTTCCGGTGGGTGTTTGACGGTAGGGATGAGACACTGTCATACCTGATCTACCACAGGTGTCGCGTGGCTGTTCTCTTCTACTTTCTTAGATTTGGGCAAAGCTTTTCGAGGCAATGGCATTGCACAGCAATATTTCGACAATTCCTCCCATGTCTTCATGGAAAAGAAAACAAAACATTGAAAACCAAGACACTAATTATAAAGATCTGACTTTAAGAAACACAGAATTAGTAATCCATATCACACTCACCTTGTCACTAAATTGATTCAGGCCCATAGAGAAGCTGGTCTTGCCCCGTTTATAGTCTTCATTGTGCTTCTCAATATATTCCTTATTCTTTTCCCACACTGCTCTTCTGTGTACTTCTTCATCCTGCAAATGAATACAACAGATAGAGGGGTTTTTATTTTTTTTTCTAACTCCACAGACACATTGACCAAATGGAGTGTAGTAACAGGTAAAAGGGAGCCATGGAGAGGGATCTTAGGACACTGCAGCTAGCCATTCTTAGGATTAGCAAAGCTGACCACCTGGAGCTCATAGTATATGTCTTAAGCAAGTCCTTAGTGATAACTGGCTTTTGTGGTCATATTCATGCCTATAGACTCCCAACAGCAAGGGCCATTCTTTCTGAAATTCCTCTGGGCTGTGTCCATGTTACTAACCGGGCTGTAGGTTCTTTCAAATTTTATCTTCCATGCCTCCCATTCAGCATCCAAACTGGGATCAGGTAATGGAGCAGCTGAGGCCACACTGAAGCAGTAAGACAGCACTAATGATGCCCCCAAAACCTAGAGAAGAAAGAATTGTCCAATACTAAATGGTCAGCCCTGAAGACATACACACACATCATATTATACTACTGATTCATGCTCTGGCACCCTGGGCTGTGTGAAAGGAAGTTAGGAAGCAGCAAAGAGCCAACACAATGCTGAGGTGAGGCTGTATACCCTAGGTGAGTGTGGGCAGTAGAGCTGGTAGGCAACTCTGGCCTCTGCTCCTGCTTCCCTTGACCTGGGTCTTTGCTTTGGGGCCTTTGCCCTTCACCAGTGAGGCCTGGACTGCCTGTTGCCTTCTCCCTGTTCTGCTCTTGAGCCTGCTAGGTCTTGGCAGACTAGAGCTGGCCAAACTAAAAAGGGCAGATCTGCCATCTTCCCCCACCCCCCACTTCTTTTAAAAATTGTAATTGTATGAACAATAAAAAACGAGGCTAAATTTTAACATAATCCGGAAGAGTATTTCTGAGGGTATGAGTGAGGAAACTGGGTGGCAGTTTGTGGGGAGAGCAATATAATCCTTTTATTATCTTAAAACTACAATAACAAAACCAGAAAAAAAAACCCCAAACAAACAAGAATCCAAACCAAATCAAACCAAAAAACTTAGAAAGAGGAGAAGTCCCAGATTACCAGAGCAAAGCTGTGAGAATGTTTTTGGAGCATGATTCAGGAGAATCCAGGGTCCCTTTCTTGTCAAAGCTCCTGCTTGGAGAGATGCAGCTTCTGCAGAAAGGACTGTGCTGTCCAGGGCCCCTGAGAGCTATTTTAAAAAGAGTCTAGTGGTACAAGAACAGAGCAGCCTGCGGCTCCACCTTCTCCTTGCTGGAACAGTGCCCAGCCCTTCCCAGAAGCCTCTTTCTGGCCCACAGAGTAGACCTGTAAACAAGCTTAACTAGCAAGCAAGTCAGGCACCCCAGGAAGAAACATGGCTCTGGACACTAAGCCCACACCCAAGCTGTGGATGTGACTTTTCTGAGAATCCTAAGTATAACACCTCCCAGTTAGAGTCTGGATCCCCCAGAGACCACCAAGATATCAAACCGAAGCAAACAGTTTTTAATTGTGAGTTAACTCAGGACCTTCCTTCCATCTGACACAGCTGTGAAAGAGGAGATACCGTGAGCGGCAGGGGGTGAGAATATTTTGAGGAAATAAAGCAAGGGGGATTTGGGGATCTATGGGTTGTCTAGGAGTAATAGACTTATGATTGATCATCTCCAAGCTGAAGGTGCTTGTGCCAGGCTCAATTGGCCAGCTGCACCTGTAGGAAAGTTATTACCCTTTAAGGCCCTTCATGTTGTTACTGAATTCCATATTTTTCATGAATGCACATTCAGAGTCTGCTAACTGTATCTTTTAATGGGCTCTTTCTGTCACATAGGGACATCTGCTGAGCTCAATGTCAGGGGCTCAAGGGCACATCCTGCTGTGCCAGGGGTCTTCATCCTGCTGAGTCTCCTCTGTAGCCAACCATGGCAGCGGAAAAATCAAGGCAAGGGTCTGGGTCTGTTTTGTATAATTGACAATCTTCAGAAACAACAGATCTTGGGGAGGATGACTCCACTGGGGACAGTCTGTGTGTGCACAATCCTACCTCAGATTCCACATCTGTATGGAGAGCATCTGCCAGCCTAAGAGCATGAAGGGGCTGCAGACAGCACATCGGAAACAGCAAACTGTGGATCTGTTTGTGGTTTCTGCTTTGCTCTGTCCCTATTAGACCTGGACTTTTTCTAATTTGGTCTGATTTGGATTGTTGTGTTGGCAGAGAGGCTTATCTAGGTGTAAACACTTATCTGGAGGTCTCACCAAGGGGGCTGGTTTTCTTCCACTCGCCCAGGGACCAGTGGTGGGAAAACACTCTTCCCTGTCAGATTAAGATCAGCTTTCAACTGGGTAACTTGTCCTTTCCAAGTCTTTGCCTTAGAGGCCAAGGGCCTCCGCCAATGTTTGGGGTGTATTTCCTAAGATGCAGCTGTGCCAGGCCCTCTGACCTGTTTTGGGAACAGGGACCTGCCTTGTTTCTGTGGGACTCCTTCTTCAGAAGACGTCGCATTGAAGCGAGTCCCCCCAAAAGGTTTTTCTGACCCAAAGCCTACTACAGTGGACGACTGGCACTAGGCTTCGGGTTCCAGCAAAACCTGTGAGATAGTCAAGACAGTTCAAAATCAGATCCATTAAACACCC
Organism: Phyllotis vaccarum; assembly: GCA_033318265.1. NCBI lineage: Eukaryota > Metazoa > Chordata > Mammalia > Rodentia > Cricetidae > Phyllotis > Phyllotis vaccarum. The sequence continues at coordinate 64,861,670 of JARWLC010000011.1, forward strand.
CTGGGGTGCCTGGGGTGCCTTTTACAAAATCTATCTAAATCTGTCTCCCTCTACATTGTGGTTTGAGTGCCTGCTGGCTAGGTACATGGGCACTGCATTTCTGCCCCCTCCCCTTTCCGTCCATGTGCATCTTACTGCTTTTCTGCCTGCCTGGATCTCAGGCTTCCATTCAATTGCTCTCCCAGTTTCCCCAACTTCTTGCTTTCTCAGATGTTCACTCTCAGGATGCTTTTACTCTCTGCTGCTGGCTTCTGCCCACTTCCTATTTCTCTACCTGCCTATGTCTAACGATTGTGTCCAACTCCACTCCCAGTTTTCTGACTTGCTGCTTTCTTGGGTGCCTTTGCTTCTCTGACGCTTTTGGTCCGGTCGTGCTAGGATTTATGCCCAACACATGACCGTAAGCTCTCGCTCTCCCGACCACCTGGGAGATCTACCAGAGAAGCTGCAGCTGGTTTTGTTATCCGCTCTGGCTCCTCTGCCAACTGCCCCCTTCAGTTCCCAGTTTTTATGTTCTACCTTCCTCTCCAAAAAGTTTCTTTTCCAAAACTCTCAACTTGCTCTTCCAACTTACTCAGCCGGACAGCATGTACTTTTATGCTGTTTTTCAGTGTCCCTCTGCCTGATCTTCTCGGGACTGCCTGACCTTATGGAAACTAGGTCTTGGCCAGGAGACATATTTATTTTATTCCTATGCTGCTTTATACTGTAGTCTCTTATTTTAAGATTTCTAAATTGGTCAGCTGACACAGTCTCCTGAAAAGTTTGTATGGCTTTCTGTTAAAATTTTATTTTTGTTGAAAATCCTGTCTGCTTTCTGTATGTGAACGGAAATGTATAAATGTCTAGGCACTGACTGCATGCTTGTTGTAACTTGTTTTAACTTGTTTTAGATGTCTGAATTTGCATGTTCTGTGTCTGTATCTTGTTCACATCTCAGGTGATTATTACAACTAGCTGCCCCAGAATCAGGATTTGCCTCTGGGCTTTGGTGAATCCTATACAATAAAATTTTGATACAATAAAAAACTGGGAACTCCAGATTACAGCTGCTCTGTAAAAACACCATGTGGTCTGCCATGGTGAGAATGACCAGGTGGGCAATGCCATGCTGGTCTACTGAGATATTAAATCTTCCGCATTTATGTGCAGGAATAAATTTTGCTGGCAGCCAGATTTTATAATCTAAAAATAAGTCCATTGATATTAAAACAAAATTGTTTGCAATGTTAGAACTAATTTTGCCTTTCTATTCATTCAGATTCTCCATCATCTAGATGTGGTGTCATATGAGAAACCAGAAAACTTGAACATCACATATATTATATAAAAATATGCATGTTGTATAATGTGCATATATATAATAATATGCTGGGGCATGAACATTGAAGTTCCCAGCAAAATCCACACCTGTTTTGAAGATTGTACAGTACTGATTCTACAGGCTTCAGCTGTCAACTTGACACAGTCTATGTTCACTTGGAAAGATAGTCTTAATTGTATTTTATATATTGGGCTGGCCTGTGGCAGTCGGAGATATCAGAGGACAGATCCATCTCCTATCTTTTTGTTTTTGTTTTTGTTTTTTTTTTTTTCCAGACAGAGTTTTCTGTGTAGCAGTCCTGGCTGTCCTGGAACTTGCTTTGAAGACCAGGTTTGGCTTTGAACTCACAGAGATTCTCTTACCTCTGCTTCCCAACAGTGTGAGCCAGTGCTTCTTCTGCCTGCTCTGTCTTTCTATGTCTGCCTTAAATACTTACTTTGCTCAATTAAGGCATGGCACCACCACTGCCTGCCTGGGAGCCTGAAACTCCTTCTGTAAACTGTCCTCTGATATCTCCGACTGTTTTTTTATTATATTTGAAAATATCCCCACACATGGATTGTCCTCTGATATCTGACTATTTTTATTATATTTGAAAATATCCCCACATGTGGACATGTCTCTGGGGCATTGTCTTAACTAAATTAACTGATGTGGGAAATCCAGACTATCATGGGTGAATCCATTCCCTAGGCAAGAGGTCTGAACTGTATATGAGTGAAGAGACCAAGCTCAGCACAAGCAAAAAGCCAAGTGAGTATGCATGCATCTATTTGTCTTTGTTCTTGACTGTGGCTGTGGTATGACCTGGGTACTCAGGGTCTTACTTTAACTTCCCCTCAATGACTAACCATATCCTGGAATTGTGATTAAGATAAATCCTTTCTCCTCAAAAAAGAAAGAAAAATAAAACAAAAAAACCCCCAAAATCAAAAAGCAAAACAAAAAACCCCTAATTTTGCTTTATATATCTTAGAAACACAGCTGAAAACTGGATCTTCTTCTGCTGAGGTTCGTAAGCAGTAGCTAATTTTGAAAACTGCATATGTATTCTCAAAGTTAAACCTAAATAACATTGGTCTGGTTTAGATATACCTAACAAATTTTGTTCTCCTAATCCTCAAACACCTCTAGAGATCTGAGACTATGGTATTTAATATAAAAGTTTTATGATAGAGACATGTCAGCTCCTGGCAGCACCTTGTATCTTCTCCAAGACAGCTAAGAACACCCTTTACCTGGAGATTTGCTTTGACTGTGACAGCACCAGCCATGCAGCAAAAGCTGCCTTATACTGCTGCTGACATTCTGTCCAGACTGAGATTAACTCTTCTGGATGAATCTCAGAAAAGCAAGACCCTTAGAGCCTTGGTCCCAAAATATCTCTTGCTACTGCCGTGTCTTTAAATATTTATCACTTCCATGTTTCTCTGGTATCTGGTATGGTATGAATGGTTATGGGATGATCCCCATTACCTGTGATACAATGTGTTTATCTTAAGGAAATGTCCCATTATACTGGAAAATTAAGATTATTTCATCTATTTTGCACACTAATCAGTTTTCCCTCCGTCTTTTTACCTTACCACCCTTCCACCCTCCATTCACTCCTCAGAAAGGGTAAACCTTCCATGAAAGTCCATGATGCATGGCATATTCAGTTGAGGAAGGACAAAGACCCCCACCCTAACATCAAGGCTGAGAAAGGCATCTCACCGTAGGGAATTTCTATCGTTCATAAGCTCCCATGAGCTTTGGTTACTGTCTCTGTTGCTTCTCTGTCATAATCTCAACCCCTGCCTTGCTTATATAAACTCTCCTCTTCAACTGGATTCCCAGAGCTTGGGCCAGTGCTTGACTGTGGATCTCTGCCTCTGCTTCCATCAGTTACTAGAAGAAGGTTCTGTGATAGCAGTCAGGGCAGTCACCAATCTGATTATAGAAAAAGGCCAGTTTAGGCACTCTCTCCATTATTGCTAGGATTCTTAGCTGAGGTCATCCTTGTCGATTCTTAGGAGTTTCCCTGGCACCAGCTTTCTCCCTAACCCTACAACGAACCCTTCCTTCAAGATATTTCTTTTGCTGTTCTCTCTTTTTATCCTTCCCTTGTCTCAAGCATCATGCGTTCTCACGTTTCAATCCCCATTCCCTCCCCTCTGCCCTCCATGTCACCAGTTTACCCAAGAGACCTCATCCATTTTGCCTTCCCAGGGTGATCCATGAGTCCCTTCTGGGGTTCTCTGTGGCATTGCATATTTAATAAAAATATCCTGGAATATCAGAGGACAGAACTATCCACAGAGGCAAGCTGTGAAAGTCAAGGATTGGCGATCCGTGCCTCTCATCACCTTTGAGGCAGAGATCCTCTGGATCTCTCTGAGTTCAAAGCCTATCAGCCAGGCAGTGGTAGCTCACACTTTTAATCCTATCTCAAGGAAAGTTGAAGCAGGAAGTAAAATAGTTGGGCAGGGGAAAGAAATATAAGGCAGGAGAAAGCGGAAACCAGAGCATTCTATCTGAATGACCAGTCAGTCTGAGGACCCATGAAGACAGGACTTACCCTGTTTAGCCCGAGGAGTTCACTGGCTGTGGTTTGTTCTCTATCTCTCTGATATTCCAGATTTTCCCTAATATCTGTAAATACATACCATGTTTATCTTTCTGGGTCTTGGTTACCTCACTCAGGATGATTTTTTTCTAGTTCTATCTATTTGCCTGGAAATTTCATGCTGTAATTTTTTTTTTTAAAGCAGGGCAATACTCCATTGTGTAAATGTAACACATTTTCATTATCCCTTATTTTCAATATCTATTCTTCTGTGAGGGCTTCTAGGTTGTTTCTAGGTTCTGACTAGTACAAAAAATACTGCTGTGAGCATTGTTGAGCACATGTCCTTGTTGTATGATTGAGCATCCTTTGAGTAGCAGAGTGGTAGTGCTGGATGTTGAGGTAGATTAATTCCCAATTTTCTGATAAATAGCCATACTGATTTCCAAACTGGCTGCACAAATTTGTATTTCCACATTCTCTCCAACGTAGGCTATCCTTAGCATTTTTTGATCTTAGCCATTCTGACAGGTGTAAGATTGTAACTCAGAGTCATTTTGATTTGTATTTCCCTGATGAATAAGGATATTGAGAAACTTTTTAAATATCATTCAGCTATTTGAGATTTATTCTGTTGAAAATTCTGTTTAGATCTGTACCCTGTTTTTTAAATTGGACTGCATTTTAATTGAGTTAATATTTTTATTGTTATTTTTATGTCTAGTTTCTTGAGTTCTTTATGTATTTTGGAGATCAGCCCTCTGTCAGATGGTGGGGGGGGGGCAGTTGGTGAAGATCTTTTTCCCATTCTGTAGGCTGCTATTTTACTTACCTTTGCCTTACAGAAAGTTTTCAGTTTCAAAACTTCCTATTTATTGTTAATTTCAGTGTCTGTGCTACTGGTGTTCTATTCAGGAAGTGGTCCCCTGTGCCAATGTGTTCAAGGCTATGTTGTTGGTTATTTTTTCTACCCTTGCTCTTTGGTTTTTGGCCTTTTGGAGAATCTGCCACCCAGCTGTCAAATCACACAAGAAGATTTTTTTAGGTCATTTTTTTCTTATAAATGTCTGTCCCACTTCACCCCACTTCACCCAACCATCCACTCCTGAAAGAGGATTAGGCCTCCCATGGGGAGTCCAGGAAGTCTAGGATATCAAATTGAGACAGGACCCAGCCCCTGTCCCCTGTACCATGGCTGAGCAAGGTATCTCTCTATAGAGAATGGGTTCTAAAAAGCTCATTTATCGCAAAAAATCTCACCTGTGATATCTTAAATACAGGGTCAATATTTATTCAAAAGTAATTTAACACTCACGATTACAAGTTAAACCTTAGGATGATTCTGTGGTGATAGGATGATCCAGGTGATGGATGCTGATCCAATCTCCAAGAAGGCAGGAACAAAACGGCTGCTCAAGATCCCAGCAGTCCCTCTTGAACAGGGCTGACCACACCCCCTTTAGGAGCCCAGGACGCTGGATAAGTGTCTTCCGACCTTATCAGCTGACACCTGAATCCTACCACATCTCTCTCTTTTGTCTAACTAAGAAGGTTTTAAACTAAGACTATATACAATAGGAATTATTAAGAGGTAGTATGTAGGAGAGGATAAGGCACAAACTACAACTAAAACCTAACACATATAAGGCACATCATACATTTCTAGAATACTGGTAGATGGTAGGGTGTATAAATTATTTTAAAACTGTTTATCTGGGATAATGAAAATACAACACCTGAATGTTCCTTGCTAAGGGATGGTAGGATAGTAACCTTAAATACCTACTCTTCAACACCCCCAAGACCTGAGAAGGAAAATATATCACATGAAAGTCAGAAGCACATGAGAGTAGTAGCTTCCATCATTTTGGCTACAGGCCTATGATATCTGACAGATCTTTTCATAAGCAGGGCATTTTTGGAGGAACTGTCTTATCCTGTCCCGGCAAGTTTTGTCAGTCTCCATCCGTCATCCTGTTCATACAGATTGGACATCATGTGTGTACCCAACAATCCAAGTAAGAGCAGTTCTTTACCCAAACGGCCATTCTCTGCCAAAAGGAAAAACTCCAAAGGAGAGTCCTTGATGCTCAACACCATCTTGGGAAAGGAACAGTGACACCAGGAGTCGTCATGTCTCTCGTGGCCGAATTCTGAATAACAAAATGTTAAATGCCACATTCTCTGGGTCTGTGAAGTAATTGAAGACTCCTGTCTATCTATGGTATTCTAACCTGTATCTGGGATGACTGTGACATGGTAAGTTAAGTAATGTTGACTGCAATTCTTATCATCTCTGAATATCAATCTTTAAATAAAGGAGCTGTTTTGGCCCATGACAGGCACCATAGAAAAAGTAGGCGGGGGAATCAGAATAGGTTAGGAAAGGAAAGGGTAGAGCCAGAACAGATTGACCCAGACGCCCAAAGAGGAAACATGTAAGGTACACAGGTGAGCCATGATCCACATGGCAGACAGATTAATAAAAATGGGTTGAGTTAAGATGAAGGAGCTAGTTAGCAATGTGTCTGAGCCATAGGCTAAATAGCATGAAGTTAATATAAGCATCTGAGTCATTTTTGGGAGGAAAAGCAGTGTGGCGGGCGGCTAATGAGTCTGGGGAGGCAGTTCTGGGGTCTGGACCTCTGGCAGCCAGGCTGAAACCATATTGCAACACACATTCATGTACTAGTGATAAATCCTTGTCCCACTGCCAGATGCCCTACAAACTGTTCAAGCCACACAACTGTCATTCAAATTCAGAGGACCTGTTTGGTCCCATGCAGGTTCCCAGCTGTGAGTTCAGAGTCAATGAGCTCCCAATAGCTCAGATCAGCTGTCTCTGTGGGTTTCCCCATCATGATATTGATACCTTGGCTCATATAATCTCTCTTTCCTCTCTTCAACTGAACCTCCGGCCCTCATCCCAGAGCTTAGATGTAGATCTTTGCATCTGCTTCCATCAGTTGCTGGATGAAGGTTCTATGAAAACAATTAGGGTGGTCATCAATTTGATTACAGAGGAAGTCCACTTCAGGCAGCCTCTCCACTATTGTTTGGAGTTTTATCTGGGGTAATCCTTGTGGATTCCTGGGAGTTTCCCTAGCATGGAGGTTTCTCCCTAGCCTCCAAATGGTTTTGTCAATGTATCTATTTCATTGTTCTCCCTCTCTGCCCCTCCCCAGCTCTATCATTCCGCTCCCTCATGGTCTCTCCCCACTTCCTTTTCCCCTCCTTGCTCCCAATTCACCAAGAGATCTTATCTCTGTCCCCTTCTAAGGTGGATCCATGAATGTTTTTCTGGGTTGTTTGCAGGTTCTGGCTGTTATAAATAATGCTGCTGTGAATATAGTTGAACAAATGTACTTGTGGTAAGAATATGCATCCTTTGAGTATATGCCCAAGAAGGGTATTGCTGAATCATGAGGTAGATTAATTCCCAGTTTTTAAAGAAACCGTCATATTGATTTCCAAAGTGGCTGTACAAATTTGTACCCTCACTGGCAATGGAGGAGCTTTCCCTTTGCTCTACATCCTCTCCAGCATAGACTGTCATCTGTGTTTTTGATCATAGCCATTCTGACAGGTGTAAGATAGTATCTCAGAGTTCTCTATATATTTTAGAGATCAGTCCTCTGTCAAATGTTGGGTTGGTGAAGATATTTTCCCATTCTTTAAGCTGTCATTTTGTCTTATTAACCATGTCCTTTGCCTTACAGAAGCATCTTAGTTTCAAGAGGTTCCATTTATTAGTTATTGTTCTTAATGTCTATGCTACTGGTATTATATTTAGGAAGTGGTCTTGATGTGAGATACCTTTCTGTATACTGTAAATATCGATCTTTAAATAAAAAAGCTATTTTAGCCCATAACAGACACCATGAAAAATAAAAAAATCACAACATAAATAAAAAACAAAACAAAGTAAAAAAAAAAAAAACAAAGCCAGCCGCCCCCCCAAAATATAAAAATCACAAATAAGCCATAGACCACATAACAACAAAATTAATAAAATAAATTAATTTAATTAAAATATAAGCCAACACTTATGATACAGGTAACAGCTTATATAGGTGGCTGATAGACTGGATTATCTATGTGATGGACGATGGATGCCAGACCAGTCTCTCCAGAAGTCAGGAACTAGGAAATGGGGCTTTTAAAGATCCCAGCAGCCCCTTATGAATGGGGTTGGCCATTCTCCCTTTAGGAGCCTGGAATTATGGATAAGCATCTTTGGACCTTATCAGCTGTCACCTGAATCCCACCACATGGTCTACTGTGCCGATGAGTTCAAGGGCATTTCCCACTTTCTCCTTTATCAGATTCGATGTAACTGGATTTATGTTAAGGTCTATGATTCACTTGGACTTGAGTTTTGTGCAGGGCGATAGATAAGGATCTATCTGCATTCTTCTACATGCCTCTACCCCGCTATACAAGCACCATATGTGGAAGATGTTTCCTTTCTTCCATTGTACAATTTTAGCTTCTTTGTCAAAAACCAAGTGCTCATATTTGTGTTGATTAATTCCAGGGTCTTCAATTCAATTCCTTTGGTCCATGTGTTGCTTTTATGAGAATATCAAGCTGCTTTTATTACTATAGCTCTCTAGTAGAACTTTCAGTTAAGGATGGTGATACCTCCAGGCATTTTTTTGCTTTGGCAATTCTGGATTCTTTGTTTTTGCATATAAAGTTGAGTATTGTTCTTTTGAGGTCTGTGAAGAATCGTGTTAATATTTTCATGGTGGTTGCATTGAATATGGAGATTGTTTATGGTAAAATTGCCATTTTTACTATGTTGATCCTACCCATGAGCATAAAGAGATCTATTTTCTGATATCTTCTTCAATTTATTTCTTCAATGACTTAAAGTTCTTGCTGCAAAAGTCTTTTACTTGTTTTGGTTAGAGTTACCCCAAGATGTTTTATGTTTTGTGACTATTGTAATGGATGATGTTTTCCTGATTTTTTTTTTTTTTAGCTCTTTTATAATTTGTGTGTAGAAGGGCTACTGGTTTTTTTCTTAGTTAATCTTGTATGCTGCCACATTACTGAAAATGTTTATAGGTTGTAAAACTTCCCTGGTAAAATGTTTGAAGTCACTTATGAATACTGTCATATCATCTACACATAGCAGAGGTTAGACTTCTTCCTTTCCAATTTGTATCCCCTTGCTCTCCTTTTGTTGTCTTATTGCTCTAGCTAGGGCTTCAAGTACTATATTAAGTAGGTATGTAGAGAGTGGACAGCCTTTTCTTGTTCTAGATTTTAGAGGGATAAATCTTAGTTTCCTTCCATTTAATTCAATGTTGCTTATAGAATGCTGTATATTGCCTTTATTATGATTAAGTATGTTTTTTATATCTCTAATTTCTCCAAGATCTTTATCATAAAGGGGTGTTGGATTTTATCAAAGGCTTTTCTAGCATATAATGAGATAGCCATTTTTTTAAACTCTAGTTTGTTTACATGATGGATGCTGTTGACAGATTTTGTATGTCAAACCATTCCTGAATCTCTGGGTGAAGCTTACTTGATCATGTTGAATGATTTTTTTTTATATGCTCTTAGATTCAATTTGCCAGTATTTTATCGAGTATTTTTGCATCAATGTTCATGAAGGAGATTGGTCCAGAATTCTCTTTCTTTGTGTGTCTTTTTGTGATTTGGGCATCAGGTTGACTGTAGCCTCATAAAGAGTTTGACAACATTACTCCCTTTTCTATTATGTGGAAACATTTGAGGAGTGTTGGTACTAGTTCTTCTCTGAAACTCTTGTAGAATTCTGCATGGAATCTATTGGCCCTGGACTTTTTTGGGTTGGAAGATTTTTAATGACTGTTATATTTTTTAAAGTGCCATAGGTCTATTGAAGTGGTTTTTCTGGTCTTGATTTTTTGGGACATGGTATCTATCCAGAAAATTGTCCATTTATTTTATGTTTTATAATTTTGTTGAGTAGTTTCTTGAAGTGTGACCTAATGATTCTTTGGATTTTAATGGAATCTGTTGTTCTGTCTTATTTTCATGGATGATTTTGTTAATTTGGATTCTCTCTGCCTTTTAGTTAGTTTGGATAAGGGTTTGTCTTTCTTTGATTTTCTCAAAGAAGCAAGTTTTATTTCATTGGGCTGTTGTTGTTATTGTTGTATTGTTCTCTTTGTTTCTATTTTATTTATTTTAGCCCGAGTTTGAGTTTGATTATTTTCTGCCATCTGCTTCTTCTGGGTGAGTTTGCTTCTTTTTCTTCTAGAGTTTTCACATGGTGCTGTTAAGTCGTTTATGTGAGATTTTTTTCCAAAATTTTGTGTAAGCACTTAGTGCTATGAACTTTCCTCCTAGCACTGCTTTCATTGTGTCCCACAAGTTTAAATATGTTGTGGATTTGTTTTCCTTGCATTACAGAAATATTTTAATTATTGCTTTTACTTCTTCCTTGGCCCAGCTGTGGTTTAATTGAGAGCTGTTCAGTTTCCATAAGTTTGAAGGCTTTCTGTGATTTGTGTTCCTGTTGAACTCTATGGTGGTCTGATAAAATAGAAGGGATTATTCCCACTTTTTTTGTATCTGTTTATATTTGCTTTCTGACAACGTATGTGGTCAGTTCTAGAAAAGACTGCATGGGGTGCTGAGAAGAAGGTATTTTGTGTGTGTATGTTTTGGAATGGAATGTTCTATATATATGTTAAGTCCATTTGAGTCATAACATCTGTTAGATCTCTTATTTTTCTGTTAAGTTTCTGTATTGTAGACCTATCCATTGGCTACAATGTGAGTGTGGTGTTGAAGTCTCTCACTATTAGTGTGTGGGATCTGATGTGTGATTTAAGCTTTAGTAATTTTTTTATATATATATATATGTGGGTACCTTGTATTAGGAGCATAAATGTTCAGAATTGAGATTTTTATCTTGATGGATTTTTTTTCTTGAGATGAATATATAATGTCCTTCTGAATTTATTTTGATTGATATTAGTTTGATGTCTGTTTTGTTAGATATTAGGATAGCTACATCGGTTTGTTTTTTAGGTCTATTTGATTGAAAAAACTTTTTCCAACCCTTTACTTTGAGGTAGTCTGCCTTTGAAGTTGAGGTATGTTTCTTGTATTCAAAAGAAGGTTGGATCATCATTTAGTATCCATTCTGTTAGCCTGTGTCTTGGTGAATTTATTCCATTGATATTAAAAGATATTAATGACCAGTGATTTCTAATTCCTGTTATTTTGGGTTAAGTTGTTGACTATGTTTATGTGTGTATTTCTCTTTGGGATTTGCTGGTGTGTGATTATCTATTGTGTGTGTTTTTTGTGGGTGTGGCTAACTTCCTTGGTGTAAAGCTTTCCTTTTAGTACTTTCTTGATATGGGAATGCCTTTCTGTAGGCTGTGAATAGCAATCTTTAAATAAAGGAGCTGTTTTGGCCCATGACAGGCACCATAAGAAAAGTAAGAGGAGACATCAGAATAGGTAGGAGAATCAGGGCAGAGTCAGACAGACTGAGCCAGAAGCCCAAAGGAGCAACTTGTAAGGAGAGACAGACCGAGCCAGAAGCCAAAAGAAGCAAAGCATCATGGAAGGAACACAGGTGAGCCACGGGCTATGTGGCAGACAAATTAATGAGAATGGGTTGATTTAAGATATAAGAGCTAGCTAGCAATGTGCCTAAGCCATAGGCCAAAGAGCATGAAGTTAATAAAGATGCCTGAGTCATTTTTGGGGCATGAGCAGTGGTAGGTGGCTAAGGAGTCTGGGGCTGAAGGTCTGTGGTTCTGGGCCCCAGGCCACCCGGGACCAAGAAACCACACTGTAACAGATGGTGTCCCTGGGTGGGCCTAATATCCACTAAAAGCCTGAGAAAGTTTAAAGAGCATTTTAGATCAGAAACTGAGCCAAAGTAGCTTCCAAATTGTGTATCTGAAGCAGGTCATTGTACAGAGAAAGCATGGCATCCGGGTCACATTCAAAATGGTGCTGGCAGACTAGCAACAGGCAGTGTAAGCAACATGTAAGGAACACAGGTGAGCCACAGGCCATGTGGCAGGAAAGATTAATGAAAATGGTTTGAGTTAAGATGTAAGAGCTAGCTAGCAATGTGCCTTAGTCATAGGCCAAACAGCATGAACTTAATATAAGTGTCTGAATCATTTCTGGGGCCTGAGCAGTGGCAGGCAGCTAAGGGGTCTGGTGCTGCAGGTCTGTAGGTCTGGATCTCTGGCCGCCAGGAACCAAGAAAGCACATTGTAACACTTTCTGTTGAGTTGGATTTGTGGAAAGGTATTGTTTAAGTTTGGTTTTGTCATGGAATATCTTGTTTTCTCTGTCTATGGTGATTAGAAGTTTTGTTGGGTATAGTAGTTTGGGCTGGCCTCTGTGGTGCCTTAGTGTTTGCAAAAACATTTATCCAGGGTCTTCTGACCTTCACAGTCTTCATTGAGAAGTTAGGTATAATTCCGATAGGTCTGCCTTTATATGTTATGTGGCCTTTTACTTTGAAGCTCTTAACATCCTATTTTTATTCTGTATGTTTAGTGTTTTGATTATTATGTGATGAGGGAATTTTTTTTTTTTTTGGTTTAGTCTGTTTGGTGTTCTGTGAGCTTCACACATATTCATAGGCATGTCCTTCTTTATTTCCCCTCCTTTCCCTCCCCCAAGTCCTACCCAGCCTCCCCTCACCCCCCCCCATCCATTCTCCAGGGAGAGCAAGGAGTCCCATTGTGGGTTAGTTCAATCTGGCATACCCAGTTGGGGTAGGTCTAAGACCCTCATCCCAGTATTAAGGCTAGGTTAGGTGTTCCTCTGTAGGGAATGGGCTCCAAGATGCCAGTTCAAGGCATGTCATTTTTTAGGTTCAGAAAGATTTCTTCTATGATATTTTAGAAATATATTTTCTGTGCCTTTGATTGGATATTCTTCTCTTTTATCTTTATCATTCTTAGGTTTCATCTTTTCATAGTGTCCCAGATTTTCTGGATGTTTTTTAAGAATTCATTGGATTTAACATTTTCTTTGTCCTGTGAATCTATTTATTCTATTGTATCTTTTTTGTTAATGAATGACTGCTTTTTAATATCTTTCTAGGATGTACAGTCAACTTGTGCCTTCAAAGAGATCATTCAATATTTTTAGCAAAAAAGCAATATTACTTAGCAACAAGTAAAGCGCCTTCAAGAAAACTTAAAAAATAATATCTAATTAGAAAAGGCATGTTTTTAAACATTTATACAAAATAAGCTGCTGAAACTCAGTAATTGTAATATGACATCTGTACAGTAATTTACAATAGAGCCAGAAGAGAATTTGTGGGGAAATGTTCCAAATTTAGTAAAAATCAGTCTGGAATACCAGAGGACAGAGCTGTGTGTTCCATTGCTGTAGTAAATCTTCATTCTCATACATTTATAGCAATACTAGCCACATATGACTTTACTATTCTTCTCTGTCCTTCTGGTCCTATACACTCAAGTCACCTTGCACTCTGTTTTACCTAGGATAACAACCCAATTCCCAGAAATGAGTACAAGGCATTAATCATCATCTTTGATCAGCAACTAATTCTCACAAGGAAAGTACATCAGCTAGTAATAATTGGACTGCCTTGTAAATCCATAACCTCAAAGCTTTATCAAAATATCCTAATCTCGTTCAAGGTTATTTTAAGGCTTTGTTTCAGCTATGATGCATTCCGAAACCTGTGAACACATCACTCTCCCAACATTAAGATTAAACAAATTCCATCCAACCTGGCTTTTGGGACTCAATTGCTTTTCTTAATTATTAACCCAAGTTAGAGTCTAAATGGTGTCTTGGCAGAAACTCATGTGTTCTAGCTGTGACATTTTCTTGTCTCATTATTTTTATTCTCTGCAGCCTTTGTTTTATAAAGAGGCAGGGACAACATTTTACCCTCCTTTTACCTATATTAAGTTTTCACTACACTAACCTCTATTAAAAATTTTACTATATATTTTTAAGGATTCTCAATCATTAAAGTCCTATTTAAACTATAATTATTATTGTATAAAATCGTTGCTTCAGTTAATCAGCATCTTATGGGGAAATCATCTTTATAATAATAATCTACACGTAAAAATGCCCAGTAGAGCAGCCAGCAGGTAAGAGTCATATGGGTTGGCAGCTCCAACACTGTCACCACCCATCGGACCCTGTAACCTACAAGACCCACTCTGGTGTCTAACCCGAACCCAGCATCTGCCCCTGGGCCAACCATCTACCTCAAATCAGCAGCCCCTACAGGCACAAGCGCCACCTGAACCAGTTGGAAGAGGAAGTGAGTGACTGGTCATCCAGCTAAACTGCCCCAGTCCCTAGGCCCTAAGCCTCAAAGCACATCCCCTGCATCTTAACCTCAGCATCCAGCCATCACATATCCTGCTGGCTCTACCACAACAGCCACCCCATTGGACCCTATAACCTGCAGACCTACTGTGGTGCCCAAGCAGAACCGAGCATCCTCCTCCTGGCAAACCATCCCCTGGAAAATCAGCAGCTCTTAGAAGCAGAAGAACCACCTGTACCAACTGGAAGCAGCTTTCCTGTGAACAGTCCTCTCAGACAACAACAGTGTATCCTACAGGTACAAGTGACAACCACAGAAGTTGGAAAAATAGGGCACAGGACAAACCTACACCACTTGAAAAAACAGACTCCATAGGCACAGGCAAAAATCACACCAGTTGGAAGAACAAACCCCATAGGCACAAGAAAAGACCACACCAGCCAGAAGAACTGGACAAGATGCTACATCTAGAAACACAAACCCCAGCAAGCCGAGACAGTTCTACATGGCCTGACAACTTGCCAATCACCAGAATCCCTGGCCATTCAGGCCCAAAGACAATAATGGAAACAGACAATGAAAGAACAAAAGACCCACCCAACAAAGACATTATGAGAATCAGTACCTGTTTCTATAACTGTCCCCAATCTAGATGGGTAAATGTCACTGTAAAGACCCACCCAACAAAGACATTATGAGAATCAGTACTGTTTCTATAACTGTCCCCAATCTAGATGGGTAAATGTCACTGTAAAGACTCACCCAACAAAGACATTATGAGAATCAGTACCTGTTTTTATAACTGTCCCCAATCTAGATGGGTAAATGTCACTGTAAAGACCCACCCAACAAAGACATTATGAGAATCAGTACCTGTTTCTATAACTGTCCCGAATCTAGATGGGTAAATGTCACTGTAAAGACCCACCCAACAACATAAACAAAACCTAGTGATACAACATCAAGACATGAATATCCCATCACAGATGAAGAAGCAAATGACCCGGAAATACATACTCCACTAGTGCCTTCTGTGGAGCTGGGTTTTTAGCTAAATAGTGCTTAGATTTGGCTTCATCACGCAATTATTTAAAGTGCATCTTGATGCAGTTTTCTGGGCTGACACGTACAGATCTCCTAGAATCTGTACATCTGTCTGGCCCTTCTGGCTTTTGAACTCTTCATTGAGAAGTCCAGTGTTATGCCAGTAGATCTGCCTTCATGTTACTCGGTCTTTGCAACCTTTAATGTCTTTCTTTGTTCTGTATGTTTAGTGTTTTGACTATTATGTAACGTGGAGGTTTTATTTTCTTGTCCTATATTTTTGGTGTTCCATATGCTTCTTGTACCTTCATAGGCACCTCCTTTAGATTAGTACATTTTTTTTTATTTTGTTGAAAACCTTTTTGATGCTTTTGACTTGGGTTTCTCCTGTTCCTCTGTTCCTCATTGAATTTCCACAGTTCCACATTTCCTGGATGCTTTTCCCTAGATGTTTCTAGATTTAGCACCTTTTTTTGACTGAGGTGTTCATTTCTTCTGTCTTTCATCACTGTCTGATATTTTTCATTTCCATGTGTGGTCCTTCTGTTGTTGGGACTTGGAAAGTTTTACTTGGCTTTTTACATATTTTATTTTTGGTTTTACCATCACTTTATATTTTCCTTGGAGATTTTATTACTATTTTCTTGTCTTGCACTACTTTTTTTTTTTTAATATTTCAATTAGCTGGGTTTTTTGTTGCTGTTTGGTTTTTGTGTAAGGGATTATTCATATCTCTTTAAGAATCTTGTGCATGATAGCTATTTTGAAATCTCACCTTGTGCTTCAACTTTGATGCATTTCATATGGTCTACTGTAGTAGGTTTGCTGGCTTCTGGTGGAGACATATTACCTTGTGTGTTAATGACTGTTTTTGAGCTAGTGTCTAGCCATCTGTGCCTGCGATTCTAGCTGTTGATGTCTAGTCTTATCTTTGCTGAGCGAGTGTTCTGTTTCTTGTTTTTGTTTCTCTATAGCTCAGCTCAGATCTGGTGTGACCACTGATTCCCAGGCCAGAAAGACAAAGGAGGTTTTCAGTTGAAAGACCACTTGGTTGTGGAGGCTGACATGAGGGACGACATGAGGGAAGGAAGCTGGGTCCACACGGAGGTTCTGTGACGTCCTGAGGCTATGGAAGTAGAGAGGAACAACAGGCTATTTAATCGCTCTGGTAACATACCTGAGTTAGGACACTGTGCGAAAGGTGCCATCGCAGCTGGGTTTGTCAAGAACAAGTCAAGTAAAGAGCATTAAGTCGTTAGTAGGGTCTTGAGATAATCTTTGAAACCTACTGTGCGGGTCTGCATCAGAGATGTCTGCATCGCTCTTTTTCCTAAAATCATAGTATAGACCAGTACTAAGATTCTTTATTACATAGCATGCATCTGAAACTTTAGCTGTCCTTTTGTTTGGAAAATCACCACAGCTGTAGCGGACTTGTTCTTTTTTATTTTTTGTTCTGTTTGCTTTTTGGGACAGGATTTCTTTGTATAGTTCTGCCTGTCCTAGGATTAGCTCTGTAAACCAGTCTGCCTCTGCCTCTTGAATCCTGGAATTAAAGAGATGTTCCAGGTTAGGACACTGAACCCCAGGGCAGGACAGCTTTGTCAAAACCAGACAAAAGTCTCCTACCAGAAACCAGGCCAGTATCTGAGCTCTAGGGGACCCTGACTAGATCAAAAGCTACACGCATATATGAGGCCCCCAGCCCCCAACATGAGCAACAGCTTCCTGTTGTACCAGGTCCAGCAGACCATCAGAAGTCCAACATTCAAATCAGCAGAGAACCTCTGTCCAATACAGGCCGCTCCGGACAGAAGACCAAAGAGGAGACAGAAACTAGGAAGAAATCACCCAAGCGACAAAGACAAACCCAAGAATTAGCACCTAAACCAGTACTCATCCCAAATCCAGATGCCTAAATCTCAGTCTAAGAACACTATCAACAAAAGCCAGGGCAATGTATGACCATCAGAGCCCAGCGATTTCACTACAGTAAGCCTACAAAATCAATTTGACGAGGATGATAGAGGTTCTTAAAGAAGAGAATAAATCCCTTAAAGATATTGCAGAAAAGGAAATTAAAAACTAGAATAAATCAACAAATGCCTTAAATATTGTTGTGAAAGTCAAGGAAAACAGTGAAGGAACCCAACAAAACTGTTCAAGACCTGAACATGAAAAAAAAAAGCAACAAAGAAAACACAAACTGAGGGAATTCTGGAAACGGGAAGTCAACATAAGCAAACAGGAACGACAGACTCAAGCATCACTGTGCTGATATATATTTAATAAAATATGAAAGGAGAGTTACCCACAGAGCCAAGCCATGAAAGCCAGGCTTTCACACACACTCATGGAGAGATGACTCTGGCCTCCTCCTTTATCTATGTTTGAATTTCCCACCTGCCTCTAAGCTGCCTTGCCATAGGCCAAAACAGTTTCTTTATTAACAAATCATAACAAAATATATTCACAGTGTATAGAAAGACATCCCACACCATCTCACCAACAGAATATAAAAGATAGAAGAGAGAATCTCAGGCATTGAAGAAATAATGGGATAGAAGAGATAGATATATTGGTCAAGGAAAATGTTAAATCTAAAAAAATTCCTCACACAAAATATTTAGAAATTATGGGATACTATAAATATTAAATCTAGAATAATATGAATAGAAGAAGTAGAGTCCCATCTCAAAAGCACAAAAAAATATTGTTAACAAAGTTATGGAAGAAGAATTTCCTAACCTGGAGAAAGACATGCCAATAAAGGTACAAGAAGCTTATAGAACACCAAATAGAATGGACCAGAAAATAAAGTTCCCTAGCCACATAATAATCAAAACTGTAAACACACAGAACAAGGAATGAATATTAAAATCTGCAAAGGTGAATTGGCCATATAAAATATAAAGGGAGACCTATTAGAATTACATCTAATTACTGAATGAAGGCCTAATAGCTAGAGGGCCTGGACAGATGTGTTACAAACTCTAGTTACCAAACATGCCAACCCAAAATACTATAACCAGTGGAACTTTCAGTCACCATAGATAGGAAAAGAAGATATCCCATGATAAAGTCTAATATCCACAAATCCAGCCTTACAAAAGTTACTAAATGGAAAAATCCAATGCAAGAAGGTTAACTTCCCCATGAAAACACAGGCAATAAATAATCTCACAACAGCAAACTCAATGAAGTGAAATACACACAAAAATAACAGCTATAACAAAATAACAGGAACTAAAATTTTTTGGTCATTGATATCTCTCATTTTCAATGGACTCCATTCTCCAATAAAAAGACACAGACTAACAGAGTGGATTTGAAAACAAGATTCATTTTTCTGTGGTATAGAAGAAACACACCTTAACATCAAAGAGAAACATTACCTCAGAGTAAAAGGTTGAAAATAGGTTTCCCAAGAAAATAACTCCAAGTAGCAAGCATGGGTAGCTATTTTAACATATAACAAAATATACTTCAAACCAAAATAAATGATATGTACAAGAACATTTCATAGTCATCAAAGGAAGAATCTACTAAGACGCTGTCTCAATTCTTAATATCTATGCCCCAAATGCAAGGGCAACCACATTTGTAAAATAAACATTACTAAAGCTTAAATCACACTCTGACCCTCAAACATTCATTGTGAACGACTTCAGTACTCCACTGTTACCAATGGAGAGGTCACCCAGACATAAACTAAACAGAGAAATAATGGGGTTAATGGACATTGTGAACAAATGGACTTAATAGATATCTATAGAACATTTCACCAAAACACAAAAGAAAGCACCTTCTTTGTAGTACTTGCCACAACACTCTCCAAAATTGAGCTTATAATGGGTCACAAAGTAAATCTTAAAAGACACAAGAAAATTGAAACAAGCCCTTGTGTCCACCAGACCATCATAGATTAAAGCTGTTTAACAAATGAAACAACAGAAAGCCTACAAACTCATAGAAACTGAACTCTACCGAATAACTTCTGGGTCAAGGAAGAAGTGAAGAAGGAAATTAAAGATTCACAGAGTTCAATGAAAGACTGCACCACATACCCAAGCTTATGGAACACAGTGAGAGTGGTTTGTAGCACCAACTTTTTTCATACAGAAATTGCAGGGATTTCATAATAGTGACTTAACAGCACAATTAAACGTTATAAAACGTGGACCCAAGAGAATTATGCATCAGAAAATAATCAAATTGAGGGCAGAAATCAGTAAAACAGAAACAAAGAGAGCAATACAAGGAATCAATGAAACGAAGAACTGTTCTTTGATAAAATCAATAAGCCAGACAAATGCTTATCCAACCCAATTCAAAGGCAGAGAGAGAATATGCTAATTAACAAAACCAGAAATGAAAGGGGGCATAACAATAGATGGCAAGGAAATCTAAGGGATTATTAGGTCATACTTCAAAAAAATTTACTTCACATAATTGTAAAGGCTAAAAAGAATTGGAAATGCTTTTTGATAGATACCATTTACCAAAATTAAATCAAGATCAGAAAACAATTTAAATAGACATATCTTCTAAGGCAATCAAAGCAGTCATCAATAGTCTCCCAACTGAATCTAAAAGTCTCACCCTTTACCTCCAACCCTAATCAGCCCCCATGGCACCAGTGACACCTGCAGACATGGACACTACCTGCATTGATTGCATGAAGTGGTAAATGACTGGTCTCCAATCTGGACATCCACCCGCCCCAGCTCCCCCTACCTATCTCAGCTCCACTAACCAGACAATAGACAAGGCACCTACAGGCAGGCCTCCTCTAGCCCCTCTGGACCTTGTAATCCCAAAGTTTCACTTCTACCTCCACTCCTAATCATCTCCAAGTCATCAAGGGCTACTGGAGACACAGACATTTCATTTATCCATTTGCAAGAGATGATAAGTAACTGTTTTCCCCACTGTCCCCCACTATACTCCTCTTTATCTCTGAGCCCTCAGGTGAAATGGGTTTCAGGTGAAGTTCTTCACTCAGTTCTATCCCTTTCTCTTTTAATTTTCTTAGTGCTAGTACTAAAGGTCTGAGCCACCACCACCTGGCTCTGTTTGACCTTGAACTCACAGAGATCTAGAGGATCTCTGACCTTCATGGCTCGGTTCTGTCCTTTGATTTTCAGGCAAGCTTTATTAAATCTACAATATATCCCTACAGACAAAGAGTGGTTCCCAGAGACACAGATACTGCCTATATCAAACACAAGATGAATAGCACCTTCCTCCCATCCCAGAGGCACAGACACTGCATAGATGGGACTGTTGTTTGTAATTTCTGACCTGGCCTTGACCCACAGTACAAATGAGTCTCTCCTGCCCTTGGCCTGGTCTAACCTGAGGTTCGACCCACAGTCCCTCTTGTTTCCAAATAATCACACAAAGGCTTATGCTAATTATATGTTATTTGGCCTATGGCTCAGGCTTATTTCTAGCTAAATCTCACAACTTAACTCGACCTATTTCTATTAATCTGTATTTCTACGTGGTTTATGGCTTACCTGTCCTCCCTTACATATTGCTTCTTAGGTAGCTGCATTGCATCTCTCTTGACTCTGCCTTTCTTTCCTTCTATCTATGTTTGGATTTCCTACCTGCTTCTAAGCTGCCAGGCCCTAGGCCAAAACGATTATTTTATTATCCACTAGTGTTCATAGCATACACAAAGACATCCCACATTGTTGGACTAAGAGCCACCGTTGGAGGCACAGGCAGTCAGCACCATAGGATGCGTAGATGCCAGTGTGGGAGGAGAATAAAATAAAGGGCATAAAGAGCAATATGGCACCACCAGAAACTAACTAGGGCTTCTACGACAGCAAGACCTGAACGGCCCAACGCAGACGAAGTACAGGAAGATGACCTTTAAAACAAGTTTATGAAGATGATAGAGGCTGTAAAGAGGAAATGAAATATTCCCTTAAAGAAATAGAGGGAAAAAACAAACAAAAAATGGGGGAAAAACCAATAAATTCCTTAAAGAAAGTCAAATATGCCAAGAAAAAAACACTCAAACAGGTAAGGGAAATAAAGACCTGAAGACTGAAATAAAGGCAATAAAGAAAACACGGCCAAGGGAATTCTGGGAATGGAATATCTGGGTAAAGGACAGGAAATACAGTTGCAAGGATAATCAACAGAACGCAAAGGGTAAAAGAGAGAATCTCTGGTGTTTAAGATACAATAGAAGAAGTAGATTCACCCATCAAAGAAAACATTAAGGCAATTCAAGGCATAACACAAAACATCCAGGAAGAGATAGACCTGAGAATAATAATCCCACACCAGCAAGTCCCAAAGAAGGGAAACACACACATACCACCATTGAAAAATTATAGGAATTAACAATCAGTGATCATTAATATTCCTTAACGTCAGTGGACTCAATTAGCCTTTAAAAAGACATGAGGTAACAGAATGGATACACAAAGAGGACCCATTATTTTGATGCATACAAGAAACACTTCAAGTTCAAAGACAGACACTACCTTAAAGGGTTATTAAAAGACTTTCCAATCAAATGGACGTAAGAAACAAATTGGTGTAGCTGTCTTAATATCTAGCAAAATAGACTTCAAACTAAAATTAATCAAAAGAGATGGAGCTGGACATTTCAAATTCATCACAGGACAAATCCATCAAGATGAAGTCTCAATTCTGTACATTTATGCCCCCAATACAGGAGCACCCACATTTGTAAAGGAAACATTACTAAACCTCAAATCTCACATAAAACCCACACACTAAAGTGGGAAACTTCAACACCCCACTCTCCCCACTGGACACGTCTGCCAGACAGAAACCTAACAGTGAAATAAGGGAAGCAGCATGTTAAGATTGAAGTTGGCTTAACAGACATCTATAGAACATTCCACCCAAACACAAAAGAATATACCTTCTTCTTAGCACCTCATGGAACCTTCTCTGGAACTGGCCACATTCTCAGTCACAAAGCAAATCTCAACAGATATAAAAAAGCTGGAATAACCCCCTTTATCTTATTGTATCACCGTGGCTTAAAGCTAGAATTCAACAACACCACAAACTACAGAAAACCTACAAACTCATGGAAACCAAAAAATGCTAAACGGAATCACCACCGAGCCAAGGAAGAAATAAAGACTTCCCAGAATTTAAAACCAAACAAACAATGGAAAAGATACCCAAACAGTACTCAGGAGGACCCTAAGAGGGATAAGTAGGTCACAATGGGAAGGGGAAAGAGATGCGATCTTCTGTGTAAACTGGGAAGGGGAGCAGTAAAGGGATGAGAACATGAGGGGTTGCTATGGTAGAGGTGGGGGAGATGTGGATAGAGGGAACCGTTATGGGGCTAGGAAGAAACGTGATGTTAGGGAAATTCCTAGGAATCCACAAGGATGACCCCAGCTAGGACCCCTAGCAATAGTATAGAGAGTGCCTGAACTGGTCTTCCCCTCTAATCAGATTGGTGACTACCCTGCCATCATAAGATCTTCATCCATTAAATAACAGAAGCAGATGTAGAGACCCACATCCAAGCACCAAGACAAGTTATGGGAGTCTAGTTGAAGATAGAGAAGAGGGATTATATGAGGGGGAGCAGCGGGGGTCAAGGTCACGGAAGGAGGAGTCCACAAAGACAGATTACCTGGACCTGTGGGAGCTCATGAGTTCTAGATAGACATCTGGGGAGCCTGGATAGGACCAAGTTAGGACCTCTACATGTGGGCAACAGTGTTGTAGCCTGGTATGTTTGTGGACCTTCGGCATTCAGACCAGGATTCATCCTTGGTACATGAGCTGGCTTTTAAAGCCCACTCTATATGATGTGATGCCTTGCTCAGCCTTGATGCAGAGAAGAGGGGCTTGGTCTTGCATCAACTGAAAGTGCCTTGTTGCCTCCCCAGGGTGACCTCATAACTTCTGAGGGGTTGATGTGGGTGGGTTAGGTAAGGTGAGGGGAGGGGAGGGGAGAAGGAGAAGAAACTACAGTTGGTATATAAAATGAATAAAATTAAAAAAAAAATTGAAAGTCTCCCGATCAAAAAAATCTCAGGGCCAGAAAGTTTCAGTACAGAATTCTACTAGACATTCAAAACAGATAAGATCAATACCCCTCAAATTATTCCACAAAATAGAAACAGAAGGAACATTGCCAAATTCATTTTTTTTAAGTCACAGTCACCTTGATACCAAAACCACACAAAAGCTCAAAAAAGAGATTACAGACCAATTTCCCTTATGGACATAGATACAAAAATAATAAGATATTTGCAAACTGTATGAGAGACTCAACAAAAATATCATCCATCATAATCAAGTAGATGTCATTCCAGAGATGCTAGGATGGTTCAAAATAGGAAAATCTGTCAATGTAACCTACCGTATAACAAACCAAAAGAAAGATAAAAACACCACATGATCCTTTTATAAGATGATGAAAAAGCTTTGACCAAACTGAACACCACTTCATTACAAAAGTCCTAGAGAGATCAGGGGCATACCATTGGGTCCAAGGACATACACACACACATACACACACTCACACACACAATGGGATGAAGAGTACCAAGTCTAAATCAGAAGTAAACTTTATTTTAAATAGTAATAGTAATAATAATAATAATAATAATAATAATAATAATAATAATAATAATAATAAATTCACCTCAGGGCACAATAGGCTTATGAGCTAACTGAGGCCACAGCCAGGCTTGGGATTCTGTACTGTGGCAAAGGGGTGGGTGACAAGCCCCCTTTTTATTGTAAACATAAGCATCGGGTAGGGAATGCAGGCTAGGGGTGACTAGATGTATCAGGCACGGAGAAAATACATTTTACAATTTCAAAGTTAAACTTTAAGAGACAAATTGTATTTTTAGGATTTACAATTTCTCATTAACAAGGTTTCAGAGGGTCCCAACTAGCGGATATTTGCATATTCCTGCAGTCTTTCCTGACAGGTTAACTTTGGTCCAGGGCAGTTGTTGGCCCTAAGGGGCAAGGAGCCTAAAGTTAACCCTTGCTGTTGACAGAGGACCTGGCTGAAAAGCAGCTGGCTGTTGTTAAGTTAACCTCTAGTAGCTTATAGTCCTGGACATTTAATTCCCCCCTTGAGCTATAACTAGAATAAAAATTTTTGACTCCTCTGGGTCTAAATATGAGTCAGTCTATGTTTGAATTTCTCAGTAACTCTAGAATGGTTAACATAAAATAGTTTTATTCTCTAAGGTCTTGTGTTAGTTCCCTTTGTTAGTCCCTATGAGCCATGGTCTGATGTGGGAATGTCTCTCTGTATGCTGTGAATATCAATCTTTAAATAAAGGAGCTGTTTTGGCCCATGACAGGCACCGTAGAAAAAGCAGGAGGGGAAATCAGAGCATAGTTAGGAGAAGCAGGGCGGAGTCAGACAGACCTAGCCATATGCCAAAGAAGAAATATGTGAGGAACACAGGTAAAGCACCTGCCACGTGGCAGACAGTTTAATGGAAATGGATTGAGTTAGGATGAAGGAGCTAGCTAGCAATGTGCCTGAGCCATAGGCCAAACAGCATGAAGCTAATATAAACCTTTGAGTCATTTCTGGGGACCTAAGCAGCAGAGGTGGGCGGCTAAGGGGTCTGGGGCTGCAGGTCTGTGGGTCTGGACCTCTGGCTGCCCAGGGCCAGGAAACCTTATTGTAACAAAGGTCAGAACTCTGATGTCAAGCCACGCCTCCATTAGGCTCTGAAGTCAGGTCCTTTCCTCTGCCTGCATCTGACTCTCTCTCTGCCTTTGTCCTCTCTTGGGAGTTCTCATTTCTCTCTCTTCCTTTTCTTCTTCTTCTCTTTCCTTTCCCATTTCTTTCTTCTTGCTTCCTCTGCTGCTATAATCATAACCCCTGTTAATCATGATCGTATGCAATAAAACTCTTTTCTGCATAGAGCCGTTAAGAGGCTCTATCTGCTGCCTTCTGGGAAGTTTCCCTGCTTGCTGCAGCCATAGGAATCTGCTGCCAGATAACTGGGTATATGTGAACCATGCCAATACTCAAAACCCCAATGCTTTTGTTTAAGGGACATTAGGTTAAGGCCCTTTTTATTGTAGTAACTTATTTAGTTAATGGGCTCATCAATTTACTATTCTGAGCCATCTTTCTGGTTGTCAATGGGCATTACTGTCAGCTAGTTTCTCTCTTGTGTCAAAATGGTTTTCTTCGGCGTAGCCTTTTTAGCCTGTTTTGAGGGCAGGAACAATGTACTCTCTTCCGTAGCTGCTTCAGGCATAAAGGAGCATAGATGAGCCTAGATGCTCAGGGTTCCAGGAAAAGATAAGAAGGGATTTAGGCAGTGGGGCATGTCAGCAGCAAGTGGTTACCTGGAAACAAGAATAATTCATATCGGCTGGAGTGTTTCCTGTCAATTTTAAGCAAGCCCAGAGCAGATAGACGTTTGGAGCAGGTTGTAGTTTGTAGTCAGCAACTAAAGTTTGGTTGTGTCTTGTCAGCCGAGTGGAAGCCTGCTGAAGAAGACAGACTAGAACAACGGTTAAAATTTATGACCTTATCTGGAACCGTTAGGCCCGTAGCCTTAGTGATTGAGGGTGGGCGGTGGTGGGCGTGGGAGAGTTGTGGGAAAGCTCAGGCTGTATTGTTGTATCCATCTGGAATTTTTTGACCTCCGGGAAGTGCGTCCAAGTTTATGACTTCTTTTGAGCCTGTGAAGTCAGCATGAATCTCTAGTTTACAGAAGGACATAAGAGTTTTTAGATATTTAGATATTTAGTATTGAAATCCATATGGTGGAAAAATCAGGTGATGGGTATCTGTAAAGCAGCAGGAGTCGACTCATAACTAACTGGAAAAAATTACAGATTTAAGTTAAAACCATGTACATTTCCCTTCTGTCCCGAGAGCCAGGTATAGATTAGACACAGTGTTTTGGCCTGATGAGAAGCATCTTTAAGTTTATATTTAAAAGACAATCAAAGAAATCTAAACTCTTGGGTTTGAGACCCAAACAGTAAGGAGTTTTTTTTTTTATAAGCTTATCAGAATTATATCATAGAAAGGGAAAGAAATCTGGAATATTTTTTATTTTAAAACATTTATCAGGATATAAGTAGTTTTTATTTAGAACAGTCATTTCAAATTATATTTGAAACCTATTTATATTTTAATATGAAGTCTGTGACTAAGGCAAACCTGTTTGAATTTTTATTAACAGATCTGGTAGCTTTAGAAAAAGCAAGCCTTGATTTATTTATTTAACAACCTCGCTATAGCCTTGTGGAAGAATCAGGTTGTCTGATATTATTAAGCTGATAAAGTTAGCTTAGTTGTCAGTATTTTCAGAGATCTAAAAGGAATAACTATTACCTGAGTTAGTGATTAAAAATGACCAAGTCTTTTTTGCTATTATCTAGACAGCCCTCCCAAGGTCCTTCATGGTTACAGAGGGCAGAGGTCTCCAGGCAACACAAGTCTATTAGCCTCCAGAAGACCTAATAGACTTTCCTGTAGAATAGGAATTTGTAGGGGAACCAGACTATCTTTATCTAGGCAATTTGAGGTCCCAGTGTTCTGTTGTCTATAGTCTGGAGGAGGTCTTGGCAGCAGATGGGAAGAAGGCAGTTTCTGCTCAGTGGCTGGTATTGTCATTTTTGAAGTAAATTTCTGGGTAGAAATTCCTTTGTGTCAGTCCATCTTCTTTGGAGGAAACGAGAGTCCTGTCAGAAACTCATTTGTCTCTCTAAAGCTTTTTAATTGAACATTTTAAATGTCATATTCTGCAGATCTCAGCATTTGAGGACTGTCTGTCTATTAGGTATGTTTGTTTAGACAAACTTTGTTTCTAGCTGCTCTTTGAAGCTTAACTTGAGAACGTATATACAGAGGCTATGTAAGGCTTATCCCTGTAATTAATTATATTAGTATTTAGCATGAATAAACTAAAGAAATTGATCATCTATGAAATGACACTTGTTTCTTTAAACAGTTTTCAATAAGTTAGCAGCTCTTGTAATACATAGATTTTTATATTTTATTTCTGTCACACTTAGCCATAAAATAATGATTTTGAATCAAAGCTCCTTCATCATCAAAATAAAAGCTTTCAATCATAGGTAATGAACGGTTAAACAAACCAAAATAGCTATTCCCTGGGTAAAACCATGACAAGTTTGCATCAAGCTCTTAAGACTGTCTACTGAGAAAGAAAAGTGGTAAGACAAAGATCCCAGGGCAAAAATGAGAACAGGAGGAAAGGGAGCTTGGAGTTTAGGGCTGAGGGAAGCCAGAGGCCAGAATTACCCTCGACAAGTCATGGAGGGCTCTGCTAAATGCCCAAATCAGGAAAAGGACCCTCTTGGAGGACTAGGTACTTGTTATAGAATGTATGTATGTATATATAACTTATTAATTATTTATTTATTAAACATGTTGTTTATCTAAAGTTTTTAGAAGCTTGGTGTTGAACGTTTGGTAATGACCTAAGTATTTAGGTGTAAATAAGTCAGCTTTTGTTAGTCTGAATAAACTTTTATAATTTTAAACCGTTATCATCATATAAAATATATTGGAAATCAGAGTTGGATCATATACAATCTAAACATTATATGAAAGTTTATATCAATTTGAAACTTTTTTTCTTAATAGAAGGAAATATAATGAACAGAAAATTCATTAGGATTAATAAATGTTATATAATATGCATTTTTAATTTTTGTAATTGTCAGTCATGTGACATATTCATTTATGGAATTTTAGTTATAAGTTTAAAGCCAAATTTTATCATAAATTATATAGATTTTAAACCATACCCAATGAACAATCTATAAGTAAGTCCTGAGATAAGGGCTTACTGTATAATTTTAAGGCATCAATATCATTATTATTATTTATCCTTATTACATCAAACCCAATGACCAAGAGGTAAATTTTAAGTTTGGGAAGTACATAAGGGCTCCAGCCAGGATGTATTGAACATAGTCGACTCATACATTTTAGAAATAATCATTTAGCTATCAGATTCATTCATTTAAACCAGATAAAACTTTTCTTACTTTAGCTGACTTTTTAGGCAGGAGGTTTGTGTTGATCACTGCGGTTTCCCATTATGTAAGACCTAGAGAAGCTGCCATCCTCCGTGCCTGGCCTCTCAATTGCCTCTGCCTCCCTGGGAATTCGGAGCTAGGGACTGTGGTATCTGTGGGGGGAGGAGCAGCCACCCTCCCTGACTGACCGCACAGTTCCCAGGGACAGGAGCCAGCTTGGCTGCCTTGGGGAACACTGACTCCCTAGGCAGAGAAGGACAAAGAAGGCTGGCAAGAACTACCATTGTGCTCCTGAAATCCTTGAAATCATAGAAATGAGAACAAGACCTGAAAGAGGCTTAGAGGAACCTTGGCTCAGGATAAACGTTAATTTACTGACAATAGCCATAAAGAGACAACACTTGGCAATTACGCACAATAGAAGAGACATATCAAGGAAGAAAGCTGCTCACCGGGGACCTGGGAGTTCCTTTGGGCTGCAGATGAGCAACCCAATGGCCAGGAGAAGGTCCCCACCACTGACCCTTTTTGAGCTTCAGTTTATCTGGACAGCAGATACAGAAACCAGGAAAGAAATTTAACTGTTGGCCAAAAATTTAACCGTCAGCAGAACTGAGCTTGCCAGAGACTGGGCTGCCTCCAGAACCAGAATTTCATGAAGTCCCAGCATGGGTCACCAAAATGTTCGGTCCAAGGGCATGCAAAAAATGAGAGGCAGAATAACAAGTCTAAATCAGAAGTAAACTTTATTTTAAATAATAATAATAATAATAATAATAATAATAATAATAATAATAATAATAATAATAATACAATTCAACTCAGGGCACAATAGGCTTATCAGCTAACTGAGGCCACAGCCAGGGTTAGGATTCCATAACTGTGGCAAAGGGGTGGGTGTCAAGTCCCCTTTTATTGCAAACATAAGCATCTAGTAGGGAATGCAGGCTTGGGGTGACTAGATGTATCAGGCATGGAGAAAAGAATTTTTATAATTTCAAAGTTAAACTTTAAGAGACAAATTGTATTTTTAGGATTTACAATTTCTCATTAACAAGGTTTCAGAGGGTCCCAACTAACTGATATTTGCATATTCCTGCAGTCTTTCCTGACATATTTATTAGAGGTTAACTTTGGTCCAGGGCAGTTGTTGGCCATAAGGGGCAAGGAACCTAAAGTTAACCTTTGCTGTTGACAGAGGACCTGGCTGAAAAGCAACTGGCTGTTGTTAAGTTAACCTCTAGTAGCTGATTCTGTCAGCTCTCATTATTTTATATTTTTATATTCCTGGACCTTTCAATGCCTATACATAATGAAGAAAATCAGTATTGAACAAGCCTATAGCCAACATCAAAGGAGACGGAGATAAACTCAAATCAATTCCATTAAAACCTGCAACAAGACAAGGCTGTTCACTCTCTCCGCGTCTATTCAGTAGAGGACTTGAAGCCATAGCTAGAATAATATAAGATAACAAAAGGAGATCAAGGGAGTACAGATTGGAAAGGCCCAAGTCAAACATTCAACATTTGCAGACGATATGATAGTGTACATAAGTGACCCCCAAAATCCTACCAGAGAACTCCAGCTGACAAGCACCTTCAGTAATGTGACAGGACACAAGATTAATTAAAAAAAAAATTAGTTGCCCTCCTATATACAAATGATAAAAAGGATGTGAAAGAAATCAGAGAAATATCACCCTTTATAATAGCAACTAATATTATAAAGTATATTGGGGAACCTCTTACCAATGAGTGACAGACCTCTGTGACCAGAACTTCCCACTCCCACACACACAACCACACACACAACCACACACTCACACACATACACATGTAGCTGTAAGGTAAACAAGGAAACAAAGGGGCCGAGGGTTACAAACAGAGGAGAGAGGGGGGATATGGGAGGACTTGGAGGAAGGGAATGGGAGAGGGAGATGGTATAATATAATCTCAAAATTAAAGAGAATATAGCTTGAAAAATAGCCAGTGAACTGATGAATTATCTAAGAATGTTTGTACACAGTTTAAAAAGTTAATGTTTAATGCCCTTGGCAACAGGAGAAATTGTAAGGATCCCCAGCACATAGCAGCCACATAGCCATGTGGGAAACCCAACAGGGCACCTGATGAGGTAAGAATTCCTGGCATGTAGTGGCCATATGGTAAATCCAACATGGCTGGCTCCAGCAGATCACTCTTGTATAGATGGCATGACCCTAGGCGTGGCTATGTAAATCTATGCTCACCTGCTCTCTTAAAAGGAGAAGCCACTTAAAAGTCTGTCTCTCTTTCTCTTCTACTTCTCTCCCTCCAACCTGCTCATCAACTCCCCTGAATAAACTCTAGTGTGTCATTTGGGGTGTGTGTCTGATCTCACTCGTGAAATCAACAGAAATGAAAATTCATCCTGCTCTCAGAGTCAGAGTGCCAGGAAATCAAAGCTCATGTTTAGTGACAGCCCGAGGAAAGTCAGAGGCCACGGGAGACACTGGGTATCCAGTGTGCAGGAGCCTCTCAGGAAACAAAATTACAACTGAAACACAGCTACACCCCTGCTGAGATGTCAGGAGAGCTAAGTCAACATAGCTGATCATTCTTACACCTGTGTTCACTGCTCTACCATCACCACAGCTAACATGTGACCAGACCAACCTAGACATTGACTAAATGATGAATCAATAAAGGCAACACAAAATTATTCAATATGTTTTCCTTCGGACATGAAGAAAATGGCATCATCAATTCATTTGTAGGGACAACAGAAATGGAGACTTTTATATTCAGCAAATGAACTCGGGGTATTAACGACAAATAGCATGTGCATTATGATTGTGATATGTTGAATGTGGTTTTTGAGGTCCCCAAAACCTAGAGAGGGAACTGTCCAGTCCTAAATACACACCGGCCTTATCATTCATACTGACTCATGGGCTGGCACCCTGGGCTTTGTGGAAGGCAGTTAGGAAGCAGCACAGAGCCAGCACCATGCTGAGGTGATGCAGTGTACCCTAGGTGAGTGCAGGCAGCAGACCAGGGTCTCTGCTCCTGCTTCCTTTGCTATGGGCACAGAGCTCTGTACTTTAGAATTGACACTTTGCCTTTCACCATTGAGGCCTGCACTGCCTGTGGACTTATCCTTAGTCTGCTCCTTAGCCAGAAGCCTGCTAAGTCTTGGCAGGCTAGAGACAGTCAATAAAAATTAAAGAGTTCAGATTTTAAAATGAGTAAGGATGAGTATTTCTGAGGATATGAGGGTAGAAACGGCATGGGGTTTGAGAGCAATGATGTAATTCTATTATTGTCTTAAAAGAATGACAACAAAATCAAAGAAACAAAGGAATATAAAGCCTAGAGAAAGGACGCCCCGGGTTACCAGAACAAAGCTGTGAGAATGTTTTAGGGTCATGATTCAGCAGAATCCAGGGCCTGCGTCCCTTCCTTGTATAAGCTCCTGTTGGAGTGTTACAGTCTTTGTTGAAAGGACTGTGCTGTCCAGGGCCCCTAAGAGCTATTTACAAAGTAGGTCAGTGATGCAGGAACAGAGAAGCCTGTGGCTCCACCCTCTCTTTCCTAGGACTCTGCTAATCCCTCTCATGAAGCCTCTTCTTGTCCACAGAGTAGACCTGTAAACAAGTTTAACTAGCAAGCAAGTCAGGCATCTCAGGAAGAAACATGGCTCTGGAGACTAACCAGACCCCACACCAAAGCTGTATTGTACAGAATGTGGCTCATCTGAGATGTCTAAGACTCATGGAATGTTCTCTGTTTTGTATAACTGACAGTCTTCAGAAACAACAGATCTTGGGGAGGATGAACCCACTGGGGACAGTCTGTGTGTGCACAATCCTACCTCAGATGCCACATCTGTATGGAGAGCATCTGTGAGCCTAAGACTGTGAAGGGGCTGCAGACAGCACATCTGAAACAGCAAACAGTGTGCATGTGTCTGTGACTTTCTTACTCTAAACTCAGCCTGAGACAGACAGGAGCCTCTTCAGAGAGGATGGAATAACCAGAAGGAGAGAGATCTTAGAGCAACTTGTCATTCAGCGTGACCACCTGTGTCTCAGCCTAGGGCTTCTCAGCTTTAGGAAAAGTATTGGAGCCTCATGAATATAAGAAGGTGGTCTACAGGGAGGGTTTGACTGGACAGAAGAAAATCACTGTGTGGACTTCAGCTGGGCATATAATTACAAAGCAGATGCAGCAAGAATCAGAAAAGAGGATGCCTGTGTGACCGAATAACACAGAGAATATAAATTAGTGCATGTGGAGAGTTCTGAAGCTTGTTTCTATTTTAATATATCACAGTCAAAGGTAAAAAGGAAGCTTCGTGCCCATTTTCTTTTGAGTTTTCCTAAGTTTTCCTGTGCACTTGTCAGACAGATAACTGATATGTAATAATGTTCATATATTTGTTAGAGGAAGAATTGAATAGATAAAGCCCTATAGAAAGGGTATACCTTCCCCTCAGTTCAGGTAGATTGCTAGTGACCATATCAGAGGAGCAGCAGATGGTGATTGACCTCAGAGACTGAACACCAGAAAACGAAACTCTGATGGGCAAATCTCAGATAGGCAAGGCCCTGAGAGCCTTGGCTCCACAATGTCTCTTGCTATTGCTGTGTCTTTAAATGTTTATTGTTGCCATCTTTATCTGGTCCCTGGCATGATATGATTGGATGTGGGGAGATCCCCACTGCCTGTAATGTAATGTGTACTCTGCATTTAATTTTTTGCATTTATTTTATACAACAACAATTTTGCTTTCCCACATCTCCCTCTTCCCAACTCTACCATCCTCCCACCTCCCCCTCAACTCCTCAGAATGGATAAGAACTCTCAGGAGATTCAACAAAGCATGGCATATCCAGTTGAGACAGGACCAAGCTCCTTCCCTCTGCATCAAAGTTGACCTAAACATCACACCATCCAAAAAGCCAGCAGGAAGGCATAAATTTATCATTACAAAACTATTTCAGAAAAAGAGCAAACAAAGTGTTTATACTCTTATTCACTTTAATCATTCACTTGAAATATAGAATGACACCACACTGAAATTTTTATATTGTTCATAATATTTTGCCGGGGCATATAAGCCATAAGGGAAGAGACAGATAATTAGAAGTTAAACATCAAGAGAGTTAGGAAAACATCAAGAATGGGAAAATTAAAAGGTAAAATCGAGAGAGTTATAAGGGAAACATCAAGAGAGGACAAAGCGGGTACTTCCAAACAGAGATGAGAAAGGTAAGGAAGGAGGAAACCATCAAAAGAGTGTGGGATGAAAAAAACCATAGTATAAACTCTGTGGGTTCATTTTGAGCCCTGTGCTGCTGGGGGTTGATTTCCTAGACAACATTAGTGGATGCAAGACGGCATAGCAAATTGAAGCATACAGATAGTAAGAGCAAAGCTCAGTTCCACATCACAAAGTGAAAGAAATCTCTGCATCTTTGCAGTGTGCTCGAGGTCTGGGACGTAGTCACGGTATACGCTTTGCTTAGGGTTCTGTACTGTGCTCAAACCTAAATGACACTGAGAAAAGACTTGGAGGGCTGCTCTCTTAGGCAAACTTTGCCAGAACTGTACCATGGCTCTTGGCAGGAGAAGCAGCAGTTGGTGAGTATCTAAGCCAGGTTAAGTTCATCTTCTCCTAGCGACTTCTGTAGAGCTGGATTTGTAGATAGACAGTGATTAAATATGGTTTCCTCATGTAGTGATTTGAAGTCTGTCTGGGTCTAGTTGTCTGTCTGTAGATGCACAGATTCCATGTTCTCCTGGAGTCTGTATGTCTGTCCAGGCCCTTCTGTGTCTCTGAGTCTTTGTTGAGAAGTTCAGTGCTTTTCTATCATGTCTGCCTTTATGTGTTACCTGACCTTTTTGCTTTGCATCTTTTAATATCTTCCCTTATTCTGTATGTTTAGTGTTTTAACTATTATGTGACTTGGAGGTTTTATTTTCTTGCCCTGTGTTTTGGTGTTTTATATGCTTCTTGCATCTTAATAGGCACCTCCTTCTTGTGGTTATAGAAATTTTCTTCGTTTTTATTGAAAACCTTTTCTGTGCTTTTGACTTGGGTTTCTCCTCTTTCTTCTGTTCTTATTACTCATAGATTTAGGGTTTTTTTTTTTATATATAGATTCTCACATTCCTGGAAGATTTTTGCCTGGATGTTTTCAGATTAAGCATTTTCTTTGACTTATGTGTCTTCTACCTCGTTTTCACTGTCTGATATTCTCTCTTTAATGTCTGGCCCTCTGTTGTTGGGACTTACCTTGGAGAGTATGGTTTTGCTTCCTAAATTTTTTATTTCCTGTTTTATCTCAGGAAAACTATTTGAGTTTTCCTTAGAGCTTCTGTTTTTACTTTTATGTCTTACACTATTCTTTCTTAATAATTAAATTTACTTGTTTTTTATTGTTGGTGTTTGTCTTCTATATATGTTTTCAAAGCCTTCACTAAGGGATTTGTTCATATTCTTTTTAAAGATCTTATACATATTAACTATTTTAAAATCCTTTTTTAATGCTTCAGCTTTGATGCATATTACCTTGTGTGTTAATGACTGTGTTTTTGAGCTAGTGTCTATCCATCTGTGTCTGTGATTCTAGCTGTTGATGTCTAGTCTTATCTTTGCTGAGCGAGTGTTCTGTTTCTTGTTTTTTGTTTCTCTATAGCTCAGCTCAGATCTGGTGTGACCACTGATTCCCAGGCCAGCAAGACAAAGGAGGTTTTCAGTTGAAAGTCCACTTGGTTTTGGAGACTGACATGAGGGAAGGAAGCTGGGTCCACGCAGAGGTTTGTGGTGTCCTGGAGACATGAAGTAGAAAGGGAAGATGGGATTTTAAAATTTACATTCTAAGATACATTTATTAGGACACTGAAAGGTGCCATCACAGCTGGGTTTGCCAAGAACAAGACAAGAGCATCACGTCATTAACAGAGTCCTGAGATAATCTTTAAAACGTGCTGTGCTGGTCTCTATCACTCTTTCCCCCAAAATCGTAGCACAGAACTGCACTAAGACTGTTGTGTTTATAAGAAGAAATTAAAACTCTATTTTTTTTAATGTCCAATGAATTCATTATATAACACATCTGAAATTTAAGTTGCAAAAGTTTTTTAAATGACAGTTTTAAAGATATTTAAATTTATAAGGCCACGACCAGCTTGCCACCTCATTTAAAAGTATAAAATTCATACGAGCTTTGAAGCTGACCAGTAATCAGAACCATCTGTCTGTTATTCTTGGGCATGTGTTTGTTACACTATTCACAGCCTTCATTAAAAGAGCTGTTATTACCAAAATTAAAAGGTCGTGCTCCAGTTGTGACAATGAAGATATTTTCCTTATTTTTGCCAAATGCTTGACCAGATTGGCACAAGTCTATGAGCCTGAAAGTTCCAAGTAAATTCACAAATTCTAACTCGTCTCAGCAAATATTCACTAGTTTGGCAGATACACTCAAGCATCAGTTGATTCTGCAACCTACTCTGGACAGCAAGTTTAGACAACTACATGCATCTGATAAATGCCTCATTGCTGAAATCCCTTCCTGGCCTTTGACTAGTCTTTTGAGCCCTGATTTCAATGATGCATTTCAGCTTGAAGAAGCTATAGAACACACCATTCCTGCTCCTGAGACAGGTTAATAGGCTAAGTCAAAAAATAACCCTCCCTGAGCCAAGGTTGCTAATTAGAAGATTTATTAACTAAAATGGTTCTACAGTAAGATCTTTATACAGGAACAAGGAGGTATTATATGGCCTTATGTAATTATTATTTCTATATAAGTCATTCAGGATTATAATCTGTCTGTGCTCAAAGATCAGTTCAGAACTACATGGTCTTAAAAATGACAGCAGATGCAAAAATTGTTGCCAATGCTTTAAAAATGTCTTCTTACTTAATATTTAGTCAGGTTAGAGAATATATATTCAGCTTCCTTGTCTTTGAAACTTTAGAAGCTGTAGATAACAAACTTTATGTGATAATAGAAATTTAAAAGGATCTTTCAGCTGAAGAAAATCTAAATTAGATATTTACATCTCTGTCTTTGCCAAATGTTCAACACCAAGATTCTAGAGAATTTAAATATAAAAAAGCTGCTGACACATTGAAGACTTTCAGGGAACACAGGTCAATAGTCAGTCATTCATACTTAATTGAGAGACAGTTCTCAAATGTTCAGAGATCTGCAGAATATGGCATTTAAAATTTTCATGATAGATAGACATGCTAGCTCCTGGTAGAGCATCTTGTATCTCAACCAGAAGATTTAATGGGCACAGAAGAACCTCCGCCTGAAGATTGCTCCAGAATGGCAACACCAGCCCCTTTTCAAAAGTTGCCTTTCACCTCTACCTCTACATTGCCAAGGCCATATTTAGATGGTGGACAACAGGACTCTAGGACTCCGTCGCCTCATTCTTGCCTAACCAAGGTGGCTGATTCTCTGCATAAGTTTCTATCCCAACAACCGTCAGATCTTCTGAGGCCTGGCAGTGGAAGACTGATGTTGCCCTGAGCTCTTTGCCTTTAATAACCACGGAGGGACAGATGCTCAGGAGGCCAGAGGATAAATCTCTGTCACTTTCAATTGCTAACTCATGTATAATTTATTCTTCTCAGACCCTTGATGTCATTTGACAATTAGACTTTGCCTCAGCTGCCTTCTCAGATCTCTATATAAAAGATACAGTTGTCATTCTCTTAGAGCTAATACTAAGTCTAGACACAGTTCACCTTGCTACCAGACTAAAAAGAAATAAACTCACTTTACAATCACTGCTCTCAGCATTTTGGTTATAGATTTAGATATATGTATGTTTCATTGGGCTAAAACCAACCCTGGAAAAAATGTTCATACCTTTTTACCCAAAGCCATAGCTTTTGCTATGACATACAAAACTGTAAATCTCTTCCAGCTCTTTAACAGACATTTTCAGGTTTCTGCACAGGCCCAACCCTCCTTCCGGACAACAGGGAAACAGCAGATGTCATGGTTCAACACTCCTAGAGCATGATCCTAAGATTTCACTGTAAGTACCACCCCTCCAGACTCAAGTAGGCACCTACTCAGCAATTGGAACCTGTTTTCCCAGGATGTCCCAGGGAAAGGCATATCTACTTGTGTGTCTCTTTCATTCACCTTTGCCTTTTCTGTACAATCAGGATACTTTTTCCATTTCATTCCTTCAGGCAGTTATCACTCTTTCCATTCCTATTCCTGTTCATAGGGTTCAAGTTAATAATCTACTTTTTCTCCGAGCAACCTGATTTCTCATATTCCTGAAGGAACAGATGCCTGAGGTCTCCAGGATGACAGCTTAACTGAATACCTTTTCACTCCTGCCTCCCACTGTGTGTGACCATTATCCTCTTACAATCTCCATACTTTGTCCTAAATCATCAGGAAACAGTGTGAAGATCGCAAAATTCTGTGCCCTCATCCCCCCACCTGCTATCAATAACTCAATCAAAAAGAGAGTGTTAGTGTTCTGACCCACTTCCTAGAGTCCTAGCCAACAAGCCATAACCTGGCGTGCTCACCATGCTGACATTAAACAGTCTTTAAGACTCCGCTCTTTTACCTCTCTTATTTCTTCTCTTCCCTCCCTGCAAGAGTCCCTCACCCCTTCTCTCTCTCTTCCTCTGACACCCTCTCTCTTTCTTTCTACGTCTTTCCTCTTCTAATTCTTATTCTAATAATGTCTCCGTGTGATTGCAGCCTGAGTTTCTCTTTTTGCAGCCCACACTCATGCTGACCACTTCACCACCCAACTGCTTGTGGCCGTATCCACCAGGTACTCTTGATATCACAACACAATCCAGGCTCCAATCCAGGCAGGGACCCTCTACTCAACTACAGGCCACTCCAGTCAGAAGACAAGAGAGGAAACAGAAACCAAGAAGAAAACACCGAAACAACAAAGACAAACCTCTAAATGAGCACCTAGAACTATACTCATGCCAAATATAGGTGCCTACAGATATTTATTAGTGTAAAATACTATCAACAAAATCTAGGGCAATATGTGATCATTAGAGCCCAGCCGCTATAGTAAGCCCTGAATATTCTTACATAAGTGAAGCTCAAGAAAATGACCTTAAAGAGGAAATGAAAAATCCCTTAAAGAAATTGAAGAAAATATAACAAAAAATTGTAGAAAATCAATAAAGCCTTTAAATAATGTCAAAAAACACCAAGAAAAATCACACAAACAGGTGAAGAAAACAATTAAAACTGTTCAAGACCTAAAAATAAAAATAGAAACAATAAAGAAAACACGAACTGAGAGAATTCTGGAAATGTGAAGTCAGCATAAGCAAACAGGAAGTACAGATTCACGCATCACAAATAGAAGATGAGGGACGGAAGGGAAAATCTCAGGCATTGAAAACACAATAAGATAGAAGAAATAGGCCAGCTAAAGAAAATACTAAATCTAGAAAATTTCTGACACAAAACATTTAAGAACTTTAGGCCACTGTGAAAAGATCAGATATAAGAATAATATAAATAGAAGAAGGAAAAGGTTCCCAGCTCAAAAGCCCAGAAAATGTTTTTAACAAAATCATAGAAGAAAAATTTTCTAACCTAGAGAAAGACATGTCTCTAAAGATACAAGAAGCTTACAGAACACCAAATAGGTGTGGCCAGAAAGAAAGTTTCCTTGTCACAAAATAATCAAAACTCTAAACATAGAGAACAAAAAATGAATATTAAAAAGCAGCAAGGGGAAAAGCCATGCCACATATAAAGGCAGACTTATTATAATTACATCTGACTTCTTAATGCATACTCTAAAAGCCAGTGGGCCTGGACAGATGTGCTGCAGGCTCTAGAGACCTGAGATGCCATACTCAGTAAAACTTTTAATCATCACAAATGGAGAAAACAAGATATCCTATGATAATATCAAATTTAAATAGTATCCATAAATCTAGCCTTTCAGAAGGTACTAGAAGGAAAAATCCAACCCAGGAAGGTTAACTGTACCACAAACACATAAGCAATAAATGACCTCACACCAGCAAACCCAAAAATGGAAACACAAACACACACACCACCACTCCACCACCAACTATGAAAAAAATACAGAAATTAACAATTATTGTTTATTGATATCTCTCAATGTAAATTCTACTATCCCCAATAAAAATATAGACTAACAGAATGGACTCAAAAACAAGGTCCATCCTTCTGTATACAAGAAATGCATCTCAACATCAAAGATAGATATTACTTCAGAGTAAAGTGTTGTAAAAAGATTTTCTAAGCAAATGGACCCAAGAAGCAAGCTTGTGTAGCTGTTCTAATATATAATAAAATAAACTCCAAACCAAAATTAATCAAAAGACACACATAAGCAGATTTTATACTCATCAAAGAAAAATCCACTAGTACCCCATCTCAATTCTCAATATCTATGCCCTGAATGCAAAGACACCTACATTTGTAAAAGAAGCATTACTAAAGCTTAACTCACACATCGATTGTGGAAGACTTCAGTACCCCAACTAGACATAAGCTAAACAGAGGTATAATGAAGTTTACAGACATTGTGAACCAAACAGACCTAACAGATATCTATAGAAGAATTCTTTAAAACACAAAAGAATATACTTTCGTCCCAGTACCTCACACAACTTTTTTCCCAAATTTAACCACATACTAGGTCACAAAGCAAGTCTCAGCAGATACAAGAAAATTGAAATAAGCCCTTGTATCCCATCAGACCACCATGAATTAAAGCTGGATTTCTACAACGACAAGAAAAACAGAAAGTCTACAAACTTTTGAAAACTGAACAATTTTTATACAGAATGTGTGGTAGGATTCAGGTGTCAGCTGATAAGGTCTGAAGACGCTTATCCAGGGTCCTGGGCTCCTGAAGAGAGAGTGGCCAACCCCATTCATACGGGGCTGCTGAGATCTTGGGAGCCCTGTTTCCTGGTTCTTGACTGCTGGAGAGACTGGTTCAGCATCCACTGCGTGGATAATCCAGTCTATCGGGCACCTATATAAGCTGTTACCTGTATTGTAAGTGTTGGCTTATATTTTAATAAATATTAATCTTAAATTAATATATTTTTTAAAAATTTCCAAATGAAACCCCAAGATCCCAGAAGCCTCTTATGAATGGGGTTGGCCATTTTTTTCTTTAGGAGCCTGGGACCTTGGATAAGAGTCTATCGACATTATCAGTTGACACCTAAATCTCACTACAGGAATGAGTTCTGGGTCAAGGCAGAAATAAGGAAATAGAAGACTCTTAAAAACTCAGTGAAATTAATGCACCACATATTCAAACTTATGGGACACCAGGAATGCCATGCTAAGAGGAAAGTTCATAGCACCACGTGCCTTCATAAAAAATTAAAGAACTCTTCTAATAGCAACTCAAAGCACATCCACACAAATGCTTTAGAACAAAAGAAGGAAGAGCACCCAAGAGGAATATGAAGTAGAAAATAATCAAACTGAGGGACAAAATCAATACAATAGCAACAAAGAGAACAATGCAAAGAATCACTGAAAAGAAATGCTGGTTCTTTAAGAAAATTAACAAGACAGATAAACTCTTATCCAAGATAGAATTTAAAAATTAAAAAATCCAAAATGAAAGGGGACATAACAACAGATACCAAGGAAATCTAAATGATCATTAGACCATAATTTAAAAATATATACTTAGCAAAGTTGTAAAATTTTTAAAAATTGGACAAATTTCTTGATAGATACCACTTACAAAAGTTAAGTCAAGATCATATAAATAATATAATGTCTCCCAATCAAAAAAAAGTGCAGGGCTAGACAATTTTAGCCCAGAAATCTACCAGACTTAGAAAACAGACCTACTGCCAATACTCATCAAACAATTTCACAAAATAGGAACAGAAGGAACATTGTGAAATTCCTTTTCTGGGGTCACAGTCACCCTGACATTAAACACAAGAACATTAAAAAAATGAGATTACAGACTAATTTCCCTATGAACATAGATCCAAAAATAATAAAATATTTGCAAACTGAATCCAAGACAAGTAAAAAAATTTTTCCATCAGGCTTTTTTCCAGAGATTCTGGGATGGTTCAAAATATAAAAATTTGTCAATTTAATCCACCACATAAACAAGAAAAAACCCACCACTTTATTATTTCATTAAGAAAATGCCTTTGACCAAATTGAACACCCCTTTATCATAAAAGTCTTAGAGATACCAGGGATACAGGTACTTAAACATAATAAAGGAAATATTCAGCAAGCCTATAGTCAACATCAAATTAAATGGCTAGAAACACAAATCAATTCCAGTAAAATCAGGAACAAGTCTAAGCTGCCCAATCTCTTCATATGTATTAAATATAATATGTGTAGTTCTAGCTAAAACCATATGACAACCAAAGGAAATCGAGATACAAGCATGAAAGAAAAAAGTCAGTATATCATTATTCACAGTAGGTATGATAGTATACATAAGTGACCCCATGAATTCTACCAAGGAACTTTTATAACTGATAAACATTTTCAGTCACGAGGCAGATTGATTCCTAGGTTTCTGAGAAACTGCTATATTGCTTTCCAAAGTGGATGAACAAGTTTACACTTCCACCAACATGGGAGGAGTGTTCTTCTCAGACCGTATTCTCTCCAGCATAGGCTTTTATCAGGGTTTTTGATCTTAGACACTGTGAAAGGTATAAGATGGAATCTCAGAGTTGTTTAATGTGCATTTCTATGATGACTATGAGTTGACAATTCTTAATGTGTCTTTCAGCCATTTGAAATTCTTCTGTTTGGCATCTCTGCAATCTATCTCATGATCCTGCATTATCACTCTTGGGCATATACCCAAAAGATGCACATTTATGCCACAAGGACATTTGCTCAACTGTGCTCATAGCACCATTATTTGTAATGGCCAGAACCTGAAAACAACCTAGATGCTCCTCAATGGAAGAATGGGGAAAAAAACATGGTACCTTCACACAATAGAGTATTACTCAGCAGAAAAAAATGACATTTTGAAATTCATAGGCAAATGGGTGGAACTATAAAACACAAACAAACAAACAAACAAACAAACAAACAAACAAACAAACACACCATCCTGAGTAAGTAACCCAGACCCAGAAAGACAAGCACAGTATGTACACACGTGTAGGTGGGTGTTAGATGTAAAGCAAAGGATAACGAGGCTCAGTCCACAACTCCAAAGAAGGTAGTTAAGAGGAAGACTGTCAGAAAGACATCGATGGATCCCCCTGAGAAGGGGAAATAAATAAGATCTCCAAGTAAGTTGGAAGGATGGGAGGGGGAGGTGGGAAGAGAACACAAGAGGAAGGGTTGGATGAGCTGGGGGAGGCATTGAGAAGAAAAGCAAAGAAATAGACATCTTGATAGAGGAAGCCATTGTGGGATTAGGGAGAAACCTGGTGCTAGGAAAACTCCCAGGAATAGCCAAGGATGACCTCAGCTAAGACTGGAGAGGGTTCCTAAACTAGCCTGACACTACAATCAAATTGATGACCATCCTAATTGTCATCGTAGAACCTTCATCCAGCAACTGATGGAAGCAGATGCAGATCCATATCTAAGCACAGGACAGAGCTCCCAGTCCAGTGGAAGAGGGGGAGGAGGGATTATATAAGCATCAAGATTTTAATGAAGAAACCCACAGAGACAGCTGACTGGAGCTATTGGGAGCTCACTGTCTCTGGATTGACAGCTGAGGAATCTGCATGGGACTGAACTAAGACCCCTGAGTGTGCAAGACAGTTGTGTGGCTTGAGCAGTTTGTACGGCCTCTGGCAGTGGGAGCAGCATTTATCCCTAGCACATAAACTGGCTTTTTGGAGCCCATTTCCTGTAGAGGAATGTTTTGCTCAGTCTTGATACAAGGGGTGAGGGGCTTGATCCTACCTCAACTTGATATGCCATGTAAGACTTATGGAAGTCTTACTCTCTCTGAGGAGTGGATGGGAGTATGGTGTGGGGGAAGTTCGGGGGTGGGAGGGAGAAGGGAAGGGAGGAAGAACTGTGGTTGGTGTGTAAAATTAAAAAAGTTTTATTTATATTTTACTATTTTAATATTTTTAAATCATTAACAACATTCCTTTTATATACCTTTCACTGTTTCCCTTCCTTCACCTTCTCCAGTTCCCTCCCACCTTTCCCACCTCCTTCCTCCCCACGCCAGAAAGACAAACACAGTATGTACTTACTCATAAACGGGCAGTAAACACATAGCGAATAACAAACAAGCTAGATTCCACAGCATGAGAAAAGATGGGAAGAGAGGAGGATTATAAGAGGGATACATGTGGATTGCCCCAGGAAAGGGAAGTTGGTAAGACTACCTGGGTAAACTGGTCGGGATTTGTAGAAAGGAAAAGAGGGGGTTAGGAAATGAAGGTTCCAGAAGGCCAAGTTCAGGGAGGGATGGAGAGGTAAGCAATTAAAGAGGTATCCTGACAAAGGGAACCATCATGTGCTTAGGGAGAAACCTGGTGCTAGGAAAATCCACAGGAACCCACAAGGAGTTCCCAGCTAAGTCTTCTAGCAATGCTGCAGAAAACAATATTTTTCAATAAAATAAAATAAAAATCTTCATAAAGGTGTCTGAATACAAGGTTAATTCAAAAAAAATTAGTAGCCCTTCCATATTCAAACAATAAAGGGGCTGAAAGAATTGGGAAAAATATCCTTCATAATAACCACAAATAATATAAAATTTTGTGGTATAATTCTACCAAGCAAGTAAAAGATCTGTATGACTAAAAACTTCACAGAAACACACACATACTCACACATGCACACATGTAGATATAACAATAAACCATAAAAAACCTTAGAGAAAGGAAGAGAAGGAGAAAAATGAGATTATACTAATCTCAAAAATTAAAAATATATTGCTTTAAAAATAGCCAGTGAACTGAAGAATTATCTAAGAAGGTTTGTACACAGTTTAAAAAGTTAAAGTTCAATGCCCTTAGCCACAGGGGAAATGAAAATTCATCCTGTTATTAGAGTCTCTCCACAGAGTCAGAGTGTCAGGGAATCAAGCTCATGTGTAGTGACAGCCCGAGGAAAGTCAGAGGCCACTGCTGATGGGATGTAGACACTGGAGACACTGGGAATCCAGTG
Source organism: Phyllotis vaccarum (assembly GCA_033318265.1). Lineage (NCBI taxonomy): Eukaryota > Metazoa > Chordata > Mammalia > Rodentia > Cricetidae > Phyllotis > Phyllotis vaccarum. The sequence goes on from JARWLC010000011.1 coordinate 64,906,089, forward strand.
TGCAGGAGTCTCTCAGGAAACAAAATTATAACTGAAACACAGCTGAGATGCCATGAGATCTAAGTCCACATAGCTGATCATTCATACATCTGTGTTCACTTGCTGCACCATTCACAACAGCTGAAACGTGATCAGCCTAGACATCCAGCAAATGAATGAATAAAGGAAACGCAATGTGTTTATTCAATCTGCTGTCCTTTAGACATAAATAAGATTGACATCAAGATGTCTGTAGGAAACATGGAAATGGAGATCACTATGTTCAGCAAATGAAATCAGGGAATTAGAGATAAGTAACATGGGTGTTAGGATGTGTTGAACCTGGATTTAGGTATGTGGTAGGTAGGCCATGAAACACTGAAAAATAAGAAAAGCGTCATCAGTTTAGGAGAACTAAAAAGGGGTTTGTTTATAGTGAATACATTTACCCTAAGGCTAAAAAAAATAAGAACCAGCTATCAATAAGCCTGAATCATAGGCTAAGCAGAATATAAGTAACATAAGCTTCTGAGTCATTTATTGGGGTGGGGGTGCTGCGGAGGGTCCAGAGTACAGGGATGGGCTGGGCCAGAAACCTCTTATTAAAATTGTAGTTAGTTTTCTATTTAGGTTTAGAGCAAAAGGGGATGATGTAGTGAAGAGAAGGTGCTATTACACCTTGACCTCCTCCTGATCTCTTTATTCCAGTACATCTTGGAATCACCTTTGGCCTCAGGATACCAGAATTTGGGGCATGGCCAGAAGAGCCAGTTTAGGATCCAGGCACACATTCGATGGCTCTTTCTCTCCAGTCCTTAGATGGAGGACCTGATCTTCAAAGTAAAGCCTCTAGTAACCTGTCAGCATTCCCAGGAAGTGCATGACTGCATTATCCCTCGTGTATCAGTAAGTGCTCTCCTTGAAAACTTTAATAGATAAATAATCCTTATTATCAGTACCACATAATTAATAACTCCACAATAATGAGAGAATCATGTACTCTTTTCCCCAAGACCACTATACCACAGCCTAGAAAATCATTCCAAAGCCAGCTATGCCTTCAAGTAGAAGGTTAAAGACATACATTCTTACTGAAAAAAAAAATCATAATACTTTGTTTAGAGTCAAACTTTTATTTTAAGATATTGTGGTAAAATTGTTAATGTATTATTAGTATGTATATGCCTGGCTGTTCACATCACAGCGTTAGTAGTGAATGAATTCAGCATTTCATTCTACACAGCACGTGCAGGACAGTGTGATGGAGAGGACCCCACTGCTCCTTCTTTCCCCTGGTCCGTTCTCAGCATCATGCAGCTCACACAATGGGCAGAAGGCTCTTGAGGCAATGGCAGAGTGATTGGTTTGCTCCTAGACTGTGTTATTGTTGCCAATCATGCTCCTCCTGTTATTCCAGCTGGAAGAAAAGCCCATATCACACTGAGTAGAGAGTCTGCAGTACAGTGTCTTTGTCACAGCACCTTCCCAGTACCTTCCCTGGAGTCTTTTCCCTCTATGATCCCATGTTCAATGCCCAACTATGGGACCCCAATCAAGAAGAAAAGGTTGTCATGGACAACCCAATATACACTCTCTGCACTTCATAGTCAAACAGGGAACTGCCAGATGTCCACAGCTGACATCAGTGAGGACTTCCGTTCTTACTTGGCTTCCAGTGGGTGTTTGACGGTAGGGATGAGACACTGTCATACCTGATCTACCACAGGTGTCGCGTGGCTGTTCTCTTCTACTTCCTCAGATTTGAGAGTCTTCATATATTCTCTAGAATAAAAGCTTCTACAGCAAAATGCCCTGTATTCCTCATCCGTCTTCATGGAAAAGAAAGCAAAAACATTGAAAACAAGAGACTGCATTTAAAGAGCTGACTTGATTTAATAATTTAAAGTTTTAATTAATAATTCATTATTATAATTAATAATTATATCTCAGAATTAATAATCCATATCTCACTCACCATGTCACTAAAATCATTCAGGCCCAGAGAGAAGCTGGTCTTGCCCTGCTCATAGTCTGCATTGTGCTTATCAATATATTTCTTATTCTTCTCCCACACTGCTCTTCTGTGTAGTTCTTCATCCTGGAAATGAGTACGACAGTGTTTTCTTCTTTCTAACTCCGCACACCCACTGACCAAATGGAGTGTAGTAACAGGTAAAGAGGAACCCTGGAGAGGGATCTTTGGGTTCTAATGCTAGCCATTCTCAACACCAGAGGATTAGCAAAGCTGGCCACCTGCATGTCTCAAGCAAGTCCTTAGTGATAACTAACTTCTGTGGCCATGTTTATGCCTCTAGACTCCCAACAGCAAGGGCCATTCTTTCTGAAATTCCTCTGGACTGTGTCCATGTTACCAACCGGGCTGTAGGTTCTTTCAAATTCCAACTTCCATTTCTCCCATTCAGCATCCAAACTGGGATCAGATAATGGAGCAGCTGATGCCATACTGAAGTAGTAAGACAGCACTAATGACACCCCCAAAACCTAGAGAAGAAAGAATTGTCCAAACCTAAATGGTCAGCCCTGAAAACATACACACAAGCCATATTATGCTGCTGATTCATGCGTTGGCACCCAGGGCTGTGTGAAAGGCAGTTAGGAAGTAGCACAGAGCCAGCACCATGCTGACGTGAGGCAGTATAAGTTAGGCAAGCATGGGCTGTAGAGCTGGCAGCAAACTGAGGCCTCTGCCCCTGCTTCCCTCGGCCTGGGTCTTTGCTATGGGCCCAGACTACAGTCAGCCAATCAGAAAAAGGCAGATTCTGCAAACTCTCTCCACCCCCACGTTTCTTTGTAATTGTAATTGTAGTAACAATTAATGAGAAAAAGAGGCCAGATTTAAAGTGAATCAGGAAAGTCATTTCTGAGTATGAGGGAGGAAATGAGGTGCGTGCTGGAGGGGAGAGCAAGGATGTAATTCTATTATTGTTTTAAAACAACAAAGAAAATAGAAAACCAAAGAAAGAAACAAGCAAGAAAACAGAAAAATAAAGAGAAGGCCATCCTTACCAGAGCAAAGCTGTGAGGATGCTTTGGGAGCATGATCCAGGGTCTTGGTTCCTTCCTTGTCTCAGCTCCTGTTGGGAATGCTGTCCTTTCTCTTGAAAGGACAGTGCCTTTCAGGGCTTCCTAAGAGCTGTTTATAAAGTTGGCCAGTGATGCAGGAACAGAGAAGCCTGTGGCTCCACCCTCTCCTTCCTAGGACTCTGCTAATCCCTCCCCTGAATACTCAGTCTGGCACACAGAGTACAGTCAAAAGCCAGCTGGACTAGGAAATCAGGCAGCCCAGTCTGGTAACATGGCTCTGGAGACTAACCAGACCCCACACCAAAGCTGTATTATACAGAATGTGGCTCTTCTGAGAAGTCTAGGACTCATGGAATGTTTTCTGTTTTGTATAATTGACAGTCTTCAGAAAGAACAGATCTGGGGGAGGATGAACCCACTGGGGACAGTCTGTGTGTGCACAATTCTACCTCAGATGCCACATCTGTATGGAGAGCATCTGCAAGCCTAAGACTGTGAAGGGGCTGCAGACAGCACATCTGAAACAGCAAACAGTGTGCATGTGTCTGTGACTTTCTTACTCTAAACTCAGCCTGAGACAGACAGGAGCCTCTTCAGAGAGGATGGAATAACCAGAAGGAGAGAGATCTTAGAGCAACTTGTCATTCAGCGTGACCACCTGTGTCTCAGCCTAGGGCTTCCCAGCTTTAGAAAAAGTATTGGAGCCTCATGAATATAAAAAGGTGGTCTACAGGGAGGGTTTGACTGGACAGAAGAAAATCACTGTGTGGACTTCAGCTGGGCATATAATTACAAAGCAGATGCAGCAAGAATCAGAAAAGAGGATGCCTATGTGACTGAATAACACAGAGAATATAAATTAGTGCATGTGAAGAGTTCTTAAGCTTGTTTCTATTTTAATATATCACAGTCAAAGGTAAAAAGGAAGCTTCGTGCCCATTTTCTTTTGAGTTTTCCTAAGTTTTCCTGTGCACTTGTCAGACAGATAACTGATATGTAATAATGTTCATATGTCTGTTAGAGGAAGAATTGAATAGATAAAGCCCTATAGAAAGGCTATACCTTCCCCTCAGTTCAGGTAGATTGCTGGTGACCATATCAGAGGAATAGCAGATGGTGATTGACCTCAGAGACTGAACACCAGAAAACTCATATCTAGTTGAGGCAGGACCAAGCTTCCCCCTTTATGTGGGAATGTCTTTCTGTATGCTGTTAATATCAATCTTTAAATAAAGGAGCTGCTTTGGCCCATGACAGGCACCATAGAAAAAGTAGGAGAGGAAATCAGAACATAGGTAGGAAAAACAGGGTGGAGTCAGAGACAGACTGAACCAGCTGCCAAAGAAGAAACATGTAAGGAACACAGGTGAGCCATGGGCCAAATGGCAGACAGATTAATGGAAATGGGTTGAGTTAAGATGAAGGAGTTAGCTAGCAATGGGCCTGAGCCATAGGCCAAACAGCATGAAGTTAATATAAGTGTCTGAGTCATTTTGGGGGCCTGAGCAGCTATGGGCAGCTAAGGCGTCTGGGGCTGCAGGTCTGTGGGTCTGGGCCTCTGGCCGCCCAGGACCCAGAAACCTCATTGTAACAGATGGCGTCCCAACATGGGCCGAATACCCACATAGAGCCTGAGAAAGCTTATTAAGCACTCTGGAGCAGAAACAGAGCCAGTAGCAGATTTCAAATTTTGTATCTGAAGCGGGTCATTGTAAAGAGATAGCATGGCATTTGGGTCACATCAAAATGGCGCTGGCGGACTGGCAGCAGGAGCATAAGCTGCAACCTGGTCGGTTCCTGAAGTCTCACAGATGACTCAGTAGCATGTGATTGATTTAAGGTTTCTGTTTACTTTGAATAAAAATGTAACAGAGTCAAAGACAGTTTCTTAATAGCAGCATTTCTTGGGTCTACGCTGTTTTCTGGCAGCGAACAGAGATGCAGCCCCTTTAAGAGAACTTACTGATTCAGCTTTATCAGCAATAACTGTGTGGCTCTCTAAGAGAGTGCTAGTATTTTAAAAGTTTTTCTGATTAGAAAATGAATAAGGATTCACAATAAAACAGATTCAGATGGAGAAGAAAAACCTGTAAATGGGTTACAATGTCTGTAAAAGGTACATAGGCTTCAGAGAGAAGAGAAAGAAGGTAGAGAAAGTCCGTAAGAAAAGAAAAATAGAATAATAAAATTATAATAAGCCATGTAAAGATGGAAAATAGACACAGAATCTGGATTATGGTTATTTTTGTGTTTTCTTTTAATTTTTAACTGTTAATGAGCTAACTACAGAAAGACAATGGATTGCAAAGGCCTCTAAATTAAACAAGAATATATATTTTAAAGGTATCTTGATTTTGAAATTTGTGTCTAAGGATATGTTGCTTTGCAAGAGTTCTGCTTTTGTTTCCACAGAAGATGAGAACCTATGGAATGCTTCCAGGAAAATATGATTTCATCAACCAAAACCATCTAAAAATTCTCTGATGGGAAGAGATGATCACATCAGTTTCAGGGCTGCAGACTAAGATGATTCAGTCTCAAGAATCTGTAAGATTATCAGCACCCTTCAATCAGCAGGAGGTAATAATGGAAAACTATGCCCAAGTTCCCAAAATTTTGTCTATAAATGTTTTCATTATAAATGGTTAATGGTCATAGTTAATCTCTTTCTAAGAAAAAGAGGGGGATATGGCATATGAGTGATTTAAAAATTAGATTATTGAATTTACTTTAATCTAAATATCAGCTGTTAGTCTCAGAATATTTTACAGTGGTATGGACTTTATTGATAAAAAGTTAAGGTCAGTTTTGTTATGCTGTATGTATTTTTCTACTCTTGTTTAAGGTATGATGTTCATGTAACTGATTTAAAATTATAATGTATAATTAATAAATGCAGATTAGTAATCACTTATGATAACCAAACTTATGTTAGTTAGGATTTTTAGGTATACAAAGATATATTTCAATTAGATAGGTAATCTTCAAACACTTCTAAGACCTATAGAATATGGCATTTAAAATGTTTTAAGAACTTAGAACTTTTCTGGACAGTGAGACAGGTCTGCTCCTGGCAGCGCCAATTTACTTCAAGAGAAAAATGGGCATCGAAGATACTCCATATGGAAATTAGTTTCTTTGTGGCATCGGTTAACCACTGGATATGAACCTGTTCTTATATTGAGTGCTTGACAGTATGCTGTTTAAACTGGACATGCAAGTTCCATAGGAATATGACCTCTGAACTTTGTCGTAACAAGCCGAGATGGTCATTCAAGTTCCTGCTTTGCAGAGAAAACTGTCAGATATTCTTCAGGACTCAAGGAGAAGCGATTGATGAACTATACCAGAATGGGCAGAACAGAATTCCTGCTTCACTGAAATGAAAAGAGACTCTGGGCTGTAGGCTGAAGATGGATGCTCCAACTTTATAAAGGAACTTTGGGTGACTGTCCAGGCAGATAGGTGTCATCTCTGTCATTTCTAGATTTTGGAAGTTGCTTGCACTTCTGGTTTACTTGGTAAATATATCCTTCTGTGGTCTTTGATATAGTTGACAATTACATAGTTATAGGTATAGTTTTTCTTAGCTATTTAAAAAGGTATATAGGATATGAAACTTTAGATTCACAAGGATAAGGTAGATGATAGAATATTTTCTTTAATTTTGCTAAATACAAATAGACTAGATATTGTAACTGTAATTCTTGCTTGATAGCTATTTTGTTACATGTAATTTTGTTATGTTAAAATTGAAATGTTCCTTTTGATTAGACAGAAAGGGGGAGGTGATGTGGGCATGTCTTTCTGTATGCTGCGAATATTAACCTTTAAATAAAGGAGCTGTTTTGGCCCTTGACAGGCACCATAGAAAAAGTAGGAGGAGAAATCACACCATAGTTAGGAAAAGGAGGACGGAGTCAGACAGACTGAGCCAGCTGCCAAAGAAGAAACATGTAAGGAACAAATGAGTTGAGTTAAGAGAAAGAACTAGCTAGCAATGTCCCTGAGCCATAGGCCAAACAGCATTGCTTTTGATAAGATTGCCAGCTTTACTATGTGTATCTTACCTAATAAAGAGAATGGGTGATCTTTTTATTTCTGATATTGTCTTCAATTTCTTTCTTCAAAATGATTCAAAGTTCCTGTCATACAGGTCTTTCACTTATTCAGAGTTACCCCAAGATATTTCATATTATTTCTGGCTATTGTAAAGGGTGTTGTTTCGCTGATTTTATTCTTAGTTCCTTATTATTTATACATAGGAACGTTGCTGACTTTTTAAGTTAATCTTTTATCCTGCCATATTTGTGAAAGTATTTATCATCTGGAGAAGTGCCCTGATATCATTTTGGAGTAACGTATGCATACTCTCGTACCATTTGCTTACAGCAAAGGTTTGACTTCTTCCTTTCTAATTTGTATCCCGTTGATCTCCTTTCGTTGTCTTAATGCTCGAGCCAGAACTTAGAGTACTATACTGAATAGATATGGAGAGAATGGACAGCCTTGCCTTGTTCCTTATTTTACTAAAATTGCATTTGAGTGTCTCTCCCTTTAATTTGATGTTGGCTGTAGGCTTGTTGTATATTACTTTTATTATGTTTAGGTTGTTCCCTGCATTTTTGATCTCTCTAAGACCTTTATCATGAAGGGGTGTTGGATTTTGTCAAAGTCTTTTCCAGCATCTAATGAGATGATCATGTTCTTCTTTCAGTTGTTTATATGGTGGATGACATTGACAGATTTTTGTATGCTGAACCACCCTTCATCTCTGAGATAAATTATGATGGATGATTATTTATATGTTTTCTTGGATATGCTTTGACAGTATTTTATTATTTTGTATCAATGTTTATGAGGAAGACTGGTCTGCAATTTTCTTTCTTTGTTGCATCTTCGTGTGGTTTGGGTATTAGGGTAACTGTAGTCCCATAAAAAGAGTTTAGCAATGATCCTTCTGTAATCTCCTGTGTGGAGAAATTGGAGAAGTATTGATATCAGCTCTTCTTTAAAATTCTGGTAGAATTCTGTGCTCATATAGTCTGGCATTGAATTTTTGGGGGGTTGAAAGTTTTTTTTTTAATGACTTCTATTTTCTTAGGGGTTGTAGGTTTATTTAAGTTGTTCATTTGCTCTTGATTTAATTTTTTGTATGTGGTCTCTATCCAGAAAGGTTTTTTTTTTAACTTTGTGAAGTACAGATTTTCAAAGTATGACCTAATGATTCTCTGTATTTCCTCAGTATCTGTTTTTATGTCCCCTTTTCCATTAATGATTTTCTTAATTTGGATATTTTCTCTTTGTGTTTTCTTTATTGCCTGTATTTCATTTTCTAAGTCTTGAACTGCTTCCATCATCTGTTTGATCATCTTTTTCTTGGCTTTCTTTAAGGAATTTATTGACTTCTTCTAATCTCTTGTTTATCTTTTCTTCTATTGTTAAGGGATGTTTAACTTTTCATTTCCTCTTTCCTCTATCATATTCATAGGGTTATTTTTAAGATCGTTTTCTTCTGCTTCATCTGTGATTCGCATCATTAGCGTCTAGTGGTACCATACTGCCTTATATGCTTGTGAATACATCCTTCCATTGGAATTTGCCCATCTTGGTTTGGGACAATTCTAAGAACAGGTGTTGATTCTTGTGATGACTCTGTTTGGATCTTTTGTTTCTTTATTGTCTGTTTCCTTTATTGTCTTTTGGCCTGCATGTACTGAGGTTCTGGTGATAGGCTGGTTGTCAGATTGAGTACAGTTGTTTCAGTTGAGAATTGGGGGGCTTTGGATTTCTAGATCCAGTATATTGTCCAGTTCTTCTGGCTGGCGTGGGCTTTATCTGTGCCTATGGGGTCTGCTTTTCTTACTGGTGTGGCTTGTGGCTGTGCCTATAGAGTCTGTTTATCTAACTCATGAAGGTTTTTGCCTGTGTCTGTCCTTCCAACTGGTGTGGGTGGCACTGTGCCTATAGGATCTACTGTTGTTGGAGAAGGCTATTTATGGGGAGGCTGCTCTTCTTCCAATTAATGAAGGTAGTACTTAGCCTCTAGGGGCTGCTGATTTTGTGTGGGATAATTTGCCAGGAGGAGGATTCTGAGTTTGGTTTGGGCTTCAGAGTAGATAGGTATTGTAGGTTACAGAGTCCAATGGATGCCAGTGGTAGTGAAGCCACTGGCCTAAAGGTTCTTTCCTGCTGGCTGCCCTACGAGGCATTTTTACCTGTGCATTATTATCAAATGACTTTTTTCTAAGGAGTAGTGTTTAGGGGAATCAATGATTTTATACAATAATAATGGAAGTTTAATAAGATTTGGTGATTGAAGGTCTTTAATAGATATAGTAAAAATTATGATAGAGATTAATTTAATAGAAAAATTAATATAGGTAAAAGGAAGATAAAATGTTGCCCCTTCATCTAATTAAGCAAAGGCTGCAGAGGATAAAGAATAGAAAAAGGAAGTGTCACAGCTACTACAAATGAGCTTCTATTGAGGAGCCATATAGACTGTTAATGATTAAGAAAAACAGCTGAGTCCCAGAAGCCAGATTTGCTAGAATTCTTTCAATTTTAATGTTGGGAAGATGTATTCACAAGTTTCAGAGTGTATCATAGCTGTAACAAAGCTGTAGAGTGACCTGATGTTAGATTTAACTATTTTGATAATTGTTTTGAGGTTAGGAATCAAAAAACAAAGCAGTCCAATTATACTTTCCTTGTAAGAATTGGTTGGCAGTCAAATAAGATGATCGTTAATTTCTTGTATTCATTTTTGCCCTTAATCTCCTAATATAAAAATGTATCAATGAGTGGGGGCATATCCTAAGGATTTAAAATAGAGCTGAGTGATTGCTTTTCATTTATAAAAGTTTAGGTTTGTGATTACTTTAAGAATCCTTATAATATTACTTTTCAAGAAAAGTAATAAAATGATTAGTTTTTTCTTTGTATCTGCAAAACACAGTCAGCCGGTAAAAGCCTCTGGACTCACAGCTGGGGAAGCTTCATGATACTGTACTAGGCCTTCTGAATGTGGGTGATAGTTGTGTGGCTTGGGCAGTTTGTGGGGTCTCTGGAAGTGGGACCAGGATTTGTCCCTGGTGCATGAACTGGCTTTTTGAATCTCTTTCCCTACAGAGAAAGAGCCTTTCTCAGCCTCGATACAGGAGAGGGTAGAAGGGGGGCTGTCCTGCCTCAACTTGATATGCCAGACTTTGTTGACTCCTGGAAGTCTTATCCTCCTTGAGAAGAGGATGTGGGGGCTGGGGGAGTGGGGGGGATAGTGGAAGGAGGGAGGAGGGAGATCTGTGGTTGTTATGTAAAAAACCCTTTTATTTGAAAGAATTAAAAAGAGACTTACAAAAATCCCTTGTTGGCTCACGCTCTATTAATCTACAAGTAGCTTGAAAACGAATGTATGTGGGTTCTTGGGACAACTTTTTTTTTTTTTTTTTTTTACCTGTAATATATATGATGCTCCATCATATCAGGGATATGGAAAACATGATAGTTTTACTTTTACTCGCTGCAATTATTCACTTGAAAAATAGAATGTAGCCCTGCTGTGATCTTTATATTGCTTAAAAGGTTTTGGTGGGATATATAAACTGTAATAGAAAAACAGAGTTGGAAAGATGTAGACAGAGTTTTACTTTCAAGGCGCCAGTCCAAAATTAATATTTATTAGAATATAAATTAACACTCACAATATTAGTAACAGCTTATGGTGGCACCTGAACAAGGACTGGCGTATCCAAGCGATGGATGAGCGATGGAAGGATGATGGATTCCGATTCTGTCTGTCCAGCAGCCACAGCCAGGAACCAGGAAGAGAGAGTCCTCGTGTCCCAGCAGCCACTTATCAATGGGGTTGGCCACACCCCCTCCAGGTTGGCCACACCCCCTCCAGGTTGGCCACACCCCCTCCAGGGTCCCGGAATTGTCTTATGACCTTATCAGCTGACACCTTAATCCCGCCACAGAAAGAAAACATCAAGAATGAGAAAATTAGAAGAAAAAATCGAGACTGCAAACGTTGAGTGGCGTCCGTAGTGACAGAAGGAACACCTCTTTATAGAGGTAAGAGGAAAGGAAGAGGAACCCAGAGTAAAAATCAGAAAAGAAGGAAACCGTCAAGAGAGCACCGGAGAGAAGCTGGAAGAAGCAGAGGACAACCATGCTGCTCTAAAGAAAGGTACCGAGCCGCATGGCTGAACAAGAGACATGGGATAGCTTAAGGGTAGAGAGTTAGCAAGTGATATGCCTGGGCCTGAGGCTGATAAGCCTAAAGCTATTGGAAGCATCTGTGTGTCTCTGTGGGACTGCGGGACTGCGGGTCTGTGGGTCTGTGGGCCTAGACCTTGAGGTTAGGCCCGAAAGTCCAGGACAGAAACCTCATACTACATATATATATGTATACATATGTATATATACACACATATACATATACACATATACATATATACATACATACACACATATACACATATACATATGTATATATACATATATACACACATATATACACATATGAATATATACATACATATACATATATATACCCATATACACATATATACATATATACACATATGCATACATATATATATACATACATATACATATATGTATATACATATATATGCACATATAAATATATACATACATATATACACATATACACATATATATATGTTTTCTCACATTCCTTTTTTTATACATTTCTAGATGCAACATTTTCTTTTATGAAGGCGTCCACTTCTACTTTGTTCTCACTGTCTGAAATTCTTTTGTAGCTTGTCCTCTGTTGTAGGGAGTTAGCACTGAGGGTCTTGTTTTACTCTCCAAATATTTCCTTTTTTTAAATCACATTTTTGGTTTTTCTGGTTTTTCTTAGAGATTCTGTTCCTAATTTTACATTTTGCACTGTTTTTTTTTTAATTTCAATACATTCTTTTTGTTGTTATTTGTTTTATGTGTTTTCACAGACTTCACTAAGGTGCCGTGGAACTATGCTTTTGTACACTGTAAATATTTGTCACTGTAAATATTGGTTTAATAAAATGCTGATTGGGCAGAATCTAGGCAGACAGGAAGCATAGATGGGGCAACCAGATAAGAATTCTGGAAAGAGGAAGAGGAGAGAGTATATACATGCCAGGCATGCTCCCCTGAAGAAAAGGTACCAAGCAGTGTGGCTAAGCATGAGTGAAAGTTATGTGCACAGCTTTTGGTTTATGACATCCCAAAGCTCTATGTGGGTCAGTCCACTCTGCTTTCTTTCTGGTGCCAGTAACATGCCAGAAAACCATGCAACAAATTCATCTTCTAAAATAGAAAACAGCTCCTACAACTTTGCACATGATACCTACCTTGCACTGTAGGCAGTACTAGCCAGCCCTGTCCTACCACATGGTGTTTAATAACTGGTTCCTACTTTTCTAGCCTTAGGGTAAATGTATTCACCATAAACAAACCCCTTTTTAGTTCTCCTAAACTGATGACGCTTTTCTTCTATTGCCAACCTACCACATACCTAAATCTAGGTTCACCACATCCTAACACCCATGTTACTTGTCTCTAATTCCCTGATTTCATTTGCTGAACATAGTGATCTCCATTTCCATGTTTCCTACAGACATCTTGATGTCAATCTTATTTATGTCTAAAGGACAGAAGATTGAATAAACACATTGCGTTTCCTTTATTCATTCATTTGCTGGATGTCTAGGCTGATCACATTTCAGCTGTTGTGAATAGTGCAGCAAGTGAACACAGATGTATGAATGACTCAGCTATGTTGACTCAGATCTCATGGCATCTCAGCTGTGTTTCAGTTATAATTTTGTTTCCTGAGAGGCTCCTGCACACTGGATTCCCAGTGTCTCCAGTGTCCACATCCCATCAGCAGTGGCCTCTGACTTTCCTCGGGCTGTCACTAAACATGAGCTTTGATTCCCTGACACTCTGACTCTGTGGAGAGACTCTAATAGCAGGATGAATTTTCATTTCCCCTGTGGCTAAGGGCATTGAACTTTAACTTTTTAAACTGTGTACAAACCTTCTTAGATAATTCAAAATTCATCAATTCATTGGCTATTTTTAAAGTTATATGTTTTTCTGTAACTTTACATACCAACCACAGTTATCCCTTCCTCCTCTCCTCCCAGTCACTCCCCAGCTTTCATCAACAACACCCCCATCTACTCCTCAGAGAGAATAAGGCTACCCATGGGGAGTCAACAAAGTATTGCAAAACAAGTCGAGACAGGATCAAACACCTGTTCCCCGTATCAGGGCTGAGCAAGGTGTCCCTATATAAAGAACGAGCTCTAGAAGCAAGATCATGTACAAGAGATAAATCCTTCTCCCACTGACAGAAACCCCACATACTGCCCAAGCCAAGACCTGCCATCCACACTCAGAGGGTCTGGTCCACTGCAGTCATGTGCAGGTTCCCCTGATGTCAATCCAGAGTCAGTGAGCTCCCAGTAGCCTGGGTCCGCTGCTTCTGTAGCTTTCCTCATCATGACTTCTTTGCTCATATAATCCCTTCTTCCCCTCTTTCACTGGACTAAGAGCTTGGCCTAGTGCTTACCCGTGTTTCTCTGCGTCTGATTCCGTCAGTAGCTTGATTAAAATCCCATGATGACAGTTAGAGTACTCTCCAGTTCAGAGACCCTCTGTGCTACTGCTTGGAATCTTAGCTGGGGTCATCCTCGAAGATTCTTGGAAATTTCTCTAGTACCAGGTTTCTCCTAACCCCCAAATGGCTCCTTCTATGAAGCTATCTTTCTCTGCACGTCCACTCTGTCACTCCCCATCTCAACCATCGCATTCCCTGTGTTCTCTTCCCTCCTTTGCTTCCCTCCTTCTCCCCAGTGTTTCCAGTTCACTCAGGAGGAGTTATCTATTACCCTTTCCAAGGGGGATCCATAGGTGTCTCTCAGAGGATCTTCCTTGTTACCTGGCTTCTCTGGTGTTGTGGATTGTAGCCTGATTATCATTTCCTTTACATTCAATATCCACTTTTAGGTGAATACATACCATGTCTATCTTTGTGGATCTGAGTTACCTCACTCAGGATGTTTTTTTCTAGTTCTCTCCAATGACTGTTTTTTTACCTCAGCACAAGACCAGACTCCCCACCCTATGTGTCAGTGCTTGCTTTTTTGTTCAGCTAAGCAGATCCGACTTTTAAGATTTTCAGTGTAATTGTTGAGGCCTTTGATCCACTTAGACTTGAGTTTTGTGTAGGGTGATAGACACTGATCTAATTTCATTTTTCTACATGCTACTATCCAGTTATACCAGCACCGCTTGTTGAAGATGCTTTTCTTTTTCCAATGTACATTTTTGGCCTTTTTGTCTAAAATCAGGTGAACATAGGCATGTGTATTAACGTCAGGGTCTTCAGTTTGATTCCATTGATCTGCATGTCTGTTTTTATGCCAATGAAGAAACCTACAGAGATAGCTGACCCAAGCTGTTGGGAGCTCACTGACTCAGAATTAACAGCTGGGGAACCTGCATGGGACTGAATTAGGCCTTCAAGGGCAGTTTTATGGGGTGTCTGGCAGTGGGACTAGAATTTATTCCTAGTGCATAAACTGGTCCATTCCTGACAGAGAAAAACCTTGCTCAACCTTGATAATGGGGGAGGGTCTTGGTCTTATCTCAAGCGGATATGCCAGACTGCATTGACTCACCCTGGGAGTCCTTATTCTCTGAAGAATGGATGGGGGATGAGGAAAGGGGACAGTGGTGTGTTAAAAAAAAAAAAAAAAAAAAAAAAAAAAAAAAACCCAAACTTTTAAGTAAACAATATAACAATAAAAAGATTTTTAGTTTTTTACTCATTCACCCATTGATTTGAGTTATTCTCAATTTGAGGATGAATGAAACCTTTTAGTATTTTTTAAAAATGAAAGAGGCTCCCAGTACAGGTGCAGTACAGTCAGGCAGGATGAGGGGATACCTCTTTGCACTGAATGCAAGCAATTTTCACTTGCCAAATTCATGTGAATTAAAACCATTGTATTCCAGAAATTTTCAAATAGACTTTCAGACCATTGCTGATAGAGGGTGCCTAACACTTCAGAAACAGCTTAATCAAGGATGACTCCATAATTAAAAGGCTCACTCATACTTCCTCTCAGAACACCATCCCACAGTCAGTTATCCCTTGAAGCAGAATTATGTGTTAACCACGTAAAAATCCAATTCGACAACTTAGAAAGAAACGGAATATTGTATTTTAAATAAAGCTTTATTTTTTAGGACATAACTTTATATATTCTTCTTTAAAATTAAAAAAAAATATTCCAAGGCGAATAATTAATATAAAGGAGTCGAGAGCATAGGTTAAAGTGTTTGTACGGTTAATGTTTGCTTGTTTATTTATTTATTTATTGCGGACATGCCTTCAAGTTTACACCACAGTGGGCGTCTTAAGGGATTTGAGTGTTGGATCCTGTGATGGGGGAGGGGCCTTGCTGGTTTTGCTTCTCCTCCTCCAGGTCACTCTTCTTTTTTACCATCAGGATCTCACATCTTGAGGCAGAGGTTTCTGAGACACAGGCAGGGTTGTTGCTTCACTCCTTGGCTAACTTTATATTGCCAACCATGTTACTGTGGCTAGAAGCAAAGCACATGTTGCATTAATTAGAAAGAATGAGGCAAGGTGGCTTTGTACCTTCACTGGAACACCTGCCCTTCAAAGTCATCAGCCATGTTTAAAGCTCAACAAACATCTATCCTGAGCAAGAAGAAAAGGTTGTCACCTACAACCAAATATCAACTCTAGTCACAACCCACAGAGCAGAATACTCAGTCAAATGGTGAACTGTGTTGTTCCACAGCTGACATAGTGAGAAATTTAATATCTCCCCGACTTCCTAGTGGGCAGTTGAGAATGAGTATGTGATACCATCATACCTGATCCTGTACAGGAGTCACATCACTGTTCCCCGCCAAATCCTCAAGTTTAGGGATATCACCAGCTGGTAGTATTTGAGTTTCTTCCTCTTCATCAAACATTGGGTATAAAATTTTATTCATCACGTTTGTGAATTCCTCATTAGTCTTCAAGAATAAAGCAAACAAAGCATTAACAATCAACACACTAACTGTGAAGTGAAGAAACACAGAGTCAAGGCATCTAAGCCACACTCACCAAGTCATCGAAGGCATTCATTTCTATTTTCACATCTTCCTTCTCCTGGCTATTTTCCTTACTGTAGGCTTCAAACTTCTTCATAAACGCATCCCACATTCCTTTTCTGAGTTCTTCTTCATCCTAGAAATAACATAAGGGACAGTATTTCCTTCATATTAAGCCCTCACACAAGTTGATCAAGTAGACTTGCTGTGACAGATAAAGATGAGCCATAGTAGAGAGGGATCTCAGGATACCATGCCAGCCATTCCCCACACCCTGCATCTTAGCCATGTTAGGACACCTTGTGTTAATAGTACACATCTTTAAGCAATTCCTTGGTGATTGTTGACCTCTATGACTACTTTTATGCCTATGTATTCCTAACATCAAGGACTATTTCTTCTGAGATTCCTTTGGACAGTTCCCATGTTACCAACCAGTTTCTCATTTTTTATCTCTGGCTCTTGTTCTTTGGCATCCAGAACAGGATCAGAGGATTCGGCAGCTGAAGCCACTCCCAAGCAAAGGATGACTAGGAAGACAGCAGGAGTCATGTCTTGAGTTCCTAGAGAAAAAGGGAGATGATTTCTCAGTCTATGCACTTCAAAGTTACTAATTTTTTTCTTCTTTACTGAGAAATTAAGGTGCCAAGGGTGGATCGAGATTTTTTAAACTATTTATTTACACAATATGAAAAAAGGCTAAGATTGTGGTTTGTTTGAAGAAAACATGTGGAGGTATTTGTCAGGCCTGGTGGTTGAATAGTTGCTCCTGGTTCTAGGGATCGAAACAGTAAGTAGTATGAGCCCCAGTTATCATATAGATGCTCATATACTATATGACTCTAAAAGTTAAGAGCTGTAACTAAGGATATAAGGCAGAGTAGACCTAGGGTTTGTACAGACTAAGGGAACTTGAAGAGCTGAGGGTCATTGGACATCTTCTTCCAGCTCATTATACAGCAAGAGTTACCCTATGTCTGAATCCTCCCCTCTTGAATGGTAGCCTCTCCTTTCTTGAGAACACATAGTCACCATGCCTCTTGACTCCTTGCTCACTACCTCAATGAAGAAAGGGTTCACAAGGTCATTCCACTAGAAGCCTGAGCCGATAGTAGGAGGGAGTGAAAAGGAGACCACTTTAAGGATAGTCAGCTCAAGACTTTCCAGTCTTCCGTTAAACTCCCCCAGAAGATGCCTGGTTAGGGATATGCTGCTTGGTATTCCCTCTGTACAGGCCAGAGGAGAGCTGAGATATTGTGTTGATACGGGAGAAGGTAATTCTAACTAAATGGGAAGCACTGAGCATGGCTGCCAACCTGCTGGGGACTAACTGACACTTCCCGTGACCAGGCTTAGACTTGTACTCAGGGGCATTTAGCCCAAAGTTGAATACCTGAGCGGTCTGGTTGGCTTTCTATCTTCCACTCCCTCCCCACCCCCGCTTCCCTACCAAGGCTCCTGAAGGTAAGATTTTCTCATTATGACTGGTCTGGATCACTCTCCAGGAGTCTCTCTGTGGTCTTCCTCCATGTCCCAATGTTCTTTGGCAAAGTCAGAGCCTCACCTGTGCTATCTGATGCTGTATCTGTGCACTCCACTCAATTCTTCAGTGGTTCTTGAGGATCCAGAATCTAGCCCAGCTGCACAGGATTCAGTCTTTAAATCCCTAATCTCCAGCTGTGAAGCCCCACCCAGCAATCCTAATGTCTTTATGACTGTCTGTTGATGACAGCTTTGGGCCCTAGGCTCTATCACTCCAGGCATTTACAGAAATCTGATTTTACCTTGTCATGGAGATTGGAGTATATGTTGTCACAGAGGACTGTGGGGGAGATGAACAAAGGCCCCTTTTAGAGGAAGGCAGGGAATGGATCCTGAGGTCTGGGATCCTTTAGAACCCCACTGTTATGCTCTGTGGGTTGTCCAAGAAAAAAGTGTTTCCAGATAATTTTGAATGTATTTTAAACTTAACCATTGTTTTAACTTTGAACAAGAAGCACCCTGAAGTAGTATGAGTCAGTGTATTCAAATCTACTGTCTCCTGGTAGGAATACAGACCCTAGGATACTTCCTCAGTGTGTGGGTTGAATCCAAGTGGGTCTCACAAAAATAGAGGAGGGGCTAGAGAGATGGCTCTGCAATTAAGAGTATTTTCTGGTTCTACAGAAGACCTGAGTTCAGGCCCCAGGACCCACCTGGGGTTCCCAACAATCTTTAACTACAAGGATCCAATACTCTCATATTCTCTTTGTAGACACACACATGATGAAGGCAAAATGCATATGCACGCAAAACAAAATTAAATAAAAACTTTTAAGAAAAGTCAATAGTTATGAGAAAGCTGTCTTAAAACAGAGAGGAAATGGTCAAGGCCAACCCTTGGATGAGACGGGATAAAAAGGACTGAATGAGGGTCTCCCATGATTCCTTCACTGATTATACATCATGCCTAGCCCCCTTGCTCAGAGATACTTTGACCTATCATGTCTTCAGCAACTGATTCATGATATAATCATTTGCTAAAAGCTGTGTTAATAAGTGGAAAAGGATAAATGAGAAATATCAAAATTTATTTAGTAGCCTTTTCTGGGTTTTGCTGTTTCCATAAGTGTCCATCTTGAGATTTAAGTTAAGAAACTTCATGAACTTCAATGTTAAAATGTTAGATAAAGAGAATTACGAATGGTTTGGTAGAAGAAAACACAGGTACATAATTGTAATCATTAACTATTACAACCCAGGACTTAAAACCAGAAGTCACCTGGAGAACATGGTCTGTTGAATCAACTAAGCAGGGCTCACACGGGCTCAGAGAGACCAAGGCAGGAAGCACAGGGCCTGCATGGGTGTGCACCAAGCTCTCAGAGTATCTACTGTATCTGTTATCTTGGTGTTTTGTGGGGCTCCTATGAATCCAGGTGTGTCTCTGAGTCTTCTGCCTGTGTGGGGGACTCTTTCTCTCTTATCGGGCTGCCTTGTCCAGCTTCAGTGTGAGGACTTTGGCCTTGACTTATTATATTTTGTTTTACCTGTTTGGCGGTCTGCTCTTGGAAACCTACTCTTTCTGAAAAGAAAATGGAGGGAGAGTGGATCTGAGGGAGAGGTTAGGTAGGGGAAGCTGGGAGGAGTGAGAGAAGGAAAATCCTGATTGGGATATATTGTATGAGAGAAGAATCTATTTTCAATTAAAAAAACAAAGTTCAGAAATGTTCAAAATCATTATGATTTTATCAATAACATAAAACATGTATTTGTTAAAGAAATCCTTCCCAGATAAACAAGCCATTTTCACAATAATATTTTTAATGAGATTTTTTTTTTTTTACTTATTGGATCAAAATGTATTCATAATTTACATATTTTATACATATAATAATTTACAGATTTTTCTGATTGAGACTCATTTGAACACCACCTAGAAGTACCATGTGACATGTTACTCTACTCATTGAGTGATACATATATTCCGTGACAGTTCCCATTTTAACTATTGTAGGTAGAGGGTCCAGTGGCACTAGCCCCTTAAATGCCCATTTAAAAAGATGAATAATGGGCCTGCAAAATAAGTCTTGCAAGGTAAATATATCTTCCAGGAAGTCTGGTGACCTGAATTTAGGGCACCCAATAGTCGAAGGAGAAAACCAACTCCTGTATGTTGTCCTTTGACCTTCACACACATGCCCTCCCCAAATTTAAAATATATGAATAAGACATAATTTTCTTAAATGGAATAAATAAGGTCACAATATCATGTGTCTAACTTTCTTACTTTTTAAGGATAAATAATATGTATTACATGGTGTGTCGGTTTGAATGAGGTGTCTCCACATTCTTGGATGTCTACATATCTGTTTCTCAGTTGATGCCACTGTTTGTGTAGATTTACGAGGTCTGGCATTACTGGGGGAAATATGTCATCAAGTGTGGACTTCGAGCCTCCACAAGCCAGCTCTTATGTCTGCTGCCTGCTGCCTGCTGCCATGCCGCACCCCAAATGATGAACTCTAATCCTCTGAAATCACAACCCCCCAGATAAACCATCTCTTGATAAATTGCTCTGGTCATGGTGTTCTATTACAATGATAGATATGTGATGTGCATAGGACACTTTTTTTTTTTTTTCTGTACGTTATTTCATGAACGTATTTTCCATCAAGTGGAGAAAGAAGATAGAATACCTGTCTCCCTTATGCTATCAAATGTGGACAAGTCTAAGTTTGACTCGCAGAATTTGTAATGCAAAAAGAGCAGTTATGTATGGATGCTTAATCCAGAGAGAGTAAGACATTATTGTTGCTGTAAGTCATTGGGATACCTGCTTATATAGGAAAATCTGTTAAATTACTCATGGCTCATCTTAATTTAGACGCCTAAATCTATGCAAGTAATCTGCGCAAGTCTTGGTAGCATCCTGTTGTAGCCATCAATGCCATTAAGTTAGTTTAGCGTGAACCTCCATGCCTACTCTCTGATTATCCTCTCATTCTGATCAAGAGCCTTCTTCTCCACCAATGCCCCAGGTTATGTCTCCTTTTATGGCCAACAGCAAGATTCTTGTAGGTCTCTTTCATCAGAATCCCCTTAACCCTCATGATCCTTAATGATTTTCTACCTACTGAGCCTCAGTCTGCTCCTCGCTATAAAATTTACATAACCATCTATACGTGACACCTTGCACCATTTAGCCTTTTATGCAGGACTCCAGGCAATGACACCTGTAGATATAGCCTACTCTTTAGTATAGTTTTTCTAGATATTTTAGTTAGTTAAGTCATGAATTCCTTAATTCCTAAATATGCCTCAATAACTAATCATGTCCTCATTATTTTCAAACAATAGTTTCTCATCCTTTTCTTTTCCTGTGCTTTACTCAAAGGAACAACATGTTCTTAGCGACCCTGAAGCTTCAGTTTCTAGAACTTCAGAGTTATGGTCCACTTCTTCTGGTGCATCATGATCCAAGAATTGAGTTGGAAAAGCAGATGATTAATGTTAGATGGAGGTCGTATCTGGAGCCAGCTGGCTCAGTGCTCTGGGCTTTTTCTGCAGAAAGGAGAACAATGGTCTGTTTTACTAGCTGAAGCCCCAATGATAGACTAAAGAGATTATTCTAAGTTTAGAGTAGTAAACAACTGAGTGTATCTGGGTTACTTACAGAAACTTGAATGAAAGGCTTTTTGTCAGAGAATGAGTGACTCCAAGTTGCCATACCACTGAAAAATCCCATGGTATCCTGGGTGATAACTATTGCGGATATTCCTTTACAATGTGTGAATATGTTTCACTATAATTGATTTAATAAAGAGTTTAATTGCCAACATCTAGACTAGAAGGGGTTAGCAGGGCTTATGAAGACAGAGAGGTTTCAGTGAAGAATCAAGGCAGAGTTGTCAGGTGGCCACAGAAGGAGCAAGACATACAGAAAGAAAGATGAAAGCCATGAGCTACGTGGCATCATGTAATTGAATAGAAAATGGTTAATTTAAGTTATAAGTCTTAGTCAGAGTCAAACTTAAGCTATAGTCTGAGCTTTCATAATTAAACAATAAGTCTCACTGTTGTTTTTTGTGAACTGACAGGTGAAAGAAAAATCTGTCTACAAATGACATTCAACATGGGAGACTGAATATCTAAACATAGGGCCTTAGAAAGCTAAATTCTAGACAAGGAGCCAGATGTGGCTTCCTACTACTGTAATCTCTTAGGTTGACTGGTACTCAGTGGTATACAGAGGCCAGCTACTAGCACCATGTGCTAGCACCCTGTACTACGCTGAACTGCATAGCAATGGACACGGCAGTTTAAGATTTGTCTCACACAATCAGAGAACACTGTAGTTGCTCACTAAACATAGATCCTGTAATGGAATTATGTTGTTACATTGTAAATAATTGTCCCACTTACTAGTTTAATAAAAAATGCTGATTGGCCAAAGGCAGACAGGAAGTATGGGTTGAGCTACCAGACTAAGAAAACTCTGGAAACAGGAAGAACAGGGCAGAAATGCCACAGAGACATCAGAAGAAGCAGAGGACAACTATGCTGCTCTAAGAAAAGACACTGAGTCACATGGATGAACAGGGTAAGAGTCATGGGTTAGATTAAGAGCAAGAGCTAGCAAGTTATATGCCTGGACTCCAGGTCAATCAGCGTAAAATTAATATAAACATCTGTGGGTCTCTGTGGGACTACCAAACTGTGGGATTGTGGGTCTTGGGGGGGGTCTATTGGTCTGTGGGTCTTCAGGTTCAAACCTTGAGGCTAGGCCTAAAAGTCTAGGCCATGAGGCTAGGCTAAAAAGTCCGGGCCAGAAACATAATACAATATGATCCAGAGTAAAAAAAAAAATCATCTGAAAACATTATAGTGTATTTAAAATGTGCATAGGCTTAAAAAATAAATAAAATGGGTATGGATAGTCATAGCAAAATAGTTTGTAAATAATAAGATAAAGTCTTTTAGAGAGAAAAATAATATAAAAAGATAAGCCATGTAACGATGAAAAAATACACAGGGAGTCTGAATCTTATATGGTGTCTTGTTGACTTTAAATTTTTTGATTGCTCATGAAATAACAGTGGCTGCTGAGAGATATTGGGTTATGGAAACTGCTAAATTAAACCAACCTATATATTTAAAAAATGTCTTAATTTCAAAATGGAAGTAAAAAAAAAACTGTTGCATTGGGGAAGAAGTTATACTTTTGTTATCAAAAATTTAAAAGCTATGGATTCATTCAAGGTTAATAGTGATCAGATTTGATTGGGGAGACTCCTCTGAAAAACCTGGCTATAGACATAAATAAACCTAAAAAACAAGACAGATGACATCATTTTCCTTGCTTAAACATAAAACAAAAATTCATCTTTGGCTGGTTTTTATATAATGCATAGTCCACATTTGTGTTAATGTACACATGTGTGTTACTTTTGAAAGTTTGTGTGTTTTTAGAGCAAGGAGGTTAGAAAACAGTGAAAATGAGTGAACTCAATGATCCAGCCTCTCAGAGTGCCTCTGTTGCTGTTTCCTTAGAGTTCTATACCCAGAACAGCTTCATGTTTCTGGCTGATCTAGTCCAGCCTCACAGACTACTTACTCTAGTAGTCTACTCTACACTAGTAGAGACTACAAATAAGCCTTTGATTTCCCATTACATAGAGATTGGACAAAAAAAAATATTCTGGCTAGCTTTCCCAGGATTTTACCACCATCCTAATTTTCTCAGAGTTGCTCAATGATGCCATTATTCCCCAGACAACAGGAAGCAGTCTAGAGAACATGATGCCTACATTCCTCAAAATCAGTGTGTTTTGGTCATTTGATGGGTTACGGATGTTTGTCATTGTATAGAGGGTTTAGTTACAAATTGTTACTGGTCATGCTTAGGGAGAAAATTAAACAAAGGAGATTCAGGTATCTCTTTCTGAAGGAAAAAGGGAATTATATAGCATAGAAATGTCAGGATACAAGGGTGTATTGTTGAGTGTACTTTTGAGCAACCACTAGTCTCAAATATTTTACACTGGTACTGATTTTGGTATATTGATAGACATTTAAGAATATTTTTTATTATCACTGTATATATATATATATCCATTCTTGTTTAAGGTATTGTATCTATGTAGATGATTTTAAAAAGTAAAGTTTTAGTCCTTAGAGCCATTTAGGATAATAAGACATATGGGTTAATAGTTTGTCATCTATAACACACAAACTTATAGTTATTTGAGGTATGTTTTCAAGATCATACAGAAATATATTTTAGATAGGTGACCTTC